>CM073605.1:3000000-3427500 GCA_037074985.1 Solanum bulbocastanum | reverse complement strand
CCATATGTGGATGCTTTTGTTTACCTTGACTTTTCAGGTTTGGTTAAATTTAAACTCTACTTTTCTTCCATTATTTTCATATATACTTCATTAGCAAATAAAACTATTTTAGTAAACCTAATTAACCGCTAAGCCACACCTCTGGTGCTATCAGGTAGAAAGATATACGAATCCATGAAAGGCGATATAGCAAATGAGGGTTCACTCATCACTAATCAATATGGTCCGCAATGGCGTATGTTAAGAAAATTATGCACGACCGAGTTCTTCATAACAAGTCGTCTTGATGCCATGAGAGGTGTACGTACAAAATGCATCGATCAAATGATTAAATTCATGGAAGACGCGGGGAATTCAAGCACAACTTCCATTGATGTTGGAAGGTTTTTCTTCTTAATGTCATTTAACCTAATTGGAAACCTATTGATTTCAAAAGACCTAGTTGATCCAACATCGGATAGAGGTGCAAAGTTCTTTTACCATGCAGGAAAAGTTATGGAGTTTGCAGGAAAACCTAATATCGCAGACTATTTTACTATTTTGAGATGTCTTGATCCACAAGGTATAAGGAGGAAGACGCAATTTCATGTTAGAAGGGCATTTGATATCGCCGGTGGATATCTTAGAGAAAGAATGGACGATATCGAAAATGGTGAAGAGAGAAAGAAGGATTATTTAGATGTACTTCTTCAATATCGTGGTGATGGTGTGGAGGTTCCTTCTAGGTTTTCATCTCAAACGATTAACACCATACTTTTTGTAAGTATACTCTATATGCTCGAATATTTTGAGATTTAAATTATAAAATGTTCTATTATCAAGTTACTAACATCATTTGTTGGTAGTTAAATGAGTCCAATAATAATGATCGTTATTTATTACCTAATGATTTCAAATTTAAATTATTTTGTTGAATATGATTTTGGTGTTCAATAACCACCAAATAATAAATCAAATTAATAATATTATATATTTTGTTCGGCTACACTTTGTGTGGTGGTTCTATTTATTTGGATTGAGGGAAAAAAAAAACAGAACTCAAGCCAACCATTTGACTAAATGACAATAAAATTGTATTTAAACACTTTCATAAGTAATGAAAAAACTCTCCAAATGGATATCAAAAGTGCTTATTTTTGACAAAATTTACTAAAGGACCAAGTTTACTATTAATATATTTAGGGGATTTATAATTTGAAGCTTCATTAAGAGGTTTTAAGTTTCTTTTAATTAGTGGTATACATATTGTTTTTAAAAGCACGATTCTGATTGAAGACATAATCAAATAAATAAAGCATGCTATATATATTAAGATTAAAGTGTTTGATTTGTCTTTTTATCAGGAGATGTTCACAGCAGGGACAGATACAACTACCAGTACATTAGAATGGGCAATGTCAGAGCTACTCCACAACCCTACTACTCTTCAAAAAGTCCAAGCCGAGTTAAGAAGAGTCATCAACCCCTCAAATAAGCTAGAAGAAGAAGACATAGACAAACTTCCTTACTTAAACGCGGTGATCAAAGAAACCCTAAGGTTACACCCTCCACTTCCATTCTTAGTCCCACACATGGCCATGGACTCTTGTACCATGTTAGGTTATCACATCCCAAAAGAAACACAAATTCTTGTTAACATTTGGACAATTGGAAGGGATCCAAAGATGTGGAAAGATCCTTTGAAGTTCAAGCCAGAGAGATTTTTGGAACCTAATATGATAGATTATAAGGGTCATCATTTTGAGTTTATACCATTTGGTTCTGGTCGAAGAATGTGCCCTGCCGTTCCCCTTGTTTCTCGTATGTTACCACTAACTTTAGGGTCAGTTTTACACAAGTTTGATTGGGTTTTAGCTAATGGAGTGAAACCAGAAGATTTGGACATGAATGAAAGAATGGGGATGACTTTGAAGAAAGCAATTCCATTAAAAGCTATACCATGTTTGTACATAAAAAATATTGTGTAACCTTCCCCTCCCCCCCCCCCCCCCAAATAAAAAGGACAAGAGATGTCATTATACAATTATTATATACATATATATACACACTAGGTACATGAGTTCATACAAGCAGTTTTATGAAGATATTTGAAATATTTGAGAAATTTTAGCCCATTAGAAACATTTTTGATCCATTTGGATAGTCTGATACAAGTCATATAAATCGAACTTTTATTTAGGCAAAAATAAAAAATTCCAGTCACAATGTGAGCAATAGCTATGGTATTGGATTATTTGAACAATATAGCTTTTTTTTAGGCAACTTTTTAAATTTTGTCCCTAAATACAAGTTATCAAAATGTAATTTTCGTAGTAATGTTTTCGGAAACTATTTTCCTTCCACATGTAGGACTTCATCAAACATCATGGGCAGATGTAGGCGTACATGCCATGAGTTCATCTGAGTTCAATAACTTTAACTCAAAAATTTACAAAACAAATATAAATAATATATTTTAATAGTAGAATTTTACTCATAAAACTCATTTTTTGTTGGTTGTTGCCATTAAAAGTGGAAACAAAGGGTACTATGATATATTGCTTCAACTCTAGTAGTTCTAAATTGTATTTATATATTCACATCTGGTGTTTATATCAAGTCAATAAATACATAACACGTGTTTGTACATAGACTTTTAACACTTAATCATGATTAATTAACATACATTCTCACCTCATTAAATCATTCAAACCATAATAAATTTACATGATTTGATATAAGAGACTACCAATCTCATAGAATTTCAACCAAACCAATACTAATTCATGAGAAAAATTATAAATACACAACTAATATCAAACTCTTTTTGGTATCACTTTCAAAGGTTGTTTTTTCCTTGCTGTAATTCCCATACTTTCCTCCATGTTAATGGACTTAGGAGAAACATTATGAGGAAGCTCCCAATCAAATTCATGAACCAACGATCCAAACGCGAAATGCATCATACGATAACCTAAAGGAAGGCCAACACACATCCTTCGTCCAGAACCAAATGAAATTAACTATTATGCCCCTTCACATCTACTTTTGATTCTAGAAACCTCTCGGTCTTGAACTCTAAATGGTCGTTCCAACATTCAAGACCTCTTCCAATTGCCCAGACATTCACAAGCACTTTAGTCCCTTTTGGTACATCGTGCCCCATGAACTTTGTGTCTTGAATTGCTTTTCTTGGAATTTATAAAGGGAGTGGAAGATGTGTGACAAGGATTGGGTTGACACAGGTTTATCATTGACATGCCAATTATGGGCAGCAGAACTGTTATTGGGACTACTCCCGCCAAAACCTCTTTAAGCGCCACTGCCACCACCTTTACCATTCTTGAGAAATGATAAAAGAAGATAAAGAATTTAAAACATATAAAAAAAAAATAGAAAAGAAAAGAAAAAAAATAAAGATACTCACAAATTTTCAGTATCGATAATCACAACAAAATGTCTTGGGGGACTTGGGTGTGTGACGAGGCTTTGGTCGAAACACCTAGTGGTAGGGGCACTTAGGGGATGTTGAAGGGACTTGGGTGTGTGACAAGGCTTAGGTTGAAACAAGTTCGCCATGCATACCAATCATGGGCAGCAGAACTGTTATTGGGACTACTCCCGCTAGAACCTCCTAAAGCACCACCGCCACCACTTTTGTCATTCGTAAGAACTATAAAAGAAAATAAAGAATTTAAAACATACAAAAAAAAAAAAAAAGAAACGAAAGGAAAAAAAAGATAAATACTCACAAATTTCCAGTATCGTTAATCACAATAGAATGTCTTAGGGGGACTTGGGTGTGTGACGAGACATTGGTTGAAACACCTGGTGGTGGGGGCACTTGGGGGATATTGAGGGGACTTGGGTGTGTGACAAGGCCTGGGTTGAAACATGTTCGTCATTGGCATGCCAATCATGGGTAGCAGAACTATTATTGAGACTACTCCCGCCAGAACCTCCTAAAGCGCCACCGCTACCGCCTTTGCCATTCCTGAGAACAATAAAAAAAGTTAAAGAATTTTAAACATACAAAAAGAAAAGAGAAAAGAAAAAAAAAAAGCAGACAGATACTCACAAATTTTCAGTATCGTTAATCACAACAGAATGTCTTGGTGGGGCTTAGGTGTGTGACGAGGCTTTGGTTAAAACACCTGGTGGTAGGGGCACTTGAGGGATTTTGAGGGGACTTGGGTGTGTGACAAGGCTTGGGTTCAAACAGGTTTGTAAATGGTATGCCAATCATGGGCAGCAGAATTGTTATTGACTACTTGTAATAACCCTCATAGTCATTTATGTGTTTTGCCTTTTGTTTGTCGTTAAAGCATTCCTATAGCGACCCCAAGTCATTTATGACTTGCTAGGACTGACAGTTCGGTCACCTGGTCGTTCGTTTGGTTATTGTGCGAGTTTTAGTGTTTCGGAGCTTATGAACCTTGAACGATCATTTTCGATCAAAAGTTCAAGAAGATGACATCAGAATCCAATTTTGACGATTCCATCAGCTTCCAAAGGGTCATTTTAGTCTAGTAGCATGGTCGGCATAACTTTCGAGATTTTCAGTGTGAGTCGGTGCGATTAAGCGTTTTAGCCTTTGAAATTTGGGCTTAGTTTGACGTTAGTCAACATTCTGAGTAAACGCGCTTGGATGAGAATTCCGTCAGCGCAGTCAGCTCCGGAGTATCGATTTTGGTCTAGATGGACCCTTCTTTTGTGTTGTGAGGTTTTCAATATTTTTTCGAGCCCTTTTGTGGGTTTTGACTTAAAATGGCTCTTGAAAGTGGGACCCACTTTTTATCGAGATGACTTCTAATGATAATTTTGACTATGCTATTGAGTTCGGAATATCGAATTTGGTATGGTTGCATATTTCGTTTGTGTACACGGGGTTCCGAACGAGTTCGGAGCACCCCGTCGGAGTTTTTAATTTTTCGAAAATTGCTGAAAATCTGCTATATATTGCAGAAAAAAATCAGCAGTCTTTCTTAACCTTTAAACTCTCATAACTCTCTCATCTCTCAACCGAATTGGGCGATTCGAATTGTGGGAGCTTCATATTTTCGATGGATTCGCTGTAGAGTGTTCGAAAGTTGTCGACTGCGCGTATTTCAAGGTAAATTTTGCGATAAACCAGACTGTTGTACCCCTTTTTCGAGCTTTGGTTTTTGGCATTCTTGTTTTGATCATAACTCACTCATTTTAGCTCGGTTTTGGGTGATTCGAAGTCCCGTGTGTTGGGAATTGTCGTGGCTTCGTCGTGGACTATTTGAGGGGTGCTGGGCACCTTTCTATTCTCATAAATTTGGAGTTTTGACTGCTGCATGTTTTCTTTAAAATTGACTAAAATGTGATTTTCTTGCATGTTGGGTTTTTCTGCGTTTTGAGCCCTGAATTGCGTTTCATTTTGGAATACAAGTTTGGGGCACTGTTTTGGGTGTCTTGACGGAGTCAAATCCGGACAGTTCGATTCGGGTTCCATGATTTTCGTTTTGACTCCAAAATTTACCCGTCTCCGTTTTTAGTGATTTTGGTGTCTAAACGACCGTATTAACGTTGTGATCCTATTTTTGATAGAGCGACAGCGTTCAAGGATCATTCGAAAAGGAAAATCTTCAGCAAAGTAATTTGGAGCGCGTGCGATCGGCCTTAAGGTAGGCTATGGCTTCCTATCTATTAGATTGAGCTTAATTGTGTAAAAACATGTCGATTGGAGTGAATTAGGGGTGGGTACCAGTTTCCTACTTTACTTTGATTAGATACCTTATGTTAGAATCGATTGGTCATATTTCGGGTGTAGTACACGTTAACCGATTTAGTAAAGTTGCATGCTTATGTGTTAAATGTTATTGTATGCTATGTGTTGTATGTTTATTCATCCTTAACCGATAGCATGATGTCCTTAGTCTAGGTTAGGTTAGCATTGCCTTAGACTTATGACCCGTATGGGCTGGATGGCCTTGACTTTCTACCGACGTCGTTCGAATGACTTAGCTCCTTGTAGACTGGAGTAGCAGACTTGAGTCTGATAGTTTGAGACTTAGATCAGGCGATATCGCTGCTTGCTGCACTTCTGTATCTTCTCTCTCTAATTCTGTGATTTCAACGCGTTCTCAAAGATTCGATACATCACTAGTGGCGTGGGATTGAGATAGTATAAGTTGGGAGTCTCTTCTGCGATTTTTTAGAGTGTACGACGTTCCATAGTAGTTGTTGGATTGGATCCTAGCAGAGATACAATCACCCCGGGATCGTTCCTTCTAGCTGGGCTGGGAACGTATCGCTGGCTGGGTAGACTCGGTGATTTCGGCGATCGCCCCCGGGCCTCTCTTTCTAGCTGGGCTGGGAGTGTGCTGCTGGCTGGGTGTCCCCGGGTCGCTCTTTCTAGCTAGGCTAGGAGCTGACTGCATGGTAGGACGACTCGCGATATCAACCTCACCCTCGAGTCCCTCTTACGAGCTGGGCTGGAAGGGGACTATTTAGTAGGGTGCCCCCTGAGGTCACTCTTTCTAGCTGGACTGGGAGTGCACTACTAGTTGGGTGGAGTCCGATGGCTTATGGGGGTCCGTTCAGGTTTTATTTAAAATTGCGCACGAGTGTACCTTCTGGGCTTATGGGAGTCCAGTTAGGTTTAGTTTAGTTGTACTTAGTTTATTTTGGTATGCTCGTGTGCTTTCTTTTCTTATTCGTGATGACCTCTCTGTATCTAGATTCTATCCTTTTCCTCTTGTTTTTACCATTTTTGCTCAGTCGGCCTTTGATGCCTACTGAGTACCTGTTGTTTGGTACTCATGCTACGCTCTGCATCTATTCTGTGATGCAGGTCCCAATACCAGTTACCAGCGGTGAGTAGTTTCAACCTTCTTTTACAGCTGTGATTCGGAGACAAGGGCGAGTTCTTGGCGTTTTGGGTTTGTCATGTCTCCATCTTTTGTTTTAGCTAGTCTTGTTGCCTTTGAGACACGCTTGTTGTGGTCCACTTTTGGGACTTGTACTCTTTATTAGTAGCACTGTACTAGTGAGTTCCAGGTTCTTGGAGGTATTCTGTATATATTTATTTTGGTTTGCTTTCGCCTTGTTGTCCTTGTTTAGACTTTTATTTTTTCTAGTTTCTGCCCTTACGCTCATTGCTGATGTTCTGGGTTACGGGTTGTCTTACCTACTGATAGGGTATAGTTGGTGCCATCATGACTTGAGAAATCGGGTCGTGACACTACTCCCGCTAGAACCTCCTAAAGCGCCACCGCCACCACCATTGCCATTTCTGTGAACGATACAAGAAGATAAGGAATTTTAAAACATACAAAAGAAAAGAAAAAAACAGACAGATACTCACAAATTTTCAGTATTGTTAATGATAACAGAATGTCTTAGGGGGACTTGGGTATGTTACGAGGCTTTGGTTGAGACACCTAGTGGTGGGGACACTTGGGGGACGTTGAGGGGACTTGGGTATTGACATGTCAATCATGGGCAGCAGAACTGTTATTGGGAGTACTCCCGCCAGAATCTCCTAAAGCGCCACCGCCATCAACTTTGCCATTCCTGAGAACGATAAAAAAAGATAAAGAAATTTAAAACATACAAAAAAAAAAAGACAGATACTCACGAATTTTCAGTATCGTTAATCATAACAGAATGTCTTGGGGAGACTTGGGTGTGTGACGAGACTTTGGTTGACACACCTGGTGGTGGGGGCACTTGGGGGATGTTGAGGGAACTTGGGTGTTTGACAAGGCTTGGGTTGAAACAGGTTTGTCATTAGCATGCCAATCATGGGCAGCAGAACTGTTATTGGGACTACTCCCTCCAGAACCTCCTAAAACGCCACCGTTACCACCTTTGTCATTTCTGAGAACGATAAAAGAAGATAAATAATTTAAAACATACAAAAAAAAGAGAAAAGAAAAGAAAAAAAAAGACAGATACTCACAAATTTTCAGTATCGCCAGAACATCCTGTTGACACCTAATTTCGACCCTCCACAGTGTAAATTAATCATCAAGCTTCTTCAATTTCTATCGATTTAAAATAATGAGTTTTATAAAATTTTCAAAAATAAAAATAAAATAAACATAGTTTGCAAGTTATTTTAGATAGTTTTGTCACTTTTTTTATAATATATATGTTTTATTTAGTTATATATATAATTAATGCATTTTACAAATATTCAAAAATCATTTCGAAAAGATTTTATATTTTTAAATACTTTATTAGTAGTAAGGGTCGTAATTTTGAGTTAATGAATTGTATAAAAGTCAAAACGCTTTCAAGTTATTTTTAGAGTAATTTTATCATTTTAAATAATTTTAATGACAAATATATATATATTTACAATCAAGTTATTTTATAAATATTTGAAAATCATCACAAAGATTTTACATTTTAGTTAAAAATTTTATTACTTTAAGTTATAGTTAGAATTTAGAGTTAATTAAATTAACTATTCTTATAATGGAAATAATTATTATATTTTGTTAAGACTAAGAAGCTCGGTAATTAATTAATGTTAATTCATCTAAATTAAATCCGATTTTTTTTAAAAGATTTAACCCCTTTTCTTATTTGGGCCATTTTTTCAAATGGCCCACACCAAATTCCCTTAATTCCCAAGCCCATTTCCAGCCAAACCTGCCCAACAATACAACATACAAGTTACAACAACATCCAACAATTCCCATACCAAACGACCCAATTCCAGAAACGATACAAAAATACACCAACAGCAACAATACCAAACTCCCCAGCCCACGTTTTGCCCCCAACCCGGCCCAATCTTGTTCTCCAAAAGAGACCAAGAATACAGCAGCCAAGACCGACCCCCTTAGCCTCTCCTTCTTCTCCTCTGCAGCAACACGTGAACGGCAACGTTAACAACGCCTACCATCGTTGACAATTGCAAACGACAGCAGCAGCAGTCGGGACAGCGTAATCCACGGGAAAAGCAACGGTCTTTTCGCGTCTTCAATCCATTCCAAGCCTGCAACAGCCACCCACCCTCATCTTTTCATGCGGATTTTGGGAGATTTCGGTTGAAAATCTCTACTGAAAGCAGTTTTCCCATCCCTTGGAGAAGCAATTTGAATTTAGGGTCGAATTCGGATTCAGGTTCTACCCTTTTCCCTTCTAATTGAACCCTAGATTTCCCCTCTTATAAATAGTTTCTTGTGATCACAGTACAAGGGATTTCTTTTTTGGACGGAAAAAAGACTTAAATAACTCAAGCAAAAACAGCAAGAAATAGATGCAAACACATTTGAAACCAAAAATAAATTAGTGTTATCATAGTGCGGCTCCCTAGCTCGTTCATAGGGGTCCTCGTAATCTCGTTTCGGTGGTGAAATCGACTTCGTGGTGAGCTCGTTACTTCCCCAGTTCGCTGCCCCGAAATAGGTCAGTGACATCTAATTTTTTTTTATTTTTTATTTATTGCTATGAGATATGGAAGAATTGGGTTTTAATATGTGATGGACCTACTGTTAGTTTCATTTCAGTATGTTTGTGTTATGGCATCACTATGAATGAATGTAATTTAGCTGATCTTTGATTTTAATATTCACTGTTTGTTCACTGCTTTTGTTAAAATCAAATGTTAAAGTATTTTGAGGATTGTTTTGTTATTACTATTATTTTTTGTTTAATCATGTTTTCAAGACTCATTTTTTAACTTAATATATTCCTCTGTTTTGGGATAATGTTAAGCCTATAAAAATGTGTATTGCTTCGCTTATGTTTGTTGAAGTATAGCCACGATGTCCTGAATTTTGTTTTTTGATATCCAACTTGTAATGTGTTCCTCTTCTCCTTTGTTATCTTCGTCGGTACGATGAAAATGTTGTCTCTGCTCACTTTAGCTATACTAAAGGTGAGTTCGAATCGACGTTATGCATTCATGCCATCTATTTTTGCTTTTATTTTTTCTTTAAGTCGAAAATTGATTGTTATTTTGTTGCCTAGTGTGACCCTTTGCTCCAATCTGCCATCTTTTGTTTAGGGATCAATTTAATGGCCTAGACTAATTTAAATATATTTATATGTTGTGCTCTTAATTGAATCTAATAAGTCCTTGTTAGTTTTCCATGCTAGTTCATCATAGTCCCTTTATGCGTATCAAAGATCATTGCAATAATTCATCTTATCATAAGTTATGTAGTTTCATTTTAATGCACTGTTATTAGTTTAAATATTAATGTGCATTTCCTTGCTCTTTTGTTACATGTTAATTTGCTCGGAGTTCAACATAAACTCCTATCTCCCCTCTTGCATTTCTTTGAGTGGAATCTCCCTCGAGTCAGCCCATGGTTATTAATAGAAGATGAAAATTGATATGTGGTACAAGGGAAGATGAATTGTAGGCTGTCGAAAGCCTAAAATGGGTTGTATACATGTTGTATACAGCAGTATACGCTGATATACAGGTTTGGAGCTGCAAATATGTGACCAGAAACGTGAAAATACAGGGCTGAGGCATAACACAGGTGTTCGGAGGTGAGAGATATATGAAAAGAGCAGATATACATGCTCATATACACTGATATACACAAAATGTATACAGAAAACGGGATCAGGCTGAACCCAAGCATTTGCAGCGAAATTGGCCCAATAAGGGCCCAATTTCATTATCTCTCTTACCCTCCTACTTGTTTTGATTATGTTTGACTAATTTTATTTAACCCTAACTTTAGAATTGTTAATTAACTTAATTAAATTCCCCAAAAGATGAACCATATTCTTTATGTTAGTATATTTTTCTATAGTTCATTTTGTCAAGTCTTATACTTATTTTGAGTATTTATAGGCAAGACCTTTTTTAATTTATTCTCCAATTATTGGTTTCATGCTTAAGTTAACTAATTTAGTTTAAATTATTTCAAAATGTATCAAATAAGTTTTAATTAACCTAGTTTTGCGAAAATTGTATTCATAGCAATTTAATTCGAATGTTTCATTTTAGGTCCCTTTATCTAAAAATCAAAGGAAATAAAATTAAAAATGTGTTGTTTATTTAATTATTTTCCTAAAGTTAACCAATTATTGCAAATTATTATTATTATTTTCATGTTAAATCATCTTTCTAAAGAATTAGTCAAAAAATATTTTTAGTCAAATCGCAGGTCAACCGCATGTTAGCGGGCACTTCGAATGCCTAAACCCTTCTCGAAGTGTAAATTGAACCCCGAACCCTCTTTGGTATTTTCAAATAGTTTTTTCTGTTTAAATCTTTAAAAATTATAAGTTTTCTTAATTTCTTTAAAAAATTAAGTGGCGACTCTTTTCTAAGTATTTTTCTCAAATTTTTTTATACTTAGAACATTTCAAAAAGTAATTTTTTCTACAGATAGGAAAATTGCGGCACAACACCTCCTGAATCGCCACGACCTCTGACACGGCTACGAACTGGACCCTGATCCGATCCTGAATATCACTACAAAAAAATGCTTGAATAGCGGGAGATTACAAACAGAGGTCAATTCCAACCCTTGCAAATTATATTAAATAATGGGGGTTTTCTAAACTGACGTAATTATAAATAATATTTAGCAGCAGCCAAAAATTTCACAGATCCCCCAAAAAAAAAACAGCACGCAGTAGCATTATATTCCCGCTTTTCTTTTGGTTTCCCTCTATTTTTCGAGCTAGTTGTATTCTCAACAGCGAATACCTCACTTTGCCCCAAAAAAATGCATTCTCATCAGTGTTCAATACCTCACTTTGCAGTTCACAAGTTTTGATGCTTTACTATTTTTTTTTATTATTTCTCCTTTGGAGTTCACAATCAAAGAGTTCTTGCTTGCAACTTCTCCACACAATCTGGTACACAACTTTATGTTTATCTTTCAACAAAATAATTGCTATTTTTTGAGTTTCATCGAATTATGATATGAGAATCTCAAATTTTTATATGGGTATCTCGAATTTTCATATGGGTATCTCAAATTTTGATATGGGTATCTCAAATTTTTGTATGGGTATCTCAAATTTTAATATTGGTATCTCGAATTTTGAATGGGTATCTCGAATTTTTGTATGGGTATCTCAAATTTTGATAGATTTATATTTAGTGCTCATTTGAATTTGGAGTTTTTGTAGATGGGCTTAAAATATGTGAAGGAGGTAGTATGTTCTTGAGAAGGGTTCTCATTTGTGGAAGATGTTAGTTCCCTTATTTTCACAAATGGGTTTCCCAATTAGATTTTCATTCTTATTTTTTCTTGTGATTTTGCAGTACATTAATCTACTGATTGTTTTAGAACTTAAGACCATTGTTTTGACTTATATTGACTTAGATTTTTTATGAATTGTAACTTTTACCTTATCTCCTTATGTTTTGATTATGGCTGATTGAAATTATGTAAGTTTAGATAGTCAATCAATTGAGCTAATAAGATTTATCTAGATGGAAGTGACATGATCTATTGAAAATGGGTTTTCATTTTTTTGATGTACTTTGATGTAGTTGAAAATTTATCTCAGTTATTTTTTATGGTTTGATATTAGATGGAATGATAACATTGTAGAATTAAATGTTCATTAGATATAGTCATTTTTGTGTTGGTTGTTTGTAGAGTTCTATACCTAGAAGTACTTTTTGTTTCAAAATCTATTTTGAAGGCTCTACCATATGATATGTTGATAATTTATGGGAGGAACGTCTTAGTGTTGACTCTACTTTGAAATTTGAACCAACTTGAGTGGTTGTTGTATTTGTTTGCTGTAAAAAAAAAAGGGAATTATGATAAATTTTGTTGGTACACAGCCACTGCACAATGAGATTTGGATGTGTTTTTTGTTTCCAATTAGGTAGTTAAAGTTATGAGATTCATATTTATTGTGTTGCATCTATTGTATAAGCTATAAGTTCCTCATTCTTTTGGTTATTTTAATGATTTGTTGAATGAAATTTTTGTCGTTATTACAAGTTTATTTTGAATATGATTTTATACTTTTTTAGTACATTTATAAGACAATGTATCATGCATCATTAACAGGGAGGATTTGGCATCAAGTGTGAGTTTTGTTATGAATTCTTTGATTGTGTGTTCTTTGTTAATTAATTTTTATTCTCATCAAGTGATGCTAATGGACACTTATTCTCATACTCATGAAATCTTATAGGTGATATTCTTGCACGTTAATCTATTTTTTCAATGGATAAGTCTTGGATTGGAATGCCAAGAAACACATCGGAGTATTTGCTTGGTCTAAATCAATTTCTAGATTTTGCATTTAACAATGGAGCTATAGGAGATAAAATTAAATGTTCATGTCCTAAATGTGGTTTTGGAAAGTGGCAAACTAGAAATATAGTTTTTGACCATTTGATCAACAAGCCGTTTCCAAAGAATTATGTCACTTGGGTTATGCATGGAGAAATGAATGTGTTTCCTAATTCGAGAAACATAGAGACCACTCAAGCTACACCACCCATTGAAAATCCAATAGAATTATTGGTTAATGAAGCATTCGGGGCTTAAGGCATGAGGGTGTTGATGTAGGCCCATCACTAGTAATGGAAGAAGAAGAAACGTTACATGATACGCTTGATTTAAATAAGAAAAATTTATTTGAGTTGCTTAAAGATGGAAGTCAAGAATTGTTTGAAGGCTCCAAGTACTCAAGTTGGAATTTTTGTTAAAGCTTTATCACATTAAGTGTTTGTTTGGATTAAGTGATAAGGGAATGACTATGATCCTAGATCTACTAACGGATGCATTTAAATTTGCAAAGATCCCTTATTCTTTTTATGAGGCCAAGAAAATCATAAATAAGTTGAGTCTTGATTATATCAAAATAGATGATTGTCTAAATGGTTTCATGTTGTATTGGGAATATGATGTTAATGCCGAGACATGCAAGTATTGTCACACTTCTAAATGGAAGCCAAAGAAGAAGAGCAATACAGATCATACACCGACCACAAGTAAGAAGAAAAAAAAGAAGCAAAAGAAGATGCCTGCAAAAATTTTGCGATACTTTCCCTTAAAACCAAGATTGCAAAGATTGTTCATGTGTTCTAAAATTGCAAAGCATATGAGATGGCATGCAAAGTATGATAACAAAGATGGAACCCTACGACATCCTAGAGATGGTGAGGCGTGGAAGAAGTTTGATACAACTTTTCCTGAATTTTCTTCTGATCCTCGAAATGTACGATTAGGCCTAGCTAGTGATGGTTTCAATCCTTTTGGGACAATGAGTACTAGTCATAGCATTTAGCCTGTTATTTTGGTTCCATACAACCTTCCTCCATGGTTGCGCATGAAACAACCAAATTTCATCCTTTCAATGATTATTCCAGGTCCACGCGCACCAGGAAATAACATAAATGTATACCTCCAACCCTTTATTAATGAGTTGAAAGAGTTGTGGAGTGATGGTGTTGACACTTTTGACTCATCAAAGAATGAAATGCTTAGAATGCGAGTGGCTCTTATGTGGACAGTTAGAGACTTTCCTGGACTTGATAGCTTATCTGGTTGGAACACACATACTGGTCTTGCATGTCCCTCATGTAATTTTGACGCAGAACCTTGTCGACTTCCTCATAGTAGAAAGTGGTGTTTTATTGGCCATCGCCGATTTTTATCTAGAAATCACAAATTTAGAATGATGAGGCATCGTTTTGATGGAACCGTGGAAGAGAGGAACCCTCCAAAGAAGTTATCAGGATCAGATATTTTTCAACAAGTGAAAGATATCAATGTCACATTTGGAAGACCGGCAGAGTTGAATCATAAAAGAAAACGAAAGAAGCAAAGAAATGATGATGAAGGTGGAACTCAACAATGGAGAAAAAAAAAGCATCTTCTTTGATCTTCCATATTGGGAGTCTAATTTGTTGCGCCACAATTTAGATGTTAGGCATATTAAAAAGAATGTGTTTGACAACATCATATATACCTTGCTAAATGATAAAGAAAAATCAAAGGATCATATTAAGGCTCGAAAAGATCTACAAAACATGGGTATATGGCGCGATCTATGGCCGGATGAGAATGGTGAATGTCGGCTTGGTGCATTTACAATTCCAAAGAAGAAGAAATTTGCCTTCCTCAAGACTTTAAAGAATATCTTAGTGCCAGATGGTTATGCAAGTAATATATCTCGTTGCATTGATTTGGATAAAAAAGGAATCTTTGGACTAAAGAGTCATGATTGTCATATCCTCATGCAACAGTTGTTACCGATAGTAATTCGCAATGTTCTTCCAAATCAGGTCGTTGCAACTCTGGTAGAGTTTTCTTTCTTTTTTAGGCAGCTTTGTATGAAAAGCTTAACCATCTCTGACCTAGAAAAACTACAAAATCGAATTATAGAAACCTTGAGTCATCTAGAGATATTGTTTCCCCCTTCATTTTTTACTGTAATGATTCATTTGACTGTCCATCTAGTTGATGAAGTAAAATAAGGTGGGCCTGTACATTATCGCTGGATGTATTTTGTTGAAAGGTAAAAAATCTCTTATTCAAAATTATTGAATTGAATCTGAAATATAATTTAAATATAAATAAGTTTTCTAACACTTCATTATCTTGATCATAGATTGTTAGGTCATTTTAAGTCTCTCGTACGGAACAAATCTCAATCAGAAGGCTCAATAGCTGAGGGGCATAAGGTTGAAGAAGTTCTAACTCTTTACTCTCGCTATTTTGATGAAATTGAGTCAAGGTTGAATCGACCTAAACGTGTAAACGATGGACCAAATCATAATGAAGCTTCTGGAAAGTCATCTATGTTTCCACAACAAGGTAAACCTGTTGGAGGCTCCACAACAGAACCATTGACTACTTTAGAGAAAACTCAAGCTCATCGATATGTTTTACTTAATTGCGCAGCAATAAAGCCATTCATTGAGTATGAAATTTAAACTAATTTGGATTTTTAAGAAATGTGTAGAATAATCAGGTAAAAATTTAATATATATATATAACAATTTTGTAGTGAATTCAGACAGCACATCAAAAGAAGTACAAGAAGTCGAAGAGTTTCAACAACAAAGGCAGAGAAGAGAGTTAGTAAAGAGTTTCCTAATTGGTTTCCTAAGCGAGTGAGTAAATAATTTTAGAATGTTTGTTTTGAACATATTTATTTTTCAATTTAATATCTCTGACAAATATATTATGTTTGTCTAGATTATGAACCCAGATATCGCAGAAACTATCTCTGATGATATCAAGTTTTTAGCACAAGATGCAAGAAGATTTAGTGCTTATAACATTAATGGATTCAAATTTTGAACTTTATCTAGAGAACAAGGATCAAAAACTCAAAATAGTGGGGTTTTTCCCATTTCTGACACTTCTTGTATTGCGTCTAGTGTAGATAGGTGTGCAAGACAAGCAGACCTGCCATATTATGGAAAGATAGAAGATATTATCGAGCTTAATTATTGTGGCAGGTTCAAAGTTATTCTTTTCAAGTGTCTATGGGCTGATACCACTCGAAATAGAGGGTACAAAAAAGATGCCTGAAAGTTTAACTGTGTCAATTTTTATAAATTGATTCACACTGGTGATCGCGAGGATCATGATCCATATATTAAACCATCACAAGCAAATATGGTCTACTATGTTGATGATGAGACTGATAAAGAATGGAGTGTCGCTGTACATCTAAAGCCAAGAGATTTGTTTGAAATGGAAGAGGTAGATGAAGAGGATCTGTACGAGAATGAGCCATACCAACAACAAGAATTTGGACAATTTTTTGATGATGACTACGAGAATATCCAAATTGCAATAGAAGAGAATATGAATGAATGAAATAACAAAGATTTGGACAATATTTTGCATTTTGAGTTGTTTTTTTAGAAGTTTTTAGTTGTTGGCTCCTCTTTTTAGTTTCTTGTATTTTGTATTTGACGCTACAATTTCTGCAATATTTTAGTAGCTGTTTTTTCGACTTTTAGCTACTGTTGTTTTGTGTTTGAAATTGTAGTGTCTACAGTTTTTGGCTACTATTTTTTCAATTTTTAGTTGTTGATTTTGTGAGTTTTAAGCTGTTGTTTCAGCAAATTTTTGGTTGCTGTTTTTTTAGTTTCAGGTGATTAACACGAAGTATTTGTAGGTTATTAGTTGCTGTGTTTTGGCATTTTAAGCTGTTGTTTTTGCAATTTTTGGCTACTATTTTTTTGCTTTTAGATGCTGAATTTTTATGTTTTAAGTTATTGTTTCTACTGTGTTTTATCTACTATTTTTCCAATTTTTAGTTGCTGATTTTGTGCGTTTTAAGCTGCTTTTTTAGCAGATTTTTTGTTGCTGTTTTTTTTAGTTTCAGGTGATTAACATGAAGTATTTGTAGGTTATTAGTTGCTATTTTTTTGGCATTTTAAGCTTCTTTTTTTTTTGCAGTTTTGACTACTATTTTGTTGCTTTTAGGTGCTGAATTTTTGTATTTTAAGTTGTTGTTTCTACTATGTTTTATCTACTATTTTTTCAATTTTTAGTTTCTGATTTTGTGCGTTTTAAGCTGCTGTTTCAGCAGATTTTTCGTTGCTATTTTTTTAGTTTCAGGTGATTAAGATGAAGTATTTGTAGGTTATTAGTTGTTGTTTTTTGGCATTTTAAGATGTTGTTTTGGCAGTTTTGGCTACTATTTTATTGCTTTTAGGTGTTGAAGTTTTGTGTTTTAAGTTGTTGTTTCTACTGTGTTTTATCTACAATTTTTCTAATTTTTAGTTGCTGATTTTGTGCATTTTAAGTTGTTGTTTCTGCAGATTTTTGGTGGTTATCTTTTTAGTTTTAGGTGCTTATTTTTATGGTTAAGATGTAATATTTGCAGGTTATCAGTTGTTGTTTTTGGCTGAATCTTTGTTAACTTCTTATGAAATTAATTGATTTATGCTACATGATTTGAAATATTGAATTGTCAGCATGCCAAAGTTCAAGCGTTTACAGAAAAAGCAAAACTCAGATCAATTAGTATCTGATTCTCAAGGTGCAGGCTCCTCCAATATTTCAGCCTGTATCACAGTCATCTCAATCAGTTGACTCGGCATCACATTCAGCTTCAACAGCTTATCCTACATCACAACCATCTCATTTAGATCACTCGACATCACATCCTGCTTCAACAGAACAAGACTCATCACAACAAGTTCCAACAGTTCAAGCTCCATTCAAAAAGCGTATTGGGCGTGAATCACAGTCATATTGGACTGTAGAAGCAATAGGTAAATAATTTTGAGTATCAACGCTTATTCAATAACCATTATTTGTTTCTCTCATACTTCAACTTATCTTTGTTTTTATTGTAGATTCAGAAAACAATGTCAAAAGGCTCAAAGTAAGAAAAACAGATGTGCTTAATTTATCAGGTGATGAACTTATTGTAGTTAATTTTGATTACCTAAATGAACCATTTGGAGAGGCTCGTAGCCTTCTTTCAGGCTTTTGTGGAATTTTAGCATGTGATTGCTCTTTATTTCCCATCAACTTTGAGAAATGGTCGAGTGTGCCTATGTCATACTTAAATCGCGTCTTCGATCAAATTATAAAGGTATAAGCTTACAACTAGACTCTTGCTCTATTTTACTTTTTGGTGAGAAAGATAATTGGTAATTTCAATATTATATTTACAGCAAATGAATAAGCTAACTAATATTTTTTTTCTTGAAGCCCAAGTTTTCCTTTAAGACAATAGAGTCAAATGCGCGGCAACATATTTATAAATCTATTGGAAAGAAGTGGGCTGCAAATAAGAACAACTTGTGGAAGTTAGTCGAAGACCCACTTAAAAGTAAAGTTGAGATTATTGATAATGTGTCAGATGGAATTCCACGAGATCAATGGATTTCTTTTGTTGATTACCAATATAAAGATTCAACAAAGGTACTTATGTTAATGTTTTTACTAGTCTTTATTATCATGTAACTATTTGATTTTTTTAATTAAGTTTCGTATATTTTTTATAAGGAAATGCGTAGAAGAAATATTGAAAATCGGAAAAAACAGACAATTCCACACACAGGTGGCTCCAAAGCGAATGCTACGAGAAGGGCAGAAATGGTGATTAGTAAATTAACTTATTATGTATTCATTTTTGAGTAGTAAATTATTCTTATTTAGATTTTTTATTTATAGATGGCTGAAACAGGACAAAGACCTGGACGAGCACAAATATATATTGGTACTCATAAAAATAAAGATGGAATATATGTTAATGAAGCTGCAAAAGAAATTTGTGTAAGTTTCTTCATGAATTCTAATTGTATTTCAACAAGATAAAAAAAAAAAGATAGGGCAATAATTGTGAACTAGTTGATTAATTGATGGAAGTTATATAGACTCAATTACTTGCTATTTAATTGTATTATGATGGCTTGTGGTTCCATACCTCTACCTACTCATGTTCTTACGTGTACATATAAGTAGTTTTTATCTTTCTGTCTTTGCTAAGAAGATTTCAATATTACTGCTTGTTTATTTGCAGCATTGATTTTGTATGTATAGGAAAAAATTGAGCTAACTTTGAGCCAAAGTACCATGGATGAGTCTCAAATTTCACCAAATGATGTTGTTTGTAAGGTTTTAGGAAAAGAGCACTCTGGAAGGGTTAGATGTTTGGGATTAGGAGTTGTCCCCAGTAAAGTTTTTAAACAAGTAAGACCACATTTTGGTGGTGCAAGTGCTTCAAGTAGTGAAAGCTCATGTTCGTCCCAATGCCAAGAGAACCACAATCAAATGATGAATGCTCATAATCAAATGATGAATGCATTTAAGGCGTATATGATAATGAAAGAAGGGATGATACCAGAACAATTTGCGGGGTTTTTTGCTTCTCCTTCGACAAATTCTTCTACAACAACTGTAAGTACATTTCTTACATTTCTATTTTCATTTGATTTGTATATCGCTTTTCCTTTCTTTAATGCATTTTTTGTTGACATATATTAACTGATGATAAGTATAGTTTGAAACATAATATTTGCCAAGAATTTTACATTTTTTCATATCACTTGATTAATTTTATACTTTATTTTTTTTATGCAGCTAAGGGATGCTGCTAGTGAACCAATTCCTCCTATGCACACAAGAAGATCATGCGATGGTGATAATAATCCTAGCCATGACAGCCGTTGATTATACTGTAGTGAATCAACTCCGCCTATATTCTTAGCTAATTATTTTGATGACAAGATTGTGTGATTGGAGGGGATGTTAATATGTTGGATTAGATATTTTGTGTTTAGATTTAGTGTTTGATTCTAATGAAGATATCTGATGTTGACAATATCATTTTAGCGACTAATGATAATACAATATTTTTGTGACTTTATGATATGTCGTTAAAGAATATATATTTCTTGACCTCGAGACATTTTTTGGATTTGATTATGATTTATAGCTTAATTAGTGATTCTATTAATAATATATGAATAAAAGTATATTGAATGAATTGTAGAGCTTATGCGATTGTCCAGATCTTTCAATATAAGCAATTGCAAATTGTGGAGGTTTTAAACCCCCGCTATTTGTAACTGAAAAATAATATCAAATGATTTAATTTTAAATTAGCGTGGGTCGGCCTCTGCAAAGTAACCCCCGCTAATTGATTGTGGGGGTCAAAGAAAAACTGCCGCAAATTGCTTGCGACAACTCTTATTGTGGGAGTTTTTACAACTGCCGCAACACTATATTGCGGGGGTTTTAAACCCCCACAAACCTTAAAATTAACCTCCGCTATTTAAGCGTTTTTTTGTAGTCGAACCCAGACCCTTACCCTTATTCCTGAGAACAACAAAAGAATTTTACATACCAAAAAAAAAAAAAGTTTTAACAGATACTCACAATTTTTCAATATTATTCATGACATTAATATCGATAAAAGAAGATAAAGAATTTAAAGCATACAAAAAAGAAAAAGAGAAAGGAAAAGACAAAAACAAACTGATACTCACAAATTTTCAGTATCGTCATAACCTCCTGAATCGCCTCCACCTCTGACGCGGCCACGAACCGGACCCTGATTCAGGCCCAGACCTTTATTCCTAAGAACAATAAAAGAATTTTACATACCGGAAAAAAAAGAGAAATAACATTTTTAACAAATTCTCACAATTTTTCAATATTATTCATGACATTAATATCAATAAAAGAAGATAAAAAATTTAAAACATACAAAAGAAAGAAGAGACGGATACTCACAAATCTTCAGCATCGCCAGAACCTCCTGAATCACCACCGCCTCTGACACGGCCACGAACTGGACCCGGACCGGTCCCTTACCCGAAATTGGACCCTGATCCGAGCCCTAACCCTTATTCTTGAGAACAATAAAAGAATTTTACATACCAAAAAAAAAAAAAAAAGAAAAATAACAGTTTTAACAAATACTCACAATTCTTCAATATTATTCATGATATTAATATCGATAAAAGAAGATAAAGAATTTAAAACATATAGAAAAAAACAGATAGATACTCACAAATTTTCAATTGCGCCAAAACCTCATGAATCGCCATCGCCTCCGACACGGCCACGAATCGGACCCTGATCCGTGCCCGGACCATAAAAAAATTGTACATACAAAAAAAGAAAAAGAGAAGAGAAATAACAGTTTTAACAGATAGTCACAATTTTTCAATACTATTCATGACTTTAATATCGACTAATTTCATTCTCATCCAGAATTTAAGGTCAGTAGAATTGACAACATGTCGATGGTGAATGACCTCTTGGAGTAAGGGGTATCCATAGTGTTGAGCCATTAAGTCAAACTCATCTGCCTCCTTAAAGTATTTCTGAAATAAACATTCTGTACCAACATAATCAACTTCGACGTCGTCAAAACATACATACTCTTCTACACAAATCGGACAAAACTCATCTATAGGATCTGCGCCATAGAATCTGTAAACAAATAATTTTTTTCAAAAATAAGCTTCTTTTTTAAATAAATTAAGTGTGAGCATTGAAGTGTAGAACGCAAAGCAGAGAACCAAACGGACGCAGAAAACATGGAATCACAATGTAGTGACATTAATGAAAAATAAAAAACAGAGCGACAACAAAACAAATACCCAAGTACAGAAAAAAATGAAGCTATCTTGGAAACAAAAAAAACTTCAAAAAAACGAAAGTGAACAAGGAAATTACGTCATTAAACCATCAACTACAAAACAACTCCATCAACAAACAGAATGGAAATATATCCAAAAAATTGCAGAAAAATGTCGTGAAGTACCGATCCCTAAAAGCATTACTACAAAACGTCCAAAAATGACAAAAAAAGGGAAATGAATGCCTGAAACGAGTAAAATGAAGATTATCAAATACACTTTCAGAAGAATCACTAGCACATTGAACATAAAACGCATTATAAAAACAAACAATCGATACCTTCGTAACAACAATGGCCACTACAAGAAAAATAACCTTTAGTGAGGGGACATTTGGTCGTTAAAAGTAAAATCTGATCGTTAAAGGTCATTAAGACAAGAATTAATCCGGTCCTCGCCCGTCGTTAACGGCTCAGACGTATAAAGTTTAGCGACGACTTTCTATCCGGTCGTTAAATTATTTTTTTAACGACAACATGAAATCTAGTTGTTATATGTCAATTAGTGGCGATAGGATTTTCCCTACGCTAATTTATAAATATGGTCGTTAAAAACATTTGCTGCAACTAACATCTAACCACTACAAGGTTTTTTAACGATCGAAGTTTCCTTCGATAATTTGTATGCTAGTTTGGATATCAATACTTTTAAAGACCAAATCTTCTGTCGCTAATGGTCAGTTCAATATTAGATACGCTAAATCATAAAAGAGTTCCAACAACCACATTTCCATTTGCTAAATATTATACTATTAACTAATACTCCCTCTCTGTCCCTAATTACTTGTCCACTTTTTCTTTTATAGTTGTCCCTAATTACCTGTCTATTTTGACAAATCAAGAAAGTAAAAATTCTTTTTCCTATTATACCCTCAATTAAATGACTAATTATTTTGAAAAATGTAGAAATTTTCATTCACTTCATAATTAATAGGGATAAAATGATTAACTCACTATGTCATTAATTATTTTCTTAATAGGTGTGTCAATTCAAAAGTGGAGAAGTAATTAGGGACAGAGAGAGTAATAATAGTGATGATAATAACAATAATAATAACATATTCAAAAATATATTAAATAATTAAATTGATATAAAAGATCATCATTAATAAAAAGAACTAATTAGAAAGAGGAAATTTGTTGTAGTCTTTGAACTGCGCCTAATAAAATCCTTGCAAACTTCAATTTTCTCCAAACTTTCTTGAACGATCAATTTTTCATATTCAAATTCTTGAGTTGTAAAATAAAAGTGTTAGTTTAATAACAGAGTATTAATAGTTAAAAAAATAAAAAAAAACACGTAGGATCTCAAAATATTAACTAGAAAAGATGCAACAAAAAATTAAAGCCTCTAAAAAAGCATGTGAACAATAACTAATATACTTATCGGAGAGAAACCAATGACTAGGGACTATAAGGTTTTGATAGAATACATATTATCAAATGCACATATGTAACCCTTATCCATCCTTGGAAAAGCAATAAAAAGATCTAAACAAACGGTAAGAACAAATCTATAAGAATCAAAAGTTATATATTTATCTTCATTTTTAACATTTTGGTATTCGGTGCACTCAATATGGTGGAATTGGAAAAAATCACAGGAGTTAACCATTTTGAATAATCCACGAGATCGATAGACTCGATGTAAACATCTAAGGATCATTAACCAACAGTCATCTCCATCTAATGCATACATTGATCTTATTTATGAACGTTACCCCACTAAAGAACTTGGACCCCATTAGTCAGAAGAAATTTATAAGATTAGAATTGCTTGATGATATACTCAATTTGCTGAAAAGGTTGGAAAATTGGACAGCCAATAAGATCAGATTTTAGATATATAGATTAACATGGGGCAACAAAGCTTATGGTGTATACTCTGTCAAAGAAGGCTACCCAATCCTTTGTGCCCAGACCGATGTAGTGGAAAGCTTGTCCGACAACAATTTACAAAGCATGTCTTCTCAACGGACGAGAGGGAGTTGCTCGGATGGTAAGCACCCCTCACTTCCAATCTGAAGCTTGCGAGTTCGAGTCACCAAGGGAGCAAAAAGGGTGGGAGCTTCTAGGTAAGGTAAAAAAAATCTACTATCCTTAATTATAATAGTGAAAAGCTAGTATAATCCAAACGCTTTAAACCATGTATCTAGCGTCAATTGTATTTCATAATTTACTCCGCTAATTAAGGCATTAAGTTAGAATATTTAATTTAAAAGTATTTAAATCGCGTATCTCGATCTTATACAACCGACTGATACACGTATAAGAGTCTTTAAATCACATATACAAAACATCAGAAAAAAGAACATTAACAATAACAAAATTGTTAATAAACTAATGTGATAACTGAAACTCAATAAAACCAAATATCGAAAGTAAAAAACTACATATATAAACTAATATTACAACAAATACAATATTTTCAGACTTCAACCCGATTAAAAAGAATAAGACAATTCTTTTTATTAGTTTTGAGAAGATTATTGGTTAACAAATCATTTGATTATAATCAACTTGTGCGTACATTCTTTTTAAAACTATATATTTCTTCCTTTTTTTTTAATTACTCATTATTGGTTAAGAATTTTATTTAAATATAATAATTTGGGAGTATCCTTTTAATACGACAATGATATTTCGGTCCTGATTGATACATCGTCATCTTATTTGTCAGGTACTCGAAAAAAAATATAGGCAAATTTTATTCTTATTATATAAAAAATACTAATAAAATTATTATAGTAGCTTCTAACTTGTTAACTTTTGGATACTCTAATGAGTTTAAACATAATATTAATGAGTCAATTTGAATAATTATACATGTAATCTAAATTGACGGCTTAAATTAATCAGTTAATACATCTGCTTAGTCAATCAATAGAATCACCTGTTATAAATTAGAACTTTTATCATTTCATCAAAAATATAAATGTATCTTATTGACTAATCTAGATAACATTAAACTTGACAAAATGAAATAATTGAAAAGTATTATTTAGAAATATATACTAAATGCTGAGATTACATTGAATTTATAATCGATATTTATATTAAATTAATAAATGCATGATATGCGTCGTTCACACTCATAATTATTATTTTAATTATAATTTTTTTTAAAATATATATATATTTAACCAAAAGGATGAAGATGCCATATTGCTTGTCTTCATCACAAGGGACAATTTTTTGTTTGTTGGGATTGGACCCTCTTCTTCATCAAAATAACTATTTTTGTTAATATAAAATAATAACTTTCCCAAAAAGGAAAAAAACAGCACTACAATATAATACTTTTCTCTATAAATACTCTCATGGGCTAAACACAAAATTTGTACATCACTCAGGTTGATTCCTTTAATCTTTTTCCTAAAGATTTTTTCATTCTCTAATTAATTCTTTCTAATTGCTTCACAGCTATCTTTTTAATTTTTACTATCAACCACACTTTTTTTTTCAAAAAATTGAAAATATTATTTGTTCATAAAGTATGCCATCCTTGCTATTTTGCTGTCTTTTTTTCTAGCAAATTTGTTTCAAAAAGATTTCTTTTGAGTCGAGGGTCTATCAGAAATAATTTTTCTACCTCTCAAAAGATAAGTGTAAGGTCTGTACAAATCTTACCCAAGTAGTATTATGCATGTCCAAATACGACTTCAACCTCCAAAACTCTTTTTCTTTTTTTCTTCAAATTTCAACTAAATTTATGATCAAACGCTCGCTTATCTTAGAAAGTTACTCATTACTTGTTATTTCTTTTGGTATATGCAGATTATATATATTAAAGAAAAAAAAAGGTGAAAATGGAGTATGAGATTTTAGGTTTGGCCCTACTTTTACTTGCATGGGTTGCATGGGCTGCATGGGCTATATTGACGAAGCGACGACTCGAGGAATACGGGCGGTTACCACCAGGACCACGGTGGTGGCAGCTAGTAACCAACATTTTTCAATCAGGTTTTGCACCTCATGTATCATTTGCAAAATTGGCTAACAAACATGGTCCTATAATGACCCTTTGGTTAGGTTCAATGACCACAGTGGTTATTTCATCTAATGAAGTGGCTCGTGAAATGTTCAAGAATCATGACATCGTACTTGCAGGTACAACTTTCACATACCTCGATTATATATAGACATATTTTTTGGATATATAGTGAAATTTGAACTCTGATCTCTCATGATTTTCATAACTATATGCACAACTATATGTGGACGCTTTTCCTATATATGGTGGAATATCCCATGATTTTCATCGCGCAAATTTATGTGTACTAAAATTAAATTATGAAATAACTTAAGGAACAAAAGTGTTTTAATATTAATTATCAGCTTGTGTTTACCTCGACTTTTCAGGTTTGGTTAAATTTAAACTTTACTTTTCTTCCATTATTTCCATATATACTTCATTAGCAAATAAAACTATTTTAGTAAACCTAATTAACCGCTAGGCCACACCTCTGGTGTTGTCAGGTAGAAAGATATACGAATCCATGAAAGGCGATATAGGAAATGAGGGTTCACTCATCACTAATCAATATGGTCCGCAATGGCGTATGTTAAGAAGATTATGCACGACCGAGTTCTTCATAACAAGTCGTCTTGATGCCATGAGAGGTGTACGTACAAAATGCATCGATCAAATGATTAAATTCATGGAAGACGCGGGGAATTCAAGCACAACTTCCATTGATGTTGGAAGGTTTTTCTTCTTAATGTCATTTAACCTAATCGGAAACCTATTGATTTCAAAAGACCTAGTTGATCCAACATCGGATAGAGGTGCAAAGTTCTTTTACCATGCAGGAAAAGTTATGGAGTTTGCAGGAAAACCTAATATTGCAGACTACTTTACTATCTTGAGATGTCTTGATCCACAAGGTATAAGGAGGAAGACGCAATTTCATATTAGAAGGGCATTTGATATCGCAGGTGGATATCTTAGAGAAAGAATGGACGATATCGAAAATGGTGAAGAGAGAAAGAAGGATTATTTAGATGTACTTCTTCAATATCGTGGTGATGGTGTGGAGGGTCCTTCTAGGTTTTCATCTCAAACGATTAATGTCATACTTTTTGTAAGTATACTCTATATGCTCGAATATTTTGAAATTTAACTTATATATACTGTATTATAACATGTTATAATAGATAACATGTTCTATTATCAAGTTACTAACATCATTTGTTGGTAGTTAAATGAGTCCAATAATAACGATCATTATCTATTACCTCATGATTTCAAATTTAAATTATTTTGTTGAATATGATTTTGGTGTTCAATAACCACCAAATAATAAATCAAATTAATATTATTATATATTTTGTTGGGCTACACTTTGTGTGGTGGTTCTATTTATTTGGATTGAGGGAAAAAAAAAAATAGAACTCAAGCCAACCATTTGACTAAATGACAGTAAAATTGTATTTAAACACTTTCATAAGTAATGAAACAACTCTCCAAATGGATATCAAAAGTGCTTATTTTTGACAAAATTTACTAAAGGACCAAGTTTACTATTAATATATTTAGGGGATTTATAATTTGAAGCTTCATTAAGAGGTTTTAAGTTTCTTTTAATTAGTGGTATACATATTGTTTTTAAAAGCACGATTCTGGTTGAAGACATAATCAAACAAATAAAGCATGCTATATATATTAAGATTAAAGTGTTTGATTTGTCTTTTTATCAGGAGATGTTCACAGCAGGGACAGATACAACTACCAGTACATTAGAATGGGCAATGTCAGAGCTACTCCACAACCCTACTACTCTTCAAAAAGTCCAAGCAGAGTTAAGAAGAGTCATCAACCCCTCAAATAAGCTAGAAGAAGAAGACTTAGACAAACTTCCTTACTTAAACGCGGTGATCAAAGAAACCCTAAGGTTACACCCTCCACTTCCATTCTTAGTCCCACACATGGCCATGGACTCTTGTACCATGTTAGGTTATCACATCCCAAAAGAAACACAAATTCTTGTTAACGTTTGGGCAATTGGTAGGGATCCAAAGATGTGGAAAGATCCTTTAAAGTTCAAGCCAGAGAGATTCTTGGAACCTAATATGATAGATTATAAGGGTCATCATTTTGAGTTTATACCATTTGGTTCTGGTCGAAGAATGTGCCCTGCCGTTCCCCTTGTCTCTCGTATGTTACCACTAACTTTAGGGTCAGTTTTACACAAGTTTGATTGGGTTTTAGCTAATGGAGTGAAACCAGAAGATTTGGACATGAATGAAAGAATGGGGATGACTTTGAAGAAAGCAATTCCATTAAAGGCTATACCATGTTTGTACATAAAAAATATTGTGTAACCCCCACCCCCCACAAAAAAAGGACAAAAAAAAAAAAAGAATAAGTAGAAGTTGTAGTTCAAATTGAGCATGATTCAATGTATGTGGTGTTTTTTATTTTTATTTTGAGATGTCATTATACAATTATTATATACATATATATATATATATACATACATGAGTTCATACAAGTAGTTTTATGAAGATACTTGAAATATTTGAGAAATATTAGCACATTAGAAACATTTTTGGTCCATTTGGATAGTCTGATACAAGTCATATAAATCGAACTTTTATTTAGGCAAAAATAAAAAATTTCAATCACAATGTGAGCAATAGCTATGGTATTGGATTATTTGCACAATATAGCTTTTTTTAGGCAACTCTTTAAATTTTGTCCCTAAATACAAGTTATAGAAATGTAATTTTCGTAGTAATGTTTTCGGAAACTATTTTCCTTCCACATGTAGGACTTCATCAAACATCATGGGCAGATGTAGGCGTACATGCCATGAGTTCATCTGAGTTCAATAACTTTAACTCAAAAATTTACAAAACAAATATAACTAATATATTTTAATAGTAGAATGTTACTCATAAAACTCATTTTTTGTTGGTTGTTGCCATTAAAAGTGGAAACAAAGGGTAGTATGATATATTGCTTCAACTCTAGTAGTTCTAAATTGTATTTATATATTCACATCTGATGTTTATATCAAGTCAATAAATACATAACACGTGTTTGTACACAGACTTTTAACACTTAATCATGATTAAGTAACATACATTCTCACCTCATTAAATCATTCAAACCGTAATAAATTTACATGATTTGATATAAGAGACTACCAATCTCATAGAATTTAAACCAAACCAATACTAATTCATGAGAAAAATTATAAATACACAACTAATATCAAACTCTTTTTGGTATCACTTTCAAAGGTTGTTTTTTCCTTGCTGTAATTCCCATACTTTCCTCCATGTTAATGGACTTGGGAGAAACATTATGAGGAAGCTCCCAATCGAATTCATGAAGCAACGATCCAAACGCAAAATGCATCATACGATGACCTAAAGGAAGGCCAACACACATCCTTCGTCCAGCACCAAATGGAATTAACTCGTGATTTTGCCCCTTAACATCTACTTTTGATTCAAGAAACCTCTCAGGCTTGAACTCAAAAGGATCATTCCAACATTCAGGATCTCTTCCAATTGCCCAGACATTCACAAGCACTTGAGTCCCTTTTGGTACATAGTGCCCCATGAACTTTGTGTCTTGAATTGCTTTTCTTGGAATTAAGAAAGGGAGTGGAGGATGTAAACGTAACGATTCCTTGAGAATGGCTTGCATATAAGGTAGACTGTCTATATCACGCTCTTCGAACTTTTTATTAGGACCAATTACTTGTGAAATTTCTAATTTCACTTTGGCCATTGCTTGTGGATGGCGCAATAGCTCAGTCAATGCCCACTCCACACTGCTACTTGTTGTTTCTGTTCCAGCTAGAAACATTTCCTAGAAAAATTCATATGCAAAGTAAATTTTCAAGATGAGTTTAATTTATATACATCATTTAATGTCTAAAGAATTTTTATACTATTACATCACAACCTGATAAATATGTATAGGAAATTCTGTAAAAAAAACGAGATTTGTAATATTGAAAATGAGGTAATTAAGTTACATGTTCCAACAAATAAAAATAATATAATTGTGTAAAAATTCTTTATACTCGCATGCATATAAGTTAAATTCTTTCGAGTTAAAGTACTACACCTTTTGTTTCATATTATGTGACACTTATTATTTTGAGAGCCAAATAACTTTTTTAACCATATATACTACTTTTGACTATTTTGAATTGTTCATTATTGTAGTATAAAGTACTTAATTTATATATGTATACATTATTTAGAAAAAAAAATTGAAGTTCGTACGTTTAAGTTCACACTAAAAACTAGTCAATATATGACCTTTGCACGCCAAATCATATCACATAAAGTAAAACAGAGAGAATAAAATTTAGGACCTAGGCAAAATCTCGAGATTAGCTATATATCCCATCATAAAATAATTGAACGGCGAAAATGTCTCTCTCTAAAAAAAATAATTAGAGATAATTTGAAACAAGGAGAGTAAAGAAGTTACCAATATAATAATTGTGATTTCATGTTCTGATAATTTAGCTGGTTCATCTTTTCCACTTCCTTCAAAATCAAGCAAAACATCCAATAAATCTTTAATTGATTTATTTTCTTCACCTTTTTTTCTTTCTTCGATACGTTCTTCAATAAATTTCTTAGTAATTTCTATAGCTTTTCCCATATCACGTTTCATTTTTTTTCTTAAACCTTGTATATCAAACACCTTTAGACATGGAAAAATATCCGAAATATTCGGAACGCCGGACCACTCCATGATCCCCATCATTGCGTTAAAAAACGTTGACCCTTGTTCAGATTCTGGATCTGTCACTAAGTCCTTAGACAAAATCAAGTTACCTAACATATTAAACGAAGCTAGAAACACATAACGTGTTAATTCAATCCCCTCTAGTACTCCTCGTGAGCTCGCCTTTTTCTCGATCCATCCAAGCATTTTATTCATCGATTCTTGCCTAATGAGTGTTGTCTCGTTTATCCTTTTGTGTACAAACATTTCCACGGTACAAATTCGCCTTGAAAATCGCCAATAATTACCATAAGGAGCTAAAGCCATTGACCCTTTATAGAAATTATGTGCTAAATTGACATCAACTATGTTCCTGTCTGAAAATGTAACATCATGGTTCTTGAATAATTCACTTGATGAATTTACTGTTTGAATTACCATTGTGTTCATTGAGGGACCAATTTTTAGCCACAAAATAGGGCCATATTTGTCTTTTAAACTTGCAATTTTTTTGTATGGTTCTGATCCAGCAAGATCAAACATGTTACCAAAAATTGGTAATCCATTTGGTCCTGGAGGTAAATTGTACTTAGAAAAAGAAGATTTTTTTTTGTAAATCAAGAAGATAAAAGCTAATAAAAAGATTATAGTAGAACAAAGTATGTAAAAATTCAATTCCCAACCCATATTTTTTTTTTCAAGAATTTGAGGAAGAAGATTGATTGATTGATTTTTGTATTTAACAATGGTAGTGTGGTCCCTTAAATAAGCATATGAAGACATGCTAGCTATTATTGTATTTATAAAAATATTGAGTTTTAGTTGTATGCGCTGACAACGGGAGCAGAGTTAGCTAGGAGTACAAGGCGTTGAAAATTTGTATTGTATATATAAAGTTAGTATTATGGCATGTATATATAGTAAATGTTGTTGAATTCAGTCGACTTTTTCATGTGCTTGCTTCTTTATATTTTAAATCTCCTTAGTGAAATTCTAGCTCCACAAGATTTATTTAAAAAAAAAAAAAATCAAAACAGTCAAGTCATGTAATTGGTATTACATATAAATTGCAAGTTTAAAAAAATTCATATTATCAGTGTATATGCAATTTAAATTATCTTAAATTATTTCAACTACTATTAAAATCTTATTAGATCCACGTTTACTTTTTTCAATTAAAGAAAACAATTCAATACAATCCTGTTCTTCCACATGGTTAATAATTTATATTTTGCAATTAAAAAAACACACAAAATATAGTCCTATGAGATATTTTCAAAGCTGGGAGAATATATAATTGTATATTTAATTATTATAATACCTGTCATTTAGAAAAATGAACATTTTTATTTTATTTTATTTTTGTTTGTCAACTTATGAAAAAATCAAAAAAATTTGTCATTGCTAGGTAACAAGAACAAAAATAGTAATATTTAATATCGCTAAAATATACAGCACCCACCGTCCATTTAATATATTCGGTTTCTTTATTTCTTATTATTACTGTATTATAAATATCAATCAAGCAATAGGTTGAAAACTTTATTATTGTTAATTCATTGGAAAATGATATAAAACAACTACGACAGAAAAAAATAATATTTATCTACATTAAATGTTTGTGTAAAAATAAGTAATTTAATCTCAAGAATTAAAATTTTAATTGACGATACATATATATATCGCTTAACCATGGTTAACAAATATATATATATATATATATTTATATATATATGTCTTATATTCAGTACTTCAATGTATGATTAGTCCATGAAAATAATTAACTTACCCAATTAAGTTATTCTTTGTCATAGTTCATAGAAGGCAAAGGTCTCTAGGAGAACAAACATGCACTCTTGACACCCAAGGGCGGACCCACGTGGAGGTCAAGGGTTCACCCAAACCCCCTCGTCGAAAAATTACACTATATATATAAGGTCTATTTCTAATTTTATGAGTATATATATTAAAATGAACCCCCTCAATACAAAAAACAAACATGGCTCAGCGGCTGATGTGTTCAATTTTGACCGAAATGCTTTGGGTTTGATTCTGGCTTGCAACATTTTTCCATTTTTTTTTATTTTTTTTTTATTTATTTTTTTTGCTTTGAAAGGCTGAATGGGCCCTTGTTTTGGGCTCAAATCCAACTCCATTTCATTGGTTTTAGAAGGCTGAATGGGCTCTGGTTTCGGGTTCAAATCTCAACTCAATGAAATGTCTCATTGTTTTTTGTTCAATGTAAAGCTTCATTATTGGAAAATTACTTGGATGGGAGTCTTTTAATAAATAATTATTGATTTTAGCGATACTTCTTATTTATTACCATTTATAGCAATATATCACAATACTATGTTAAATCTGCAATATGTATTAAAAGTGAATTAAGTATGCAACATATACGTATTATAACTGTTTTTAAAAATATATAATGCTTGTTTGGTAAGAAGTTGACACATTGTATTATAAGTATATTAAAATGTGTGATAAATGCATTATTCATCAACAAAACTTGTATTATACGTGAATAATAAACTATTCTTTGTAATATGTATTAAAACTGTATTATATATGTATTAAAAGTGATCAATTGAAAAAAAATTGTAATTGCTATAAATGGTAAATATTTTTTTATTATAGTATATTTATGTAAGTTTCCCCATTATTATTTATGTTAGCATTATTTTTCTCTCTATGCTATTTTTCTTTCTCAATTTATCTTTGTTTAAATTTATTAGACATATTTTAGATATTTTTGTCTTTTATTATTCTTATTTATACTTCTCATTTTATTTCTACATAAGTCTCTTTCCATGTACTAACGATGAATTATTATTAACTTTGAAATTGATTTACAAAAAATATTATACAAAATAAATTAAATTAAAGTTAAAACAAGAAATTTAAAAGTCGGGAATAATATTTTAATAAAATCTAATTAATTGATTTCCCCCCATAATTTTATAGTTTTTCTTTCTTATTTTATTCAATTCGATTTTAAAAGGATGAAAATTAAACTAAACTTATCTGTTCTATTCATCATTTGTCTTTTTCACGAATGACTAATCTAGTAAATTGAATTAAATGAACTAAAAAATCGACGATGTCAATTATTTATCTTATGAATATTGTAACACACTAGAAAATTTTTGAGCCAAGACTCAAACCGTTCTTCGTAGTGAGTGAGACTTTTGCAAGGAATTTAAAATTTCTTGAGTGTTAAGGTCACTAGATGTAGCACCTTAAGTTCCAAGAAGAACCAAAGAGAAGCATTCAAGTCATTCCTAGTTCTTCTAAGTTTTGGGTCAACTTCAAATGACCATAACTCCTAATATAGGATGAGTTAGGTGTGCTACAAGCTAAGATGGAAACTTAAATCCCTTCGAGTCCTCTTTCCAACGCCACTGAGTTTTCTAAGTTTTTAGTTTGGATGAGTGAGATATGCCCTTTTGAAGTTAGGTTGTCTAGTTAAGGAAAGTTATCCGAACATATTAAGGGGTATTATGGTCTTTTCCTTACCCAATCAGCTTTAATTCATTTTTAGTAAGGTTTTAACGGTCTAATCTTATTAGGTTCAGTTTTATAATTTTAAAATACTCCTAGGATTTTAGTTGAGAGTTCAAGAAGAGAAAAAAGGAGAAAAGAAGAGAGGATCAAGCGTTCGTTGAATTCTCGCGTATTGTTGAGGATTTTTGCCACGGGTTTGATCCCTAAGAGGTGTGTACGCTTTCATAGTGTTGGGTTAGTTCACCCACACGTCAATAATGTTATTTTCAGCGAAATTTCATTCTTGAAGTTGAAAGATTAGAGTTCTTGTTGAGTTCTTGATAGGTGTTCTTGCAGTTCATTCTAAATCTTGTTGTGTTGGGGTTTTGATGATGTATTGAGATGAAAATTAGTAATTTGCGTGTTGTTTTGAGTAGATTAGAGTGTAATTATGTTAAGTAATTGAATCCAAGTGATTGGGGAAGAAACCGTTCGATTCTAGGCGAGTTAGGGTGAGAAAACGAGCAAAGAAAGTCGTCGAAGTTTTCTGGGTTGAGGCCTGGCGTGTCACGCCACTTCTCTAAACTTTAGGGGCTGGCGCCCCACGCCACTTAGAGCGCCAAGGTCGCCTGCCCCCACCCGTTCTTTATCGTTTCGTCTGTTTGAGTTCTTTCAAAGGGTACCTTTACTTCCCTTTAATTCTAAATACTCTATGTTGACACTCAATTTTGACCCTCCACAATATAAATTAATTATCGAGGTTCTTCAAGTTCAAACAATTTAAAATAATTATTTTTACAAAATTTCCAAAATTAAAAAAAAATAAAAATAAAATAATATATATATATATATATAAAATAAAATAACATTGTTTGCAAGTTATTTTAAATAGTTTTGTCACTTTTTATAATATATATGTTTGTTAATGCATTTTTACGAGTATTCAAAAATCATCTCGAAAAGATTTTATATTTTTAATACTTTATTAGTAGTAAGGGTCGTAATTTTGAATTAATGAATTTTATAAGATCCAAAGTACTTTCAAAATATTTTTATAAATTTAATAATTTTAATAATGAATGTGTGTATTTTTTACAATCACGTATTTTATAAATATTTGAAAATCATCAAAAAAGATTTTATATTTTTAGTTAGATATTTTGTTAAGTTAATTTCTAGTTCATTAGTTTGCAATTAAACTAATTATTTTATGATCAATTTAATTATTTTTATTTTGTTAAGATAAAGAAGTTCGATAATTAATTAATGTTGATTCATCTAAATTAAATCCAATATTTAAAAAAAAAAAAAAATTAACCCCTTTCCTATTTGGGCCATTTTCCAAATGGCCCAATTTAATATAATCAACAGCAACCATACCCACAACCCAACAGCATACAATACAACAGCCCATATACCCGACCCAATTCCCTCACAACCCATTTAACAATTCCAAAAAAAGCAAACCCATTAGAAACCCAAACAGCAACTAAACGACCCCAATTCCCAAAATCCACCGCCTCCAACACGTGAAGAAACCCATAGACGCAGCAGCAGCATACCACCGACCCTCTTGGTTTCTTCTTCTTCTCCTCTGCAACAGCACGTGAATAGCAGCTACAACCAAACGCCCACAATCGTTGACGACTACAAACAGCAGCAACTCCAACGTCCGCAAATACGGCTTTTCGCGTCTTCCTACTCTGCCAGAGCAGTTCGAACAACCACCTGCAGAACCCATACCCTATCACCCTCACGTCCCCTTTTTTCCCCCTTTTTAGGGATTTCTGAATATCTCTACTGTGGCTTTTGAACAGAGGTAAGAGAATTCGAATTTCATCCGTTTTTCCTAAATTGACCCCATGTTTTCTCCTATATAAACCCATGTATCCATCACTCAAAAGGGGGGGTAGGGGGGGAGAGTCTTTTCTTTTTTTTTTTGATTTCGAGTTCTTTGGCGATATTGATTATACGCTTCAAAATTTTATATTTTGCTTTCTTGTTCTGAATTTCGAGAAGTTTGCCGCTTAAGTTTGCTCGAGGATTCTGGGTTTGCTGTCCGTATTCGAAAGATTGTGGTAGAAGAGTCACTGCTCTTAACTCATCGTTCCCAGTTCACTGCCCCGGAAAAGGTACATAGCTTCACTCTCACTATTGTCCCCCTCCCATTCGGAGTTTCGCTTTGTTCGCTTAGTATGTCATTTGATCTCTTAGTTTAATAAGAATGGGGATTCTTTTATATGAGCAAGAAATTTTGGTTTTCTTGTGTGAATATGGTTCAAATATGTATGTACGGGTGCTGGAAGTTTAGTTTCTGTTTGTTGCTACTCTTACTGTGTAGGCTTTCTTAGTATTGATCAGTTTCAAAAATGTTTTATTAGCCTTAGTGGTTTGTTCTTTCTCATTATGAACCTGCTTTGTTGTCTAGTATTTGACATCACATTCTTCATTCCTTCACCACAAGTGGAAATTGAAAGAACGAGGCAAGACGTCAATATTTCGAGTCCATTTGGTGTCTTTATATTTGCTGTTTGATGTCTTTATAACTAAGGGTGTCGTCTACCACTATTCTTGCCCTGCATAAACTTTTGGAGCATTATAAATCTGCTTAGCCATTTAAAAGATGTAGCTTTAAACTCTCCATAAGGTGTGAAGTCATGTTAGTTTTTTTTTTAAAGTCGTTGCCTATTTCTTTTTTCTGATCATCTCGGCATGTTGGCCATGTATGTTGTTGTTAAGTTAAATAAAATGTAATGGGTCAATCTTTTTCCCTTAGGGTCAATAGTCCCTGGGTGTTTCTTTTTTTTTTCTTTACCATATTTTTCTTGTTTTGTTTGGGTTAGTAATCCTCTTATCTTGTTGGCCTTATTGTTCAATTCATAGAAGATTAGATGTCAACAATTAGGAAGTCACTGGATTTTGTTTTAGCAATTATTAAAGTATTATACGTTTGCTTTTGTTTTATTTAATAGCTAATAATTTATCCTTTCATTTTCTTAAATTGGTCTCTTGTTTATTTATAATTGCCTAATGTTGTTACCATTTAAGTTTGAAGCTTGTCTAAATAAAAGCGACTTAATGAAGTATGCTAAATATTGCCTTCCCAGACTCAATAAGTTTATGACCATTTAATTATGTTGGCTCCCAGTGATTTTCTTTACTTTTGGTGCGCTGTCAATTTTATTTATTTATTTATTTATTTATTTATTTATTTATTTATTTATTTATTTATTTATTTATTTATTCAGTTAAGGTTAATTATGTATGCCTCATGTATTATCTTAATTATGTATTAACTCCTCTGTTTTTCTTTTTTCTTTTCTTGGATGCATGTAATGTTGAGTCCATGGGACTCTCCCTTTCTTCCTTCACATCGCATTTTTGTGTAACATCCGACAATTTGAAATAGCTATGAAGAAGCTTGAAATTGGAAGTAGCCATTTTTGGAAGAAAAAAAAAATATAGAATCTGGAAAATTTGGATAAGTGTGGAAATCAGTGACTTTTGGCCAACTTTGAGCAGTCGTAACTCCTAGATCAGGATGAGTTAGGAGTAGTTCCAGTTATGGTTGCGAAGCTTGTGGAATGATCTTTCCAACGCCACTGAGATTGCTCGATTTCGAGTTCGTATGAGCGAGTTAAGGCCATTGAAAGTTGGGCAGTTGGCAGGGAATCCGTCCGGAAATTTTAAGGGCATTTTGGTCTTTTCCCTAGCCATTTCTTTTGAGGTTATATTGTGTGTTAGGCTGATTCTGGATCATTTTATCCTATTTTTAAAAGAAAAAGAGTTAGGGTTCTTGAGAGTGAAGAAGAGAAGAAGAGGAGAAGAAGAGGAGAAAGGAGATCAACAAGTTTCCGTCGTGGATTTTCGTCGGGGGTGATCCCTATCAAGGTATGTGAGTTCCTTGTGTGGTTTGATCATTTCCCCCACACACCAAGCTCATTTTTTTTTTCTTTATGATTTGAGAAAAGATTGGATCGGTGTTGAAGTTGTTGAAGTTGTTAGTTGTTGTTGATGTTGTTAGTTGTGTTGTTGAAGTTATTGTTCGTTGTGGGACATGATTGGGTTGTGTATTTGAGTTGTAATTTATTGTATGTTGAGAGATTGATGATCCCTAGTGTTTGGGGTTAAATCCATTGAAGTAAGGGTGGTTTAGAGTTGAAGAAAAGAGGGAGAAAAGTCGGTTTTTGATTTTTTTTTGGGAAAAGGGCTGGCACCTGGCAGAATGCAGGGTGTCCAGCAGTCCCCTTTGAAGCTGAGGGCTGGTGCCTGGCAGAGTAGCCAGCAGTCCCGTTTGAAGTTGAGGGCTGGCGCCCCGCGCCTCTTAGAGCGCCAAGGACGCCAATCCTTCCCGTTACCTTAATTTCCCATTTTTTTATTTTATTTTTGTTCCTAGGTATTATACCTATGTTTCTTACTTGTTTCCAACACTCCAAGGTACTTCTAAAAGTCAAGAACTCATCCATAACATGTGAGCAAACACCTTGAATCCAAAAATTCCAATTTAAGGAGAGTTAGTTAGAAGTCAAGTGAAGTTAGAAATTAAGAGTTAAGCTTAGAAGTTAAGCAAGTCAAGCTAGTTATAAAGTTGTTCAAGAGTCTTTATTGAACGTTTTAACTTTATTTTTTTGACTCAAGTGTCAAGTCAAGCTAAGAGCTTAGAGTTTCAAGCTAAGTAAAGAGTCTCAAGTTTCAAGTTGAGTTCATTTTCTCAAAGTTAATAGGGAACTATGTATTCCCAAAGAAGTTTTAAAGAATTGTCTTTATATTTAAACAAGGTTGGAAACTGAAATTTCCAAAGAGCCTTCGGGATAGAAGTTTTTTTTTTTTTTTTTTGAGTAATTATCTCATGTCAGCAGGAAGAAATGTGTTTTAAAAACATAAGAGCCAGTACATTTTTTTGGGAGTAGTATTGAGCACCAAATTGGGGGAGCGTTAAAGAACCCACAGCCCCCATAGAACCATGTTAGCCACCATGGGTAAAAAAAAAGGGATCATACTCTTTAGATGAATCCTTTTCATATTAGACTAGTGGATCCATTAGGCAGTTCAGGTCTTATACCTTTGGCCGGGTATAGGATGCTCTGGCAGCGTGAGGTTGATCACTGTATCATCACTTTAGCTCTTATGTGATGGTTGTCGATTAGAGAAACTCCCACCGCAGTTATTGTATTTTTTATACACGAAAATTATTGTATTTTATATACATCAGTTCAATTGTATTTCTATATACATCTCAGGCTTATTATATCCTTGTATACACACAGAGTTTATAGCATGTTTTAAACAGTCTTTCTTTATATCACACTTGTTTTAAATTGCCTTATATTGAAAGAAGTCAGTCAGGTTGAGTTGAGTTGAACAAGGTAAACTTTTCAGTTTCTTCCAAATTTCCTTCTAGCCTATGTTGCTTAGTTTTCCAGCTCGCATACTAGTACCTTCCATGTACTGATGCCAGTTGGCCTACATCGTCTTATGATGCAGATACAGGTACCTCGGATCAGCATCCTGCACGTCGTTGATCCAGCTGAGCACTCCAGAGTCAGTGGTGAGCCTCCTTGCATTCCGGAGGACTCAATTATTTTGTGTTCTTAGTTTTTGTTTTATTAGGATGTTGCGGGGTCTGTCCCAACATCCATCTCAGTATTTAGAGGCTTCATAGATAGTCAGTCAGTTAGTTTGGAGTTTCTCATGCATGTTTATATTTAAATATCCTATTTTGAGACTCGAGATGCCTTGTTGGCAAATTACTTTCACTTGAGTTGTTTTATAACCTTTCATTGCATTGAGTTATCCTGTTGAGTTAAGTTTCCGCTGAGTTAAGAAAGCCAGGCCAAGGGTTCGCTTGGGGGCCAGCGATGGTCTTCAAGTGCCGGTCACGTCTGGGGTGTAGGCTCGGGGCGTGACATTTTGAGCCAAAGGAGGCTCAAATTTTATTAATTCTTGCTGAGTCAGAAATTAATATACAGGGCTGGGACAGTATACAGGTGTTCGGAAGCGAAAGATACATGAAAAGCACTGATATACACGCCGATATACACTGATATACAACTAGTGTATACCAAAAACGGGATTGGACAAAAGTCCCAAAAATCCCAACGAAATAGACCCAAAAGGCCCAAATTTAATTTCTCTATTAATTATTTATTTGTGATTATTTATTGTTTGTTAACTCTAACTTTTTAATTATTAATTAGCTTAATTAGATCCCCTAAAAGACGAGCTATTTTCTTTGCGTTGGTTGATTTTTTTATTTAGTCAAATATGTCGGTCAAATTGCATCGTAATTAAGTTAAATCTTTGGTTCTAAAAATAATATTGCTAAGCTTTTTTACTTAATCACTTTTTTTTCCACTTTAAAATTGTTCAAGTAAAAATATATTTTTTCTCAAATAAACTTTAAAAAATATTAGTCAAGATCCTTTTTAAATAATAAAAAACAATGATAATATATATATATATATATATATATATATACACACACACACATACATTCCTACTTGATTTTTCTTGCAAAAATGTTTGTTAATTAATTAAAATTGATTTCCATGTTTAATTTATTGAATTGGTGTAATGTGTTGTTTCAAAAATGAATTATATGAATTTTAACTAATCTAGTTTTATTAAAATTTTATTCATTTGCAACTTAATTCAATTGTTTCATATTTAGGTCCCCTTTTCTTAAAAAATAAAATAAAATGTGTCATTCATTTATTTTCTTAAAGTTAATAGATTATTGTGAATTGGCATTTCATTTTTTCTAAATAATTAGTCAAAAAATCATTTAGTCAAATCGCAGGTCAACCGCGTGTTAGCGGGCACTTCGAATGCCTAAACCCTTCTCGAAGTGTAAATTGAACCCCGAACCCTCTTTGGTATTTTCAAATGATTTTTTCTGTTTAAATTTTTGAAAATTATAAGTTTTCTTAATTTCTTTAAAAAATTAAGTGGCGACTCTTTTCTAAGTATTTTTCTTAAATTGTTTTATACTTAGAACATTTCAAAAAGTAATTTTTTCTACAGATAGGAAAATTACAGCGCAACACTCTAAACTACTTCTAAACACCTAGAAATCATTCATAACATGATCATAACCTTGAATTCATAATTCAAATTTAAGGTAGAGTTAAGAGTTAAGTTTTGAGAATTCTTTCAAAACATTCTAAGAAAGTCCCTATAAGTTCTTTTGAGGAGTCTTCTACAACTTCTAGGAACTTATTTCAAGACTCGAGCAAGTGAGTATGAGGATGAGGAGAATGTATTCATGAATCTACGCTGTCATCATGAGATCCTTCATATCATGAACCATAACTCTTGAATTCATAATTCACATTGAAGAGAGAGTTAAGAGTAGAGTACAAGAAAGCCTTTGAGTTCAATTGTGAATCCTTTGAGATCCATCATCGATTTGAGTTAAGTTTTGAGGAAGTAATTAAGAGAAATAGAAGAGTTGTATACATGAGTTTAATGTAGTTTGTAAACCTTCGAGTCGAGTAACGTTGTTCATGTCCATAAATTTCGCATGGACTCCATCAGGGGCAAATTTATGTATCAATTTTTGGTCATTCGACTAAATTCGATATATTACTTCTATAATTATTAAAGAATATCTTAAATTAAAATTTGTTGAACTCGTTCTCAAGATGGTTGGATGGTTCACTGGTATGATTGCAAAATTTCAACACAAAGGTCATAGGTTCGATCCCAGGCTGCCCTATCTAGCTTCAATTTATTTTTTATTAACTAAAAACACGTTTTTCATTAAAAAAAAATTAAAAAAAAAAGAGCTAAATTCTAAAAGTTTTGTGGTAATGTAATATTTATGTATTGCTCGCTTAGTTATTGTTATTATAAATTTTTTGATCTTATCTTTAAAGCAATGATGCACCCGTTTTCTTAAAATCCTAGATTTGCCTCTGGATTCCATAAATTGAGTATCATTGAGAGGAGTAGTATCTTCAAGTTCTAAGTCTTGAGTTTTAAGTTCCTAATCCCCTTTGAGATTATATTTCTAATCATAAGACTATTACATGTTACCCATGAAGTCCCTGAGTTGAATTGTTAATGCACATAATTCTGTATAAGTCGAACAGTCATGAGATGAGAAGTATATTCGAGTCCTTGAGTTGAGTACTTCATGCTCATAATTCCGCATGAACCCTCTGAGTTGATCATTCTTGAAATAAGTAGTATCATTGAAGTTCTTGAGTTCCAAGTATTGAGTTTTATCTATGGTTATTGAAAACTTTGCACTGAGTCGTTCACGTCCATAATTCGGCATGAACCATATTTTAAGAAGTCTTTTACAAATGTTTTAACTTTGTTTTAAGACTTAAGTTTTGAAGTTGAGCAAAGAGTAAGAGTAAAGTTCATTTTCTTTAAAATGATATATGGGAACTAATTATTCCCAAGAGTAAATGTTTTCACATTTAAGATAAGAGGAAACTGAGATTTCCAAAAAAGTTTTGAGCAAGAACGGGAACATCGATTCCAAGAGAGCTTTTAAGCTAAGTTTTGAGTAATTATCTCAAACCAAAGAAAGAAGTTTGTTTTAAAAAAAACATATGAGCTAAGTATATTTTGGGAGTAGTATTGAGCACCGATATGGGGATGCGAGTTCATATTAACTCAAGTTTTCATAAACCATGTTGTCATCATGGGTAGTAAAGGATCATACTTTTTAGATGACTCTTTAAGATGCTTTTAGCATAGATTAGTGGATCCACTTAGTTAAGGCGTTTTATATGACGACAAAGTATATGACAGTTCTAGCAGCGTGGGCAAGACGTTGTATCACCACATAGGCTCATAGTGGTAGTTGTCAGTTAAAGAAACTCCTGCAGAAACTATATTACTTTATTATATGAGTAAAGTTGAGTTTGTTATTGCATTTTCTTTAATGAACTAAGGTGTTTTCTACAGTTTTAAAGGCTTTCTATATATTGCATGTGTATTGTTGCTTTATATTGAGTTGAGTACCTAGAGTCGAGTATCATATCTTTGAGTTGAGTATCTAATCTCTAAGTTGAGTAAGTTTGAGTAGTTTTGAGCATCCTTGAGTATTCCTTCATTTGAGTAAGTTTGAAAAGAGGTAAGTATGTTTCCTTTTTATCAAGTTTAAGCTTATGTTATGCTTTAGAATTCCTCTTACATGCTCGTACATTTCATACACTGAGCCATTTGGCCTGCATCCTTTCATGATGCAGATTCAGGTATTTAGGATCATCAACAAGAGCTTCATTGATACCACATGGGGTTCGAGTTAGCTATGGTGAGCCTCCTTGCTTCCGGAGGATTTCATTTACATTTTAGTTTTTTCAGGATGTCGTGGGTCTTGTCCCGACTTTCATCTTTGTCGATTAGAGGCTTCATAGATAGACAATAAAGTTTTAGAAGTTTGTTAATTTATTTTATTAAATGTTTTAAAGATTTAAGTTGCCTATTTTATGGCGAGTTGAATAATTTATTTTTATTCAAAGTTTTCTTTTGAGTTAAAGCTTGTATTTAAGTTTCATGAATTTTATTCAATTTTTAAGCTTTCGCATGCTTGAGTTAGTCTTCCGCTTGTAGTCAGTCAGAATGAGGGTTCGCTTGGGGACCAACAAAGGTCTTCGAGTGTCGACCACAGGGTGTAGACTCAGGTCGTGACAAATATATATTATAATATCTTAGTGGTTGAATTTTTTAAAAAAAAATAAAAAATAGAGTAGAACACTGCAATATAAAAGAGAAAAAAAGCACAAGAAATATTTTTTTTAAAAGCTCGATGAAATAGGGTAAAAGTAAAAAAAATTAAATGCGGCATGACAAGGCAAGTTAAACTTATTGGATTCAGATTACTAGTTTCCTTCTATCTCGCTCAGTTTTTCATCTTGTAATTTTCACATGTTTACTTCTTTATATTTCGAACCCCCTTCGCAGAAATCCTGAATCCGCCACTATTGACACCCCTTTGTTAGAAAACTATATTGTATGGATAGGTAACTTATTTATTTTATATATATGTGTGTGTGTTATGATATTGATATCCCTTGAATTCTTCATGAATTTACTTATTTATATTTTGACATATCTTTATGAAAATTCTGACTCTAACACTAAAAATAACTATCAACATTAGATGACTGATGACGACGATCATGCACGATAAAAGGATGGTCAAGTGTACAACTCTATCGACAATTGCATTGGGTATAAATAAGGATAATATACTTAATAATATTGATATTTTTCTTTCTTTATAGAATAGAATAATGAGTTGGCACCTTTTTGAAGTTTTTTTTAAGCACGTCGCCAAAAGTCAAAATTCTTTTGGATATCCCTTTCTATGGACGTCATTTAGATTTTGTCATCTATTAATGATTTTGTGCCAATTATTTATAAGATCGCATAAGATATAAACGTTCTTTTTAATTTGACATCAATTGATATATATCTATATTTTCTAATTTGGATATATATAAATTGATACTTAAATTTGTACAAAATTGAACAAATAGACACATTCGTTTTACGTGACGTCCTACAAGTCAACTGTATGTCCTACATATATATTATGCCATGTAGAATATATGTATATATCTATTTGTTCAGTTTTATAATACTGCATCATAAATGAGTTGAAATTAAGGAGTCTAGAGCAACTACGAGTTGATTCTATATGACGCAGGCAGAAGGATATATGTGTTGACCTTTCTTTAAATACAAACACTCATTGGGGGTAAATACTTATCAAAACATGTACTCTTAAATGTACAAGTATTATGCTAATTATTAGACAAAAGAGAAAATCATTAAAATTAACTAATGATAAACTTTGTAATGTGAGCCAATCTCATCTAACATGGGCAGATCAAGTTCTATGTTTAATACCTTAAAAGTTGCAGCTAATTCAGTTTAAAAGCTATTTAAAAAATTAAGATTGCATATAATAATATTATACAACTTTGTTTTTTATAAAGAAAATCCTATTATTATAATCAATGAATATCTCGAAGTTGGCAAATGGCAGCACGTTCAGTACATTCTAATTTTTCTGTTTTAATTTATATTTATGTGAGATATTTTAATTTAATACAAAGTTCTAAAAAATTAAAAATATTTTTAAAACTTATCATCTTAAATATGTTATATTATTTGTATAACTATATGTATAAAAGCTTCTTATTAGTGTGATAATATTGAGTTCTACTTTCAACGTGGAGTATAAATTTATGTGCTAAAATTTATACTGGTTATAAATATTCATAAAGCGGTAATTATATTATTGTCACTAAATATTATCACTAAATCCTTTATTTATAGTAATGTATGTCGGAGCAACTACTATTTATCTCACAATCTAAACCTTAATGACTTGTGGTAAAGAGAGAGATTGGAATGAGAGATCTTTAGGTCGTATATCCTATTCATACATTGTAGTTTTACTTATATAGGAGAAATTAGTGTCATCGGTGATCTATGTTGCTCAAACTCTTCAAATATGTCGATGGATACATATCAAACCCTTCAAAAGTCATGCATCTTCTGCAAAGATCCAACATGAATACGACAACAATTTTGGACAATCCAAGCAACATAGAGGGTAATTACTAAAAAATATTGATTTACCCTCGAAGGCTTTTGATCAAAGCACCATAATCATTGAAGTTATATAAGAAAAATTAGTGTCACATGTGATCTATGTTGCTCAGACTCTTCATATATGCCGACAAATGTATATCATATCCTCCAACAGTAATACTCACATCTTTTGCAATATCTGACACGGATGCAGCAACATTTTTAGACGATCCAAGCAACATAGAGGGTAATTACTACTATAAATAAATGGCATCTTGAATCAACACACCAAAAAAAAAAACTTGAAATTTTGAGGAAAAAATGGAGTGGGAGTGGAACTATGTTGTTTGGTCTATAATCATCATAGTACCAACAACTCTAATCATAGTATTTTTCAAAAGAAATTCTTCTTCTTACAAGTTACCACCAGGACCACCTGGTTTCCCAATTTTTGGCAACATGTTTGATCTTGGAACATTACCATATCAAACAATTGCAGAATTTAAACAAAAATATGGCCCTGTTGTATGGTTCAAAATTGGTTCTGTCGAGACCATGTCAATTTTATCAGCCAAGACAGCTACAGAGTTTTTCAAGAACCATGATTTCACCTTCGCGGAGCGCAAAATCATTGACACCATGTTGGTTCATGACTACAACCTAGGGTCCTTAGCTATAGCCCGGTATGGCACGTATTGGCGCGTGCTAAGACGGATATGCACCGTTGAAATGTTCGTGAACAAACGGATCAATGAAACAGTAGATATCAGGAGGAAATGCGTTGATGACATGACTCATTGGATTGAGAAAGAAGTGAATTCAGTGGAAATGAAAGGAAGTGGGATTGAGGTAACGCGATTTGTGTTCCTCTCAACGTTTAATATGCTAGGGAATTTGATGTTTTCGCGTGATTTAGTCCATCCAGGATCAAAGAAGGCTTCCGAGTTCTTCAATGCTATGATGAGGATCATGGTTTTGTCAAGCACTCCAAATATCTCAGACATTTTTCCACGTCTTAGGACGTTTGATTTACAAGGTTTGAAGAAGAAGATGCATCGCGAAATGGGAATAGCTCTTGACATTGCCTCTACGTTTGTCAAGGAACGGATGAAAGAGCGCGAAGATGGTGAAGAAAAAAAGAAAGATTTTTTAGATGTGTTGCTTGAATTTGAGGGTAGTGGGAAAGATGAACCAGCTAAGTTATCAGAACATCAGATCACCATATTCACATTGGTAAGTCTTAATGTACATACAACTTGTCTTTGTTACAACAACTACGCTCCAGTCCCAAACAAGCTACTCCCTTTGTTTCAATTTGCTTGTCTTGCTTGTCTGGTTTTACTTGGCACGAGGTTTAAGAAAGTAAATGAGACTTTTGAATCTTGTGGTCTTAAACATGTCATGTGGAAAGAGAGATTCTTTTTCAAATAGACTACTAAAAAGGAAAGAAAGACAGACAAATTGAAATGGAGGGAGTAATTAAGATGGTGTTGATATCAACTATTGTTCATATTGATATCAAGAATGTTGATGTACAAAGTTTACTTGAGATGAGTCTTGATTAGATATGAAATGCAGGAGATGTTTTTAGCCGGATCAGAGACGACTAGCAGCAGTGTGGAATGGACGTTGACAGAGCTCCTACGCCACCCTGAAGCAATGGCAAGAGTAAAAGCAGAGATCTTTCAAATTGTAGGACAAAACAAGAAGTTTGAAGAAAGTGACATTGACAATCTGCCCTATATGCAAGCTGTGGTTAAAGAAGTGCTAAGATTACATCCTCCACTTCCTTTCTTAGTGCCAAGAAGAGCAATGCACGACACTAACTTCATGGGGTATGACATACCAGAAGACACTCAAGTATTTGTGAACGTTTGGGCAATTGGAAGAGATCCTGAATACTGGGACGACCCATTGGATTTCAAGCCCGAGAGGTTCCTTAACTCGAAGACTGACTTCAAAGGACAGTGTTACGAGTTCTTACCATTTGGTGCTGGCAGGAGGATGTGTGTAGGCCTTCCTTTAGGTAATCGAATGTTACACTTTGTTTTAGGCTCGTTGCTTCATGAATTCGATTGGGAGCTTCCTAGTAATGTCACCCCTAAATCAATGGACATGAAAGAGAGGATGGGAATGACAGTGAGAAAATTCAATCCTTTGACAGCAGTACCAATAAAAACATTTGGTTAAATCGAAATCGCTTTAAGGTTGCCCTTGATGCTGTGACATGAAGCCACAGAGAACGTGAGATTCGACTTTCTTGTAATAAAAAGCTGAGATATTAGTTCTGTTTATGCATTTGAGTTATCTTAAGCTTAGAGTTGGAATATTTACAGACTTAGTAAGCTTTTAGATTTTGAATTCGCCTCTGTATGTATGACTGGATTACACTTTGGCCTGGTAGACTTCACGGATTTGTCTTTTGGGCTATGCCAACATCGAAGTCAAATAATGATGTAACATGTGAACTTGAGCTATGCTTTATAAAGTTCTTCACTTCTTCTCACGTTTCAATGTGGGATTCATCTCAGGTGTCATGTGCACCTCATCTTTAAAAGTTTGTCAAATTAGAAGCCTATCGATTCATGCTTGACCCGCCCTCATCATCCCGTTCCCACCCTCTCTATAGTACAATTCAGAAGGCTTTCATCAACTCTCCACAATATGACAAAAGGAAAAGATCAGTTAACAGACCAAATCCTAGTGACAATACGACCATCCACATTGAATACACACATAAATTTATAAATTTTTTGTTGGTCTATAATTATTTACTCAAATGTTTTTTATTTACTATTTATATTATTTTACGATATCATATTCTATATGACTTGGCATAAACGTGCAATACATGTATCGAGAAACTATCTCTGGTTAACCTCAGACAGTTGCACTAGGATCCTTCACCATTTCCAACATTAGCATAACTTCGAAGAAAATTTTTAATATTTTAATTTATTTCATTAATTAAGGTTTTACATTTTTCAATTCTAAATCACATGGAGCTCTGCAGAAACAATATTAAATATAGCTGAGTTAAATGGAGTTGACCTTTCCATGGGAAATTGGAACTTTGTATCAATCTCTAGGCAATGAAACCTTACTGACCATAAAAGCAGAAAAAAATTGTCATAACTCTCCATAACAATCATCGTCTATAACAACATTTCACAATAACGACCAAGTTCTTTTTGGACCGACTTTCATATTAAGTTATATAACAACATTTCTTTATAGCAACCAAAATATATCCAGACAAATGTCAAGGCTATAAAGAGGTGTGACAGTATTTAGCTGGGATATAAAAGTCATAGCTTCATTGGAAGATTGGTTTACAACTTGCTTTTGTATTGCTTGGAAGATTGATTTACAACTTGTGTGTTGCCTTGCAAATGAATGTCCCTTCTATTTATACTACAACATAGGAGTTAAGTGTAAATATAAATTATTATACAAGTCCCTAAAATATTTACACTTTGGTCCATCTCTAGAACTTTCTACATGTTCTAGGATATTCCAAAGCCTTCTTGAAATATCTAAGGGATTCTAGAGTTCTCCATAAGCCACTCCACAACTCTAGATTCTTCCGCCCCTATACAAATGCAAAATTTGGTTGGCATGGCAAAGTGGTGGTACATGACATATGTCTTATAAAGCTCTTCACTTTACTCTCATTTCGATGTGAGATTCACCTAAGATGTCATGTGCGTCCATCTTCAGAAGTTTGTCAGCTTAGAAGCTTGTCAAGTCATCTGACCCGCCCTCTATATACTACTACAATTTAGAAGGCCAACATCAACTCTCCACAATATGACGTGAATAAGTGACAATATGGTGATCCACATTAAACACTCAAATAAATTTTATATTTTTTGTGATCCACATTAAACACTCACATAAATTTTATATTTTTTTCTCTGATGTATAATTATTAAGTCACGTGTTTGTTTTAATACTTTAAATATTATTTTATGATAATATATTTTGTATGACTTGACATACACATGCAACACACTTATCTACAAAACCAACTCTCTAAAAATGTGAACATTTTATTTAAAAATATCACGCAATTCAATGTAATATTAGAGAAGGCAAATCTTGCTGGAATTATACTGTCACTAATTTTTTTTTAAAAAAAAATCATTTTCACATGGTTACTCTTAACAAAAACAAATATAGGTGTACATGTGAGTGAATATGCCCAAAAAAGAAAAATGAAAACTTCACGTGTTGATCACGATTCCCTAATTTGGATCGTGACAACAAACATATAAAATAAGAATAGAAAGAAATATAAATTTGATATTGACTTTATAAAGGTAAAATGAATTGCTTATATCATAGTACTTTGAAGTCTTGATCTTTTGGAATCTTAGGTGAACACAAAATGCTTAATATACTACTCTTATTAATAGTCAATTCTAAAGAAACATCTAATAAATAGGCGTAACTTAATAAGTAATATGTGTATTGTATTTATTTATTTTTTTAATAAGCGTAAAAAAATTAAAACGACACTTATTTTGAGGGCGAAGAAGTATTAGATAAAAGAGAAACCGTTAAAAATAACGGATGATTATGACTTTGTAATGTGAGTCAATCTCAAACTAATTTCATGGCCAGATCAAGTTCTATTATTTAATGCCTTAAAAAATTGCAGCTAATTCAGTTTTTAAAAACAATTTACTCTGTAATTTCTTTGTTTCAATTCATGTGACATATTTTAACTTTAACATAAAGTTAAAGGAAAAAAATAAAAGACTTAATATTTTTCGTCTTATTAAACTTATTGCATCATTTGTATGACTATAAAAGCTTCTTGTAGCGGAAGACTAGAACACATCGTGATTATAGAGTGGTTGGTAGGTGGCGGATGTCAGCAACTACTTATATCACAACCTAAACCCTAATGTTTTGTGATAGAGAGATAGTGGCGGAGCCACCTTATGCTAAGGGGTGTCAAATGACACTCCTTCGTCTCTGAAAATTACATTGTTTTAGCTAAGTCAATAAAATTTTAGTTTTATGTTATTCCACTACTAGCACCAGCGTGGAATGGACGCTGACAGAGCTCCTGCGCCACCCTGAAGCAATGGCAAGAGTAAAAGCAGAGATCTTTCAAATTGTAGGACAAAACAAGAAGTTTGAAGAAAGTGGCATTGACAATCTACCATACATGCAAGCTGTGGTTAAAGAAGCACTAAGATTACATCCTCCCCTTCCTTTCTTATTTCCAAGAAGAGCAATGCACGACACTAACTTCATGGGGTATGATATATCAGAAGACACTCAAGTGTTGGTTAACGTTTGGGCAATTGGAAGAGATCCTGAAAGCTGGGACGACCCTTTGGATTTCAAGCCTGAGAGGTTCCTTAACTCGAAATCTGATTTCAAAAGGACAATGTTTTGAGTTCTTACCATTTGGTGCTGGCAGGAGGATGTGTGTAGGCCTTCCTTTAGGTAATCGAATGTTGCACTTCGTTTTAGGTTCACTGCTTCATGAATTCGAGTGGGAACTTCCTAGTAATATCAATCCTAGATCAATGGACATGAAGGAGCCAACATTTCTTTGGACTGACTTTCATATTAAGTTATATAACAGCATTTCTTTATAGCAGCTAAAATATATCCGGACAAACGTCAATGTTATAAAGAGGTGTGACAGTATTTAGCTGGGGATATAGAAATCATAGCTTCATTAACAAGACCTCTCCATACAACAAAGTTAAATAGTTTAGGTCAAATATCATGATAAAACACAAGACAACAATGCTAAATATTGATCTAGACTTGGCCGTCAATGCTAAAACCTCTATCTGCAGCATAATCAAGAAAACTGTAAAGTGGCATGACTTTATCGCCGTATTTCTCGAGACCATCTAACTCTCTCTTAGCCTGCGCTCTAAGATCCTCAGCAACTTTCACAGCCTTCTCAATGCCATAAACGCTGACATAGCTTTTGCCTTTCTTTTTCTTCCCCTCGGTTTTGTCCTTGGTCTCCTTTGCATCCAATATATCGTCAACAACCCGATATAAGACACCAACAGCTCGGCCGTATTTTCTCATGTGTTGGATCTCCTCATCTGAAGCACCAGCCAAGAGAGCTCCACAAACGGCAGAGCACTCACCCATTTCACCATATTTCTTTTCTTGAACAAAATCAATAGCATTTGGTCCACCCTCAAGGTCAAGGAACTGACCGGCAGCCATGCCAGTGGACCCCACAGCTCGAGCAATCTCTGTAATAACCCAGAGGACTCGATCCTCGGGAACGAGATCACTTGGAGTGTGGGACACAATATGCTGGAAACCAAGAGGGAACAAGGCATCCCCGGCTAAAATTGCCATATCTACACCAAAAACTGTGTGATTTGCAGGCAGACCTCGTCGAGTTGTGTCATCATCCATGCAGGGCAAATCATCATGAATCAATGAAGCAGCATGAACCTAATATAAACAGATCCAGGTCAAATATGGAATTAAGATATAGCGTCAAATGTAAACATCAATACAACAGCAAATCTCAAGCTCAACCAGAGGATCAACCCACAAAGATATTGAGTTAGAGATCGCCATATCATATACAGATAAAATTCTTTCAGTGAGCACATTACACAAAACCAAACACAAAAATTAGTGATGCAAAACGTGATGTAGTAAGCAGCTGAACCTACTTACTGTTGCATGTTTAGTTGCCTCGAGAATTTGGTCAAGTTTTATCATGAATAGAAAAAAAATAAACACAACCTTTTTTTTCTTTGATAAGTCAAAATAGACCTCATTGAACCTGAGTACAGAAAGATTGTGCAGAAACAACAGTTGCAAGAAATGTCGGCTCCTTCTACTCTACAAGGCAGATGAAGTTCACTATACTTCTTTACATTGTCGCTCACTTTGCACCAAAAAAAGACAAACATCTGAACTTGATCTAATAATATTTCAAACTCTAAGAAATTGACCAAGCGGTCGAAAACATGAAATAGCCTTGGAGACCAAGGTATGAATCCCAACAGAGGCGTCACTAGGTGATTTCTTTCCACATGTCTAAGCTTTAGTGGCTGAGTTACCTGATATTTGTTCTTGTAGAATTTACTAGGTACCCAATGGATTAGTTGAGGTGCATACAAACTGATCTAGATACCACCGTAATCAAAAAACAAAAAGTCAAAATGTTATATTTCTGCTTTTCAAAACTCTTTTTTCCTTAAACTGGATAAGCGTGGCTAATACAAAGGTAAAATGGTTCGGGTGGGAAAGCTCAAGCATTAGATCTTAGAAGCTTAATTTAAAAAGGTTTTATATATACACGACTGCTGCAGTTCAAAGACCAGAAGGCAATAGTATCAAGCAGTTCATTTACCAGAACCACACACCTGACACCACACCCCAGCCAAATTTAATTTCTGCATTGGTTCAAGGTTATGTTTGTGGAGACAAGCAAGGAGAAGATACTCAAGTTATTCGGTGCAGCTGTGGAGGATATGAGAGTCCTTAATAACAAAAACTAAAGGTTAATCCTACAACGTGGATGCTTTGCCTTTAGTTTATTATCCAACAAAAGATCCTCAATCAACTTAAGTAATGTTTGCACCTTTCTACCAAGGCTACAACGAGTGGAACAAGCAGAACAAAGTCTTAAGAAATAAATGAGGGTCAACCAGTGGTGTCCTCTATAATCCAAAACAAATAAATGAACAATACAAACAGAAAATTAGAAGGAAGAATAAGTTTTCATCTGTAAAATTCAACAAGGGGATTATCCACTTACAAAACCATATACATAGTTTCTCAGTAGTTCAATTTGACAATTTTCTTTGTAAACACCCCAACAACATCCATTTTATCTTCCTTTATTTTTTATTTTTTTTGTGTGTGTGTGTGGGAGGGGGGGGGGGGGGGGGGGGGTAACTAAGGTAGTTAGGGGGAGGTTAGCCCAGCAAAGCGAATAAAGATGAAAGAAAATGAAAGAACTAACCATCTCTAAGGCACAGGCAGTGGGAAAGGCAGCAAGCCGATTTCCACCGAAAAGCTCACAAGCTGCAACACACATGATGGGTGGGGACCTTTTTGCACCCTTGGCTAGGACAGAGTACCGCATTGCCTCATAAATCTGATTTGGGTACTTAACTGGAACCGCCTCATCAAGTTTCTGGTTGATATCACTAATTAGAGTTGTCCAATAAGTCTTCAGATCAAACTTGATGGACTCAGATGCTGTCGAAACAGAAGAAGAGCACCGGATTGTTTTCTGCAAAACCATGCGGCTCCTTGGAAGACATAAACTAGGTGAACAGCTCATCACCATAGAGAAAACCATAATTGATCTCTGTTTTCCTCTCTTTCCTTGATAGCTTCCTGCTAATATTCACAACCATCTGAGATAATTTGCAGTTAATTATGCATATTATATTACCCAACGAGCTTTCTCCCCACAATCATCAACATTTGAGTGCAACATTGAAGTAACATCCAACATGCCAATCAGCACCGCCTAAATTACACTTTTTTAAGTTTAGTGACATCTTCCAACCATCAAAGCCTCAGAAAATAAACACTAATCAAACGGGAAAAACAAAATTTGAAAAATAAGCAAAAATATCAAGATTGCTACTAAAAAAACAAACATGTTATACACAAGCTGGAATTAAAAAATTACTGCCAAGTGTTCCAGCCCTTCACCACATCACACTATCAACTCTTCATCCCAAAAGAACACGGCAGACAACACAAAGTAATTAACTATTAGCAGGAAAGGAAATATCTCCCATCTTGCAGACAAGCTTACACAGGCCACATGGAAGAGTGAACATGACCCAATTTACTAAACGTATCACCCTGAGTCCAACTGATGGCACAAACAATTAATCACATTTTATCCTTCTTGCTCACCATTAAAAGTCTAAGGTGGCTAATATTCATCAATAAATCACTTACTCCTCAACCCCCTCATCATGGTTAGACTATCATTAGACTTTGGGTTGTTAGTAATGGGTCCATTTGAACCCATGAACCCAATAGCTTTGGCTCAATTTCTATATATGTGTTAAAAACTTCACTACATAAGTACAAATCATTGATTCCCAACCCATTTAGAATCCTGAACTCGGACCCATAAAATTCAAACCCTAGACTGGCTCGGACACTTCATATGTATCCCGAATTCCATTCTGCTCTATGTTTTCAAAGAATTCATCATAGTTAAGACTATCATTAGACTATGGATTTGTTACTTACATGTTCATCCGAAACCTATGAACGTGAACCCAATAACTTTGGCTCATACTCTATATATGTGTTAAAAATTTCACTAAACAAGCACAAACAATTACAATTCCCAATCCATTTAGAATCCTCATGTCAAACCCATAAAATTCAAATCCTAAATACACCCCTAGTTAAACTACTCATCAACCTATCGCAACCCTCCTACTTCACACCAATACAACATCGCCGAGTTCAAAGGAGCTAATTAGAAACAAAGAAATTAAACTTGTTGGAAATTTAACAAGGAGTTAACAAATGTAAAAAAAGTTTAAAGTTTTTTTTTGGAGAGATTCTAGAGTTGTACCTTAACAGCAACGGGGAATTTGATTCGCCCGTGAATCTGCTCTCCGGCGCCGGCGAAAGCGGCTTATCTACTCTCAGTTCTCAGTAATTTCTATCTATTTAGTTCGGATCTCAGATTGTGTATGTTAACGGATTTTGGTTCAGATTCGTTAAATAACTATCAATTCTTACCAAATGGAAATAATGTGCCACTACCTAAAATATGATTTTAAAAAAAATCGGAAACAGTCTCTCTATTTTATAAATAGTGGTAGTAATTTAGCTTCTATTCTATTCTTTTTCGGATCTGCTTCACTTTATTCAATTATTTGGATTGTTGTTACGTATTGTCTCATATTATATTGTATTGTATTGTATTTGTTTTAAGGAAAAAGAGTCAAATATGCCCCTAAACTATTAGAAAAGGTCTAGATATACCCTCCGTTTAAAGTTTGGTTCACTCATGCCCTCGCCATCCAACTTTTCGCATAGATATGCCCTTATGGGTGTTAGTTGGTTTGCTGGACATATCCAGCTCATTTTCCATTTCTTTAAGTGTCACATGAAATTGTCATGTCATTTTGACACTACCACATGACATTTATATGAAAATGAAAAAGGATCAATTATTCCCCTAAAAAATTCGAACCCATAAACACCTAATCCGACCCATAAATCAACCCCCTTTTAAATAAACTATCCGACCTGTTTTGAACAATTTTGTTTAATTTTTATCTTTTTTTGGTAAATCCCGAAAATGAGTAATTGATTAATAAAAAATAGGAACAATATGAAAAAAAATATATAAAATTTACAAATAAATATAGTAACCTTAAATTCAACAATTTTAATAATTTTTTAAAAAAAATTTTTTTGGGGGGGTAAATCCCGAAAATGAGCAATTGATTAATAAGAAATATGAAAAGTATGAAAAAAATATAAAATTAACGCCAAAAATTCACAAATAAATATAATAACCTTAAATTCAACAATTTCAACAATTTTTTAAAATTTTTGTTTTTCGGCAAATTCCAAAAATGAGTAATTTATTAATAAAAAAAGGAAAAATATGAAGAAAAAAAATATAAACTTTAAATAACTTCATGTAACTAAAAAAGGATAATATAATGACTTCATAAATTTATGAACAAACTTTGCGGTTGAGCTCAAGCTATTTGGCTGAACTACTAGCTACGTTGAGCTCAAGCTATTTGGCTGAAATACTAGCTAACAGTCTCTATGTTAAAATAATATAATGACTTCATTATTAAGGAATGTTACCCTAATTAATTATTACTCAACTAATAATAGGCTGAACTTGCTTACAGTCTCGATGTAATAAAAACTTCAGAAAGAATGAAAACAAATATGGTTTTTGAGTCTCAAAGGAAGAAAACTCATCTCTTTATTCACAGAACAAAAATATTGCACAATATTCTGAAAGATAAATATCAAGTTGACTACCTTGAGATTACACACTAGTTTATTTTCCTCTGCTTTTGCATTTTCGTAATAATTTTGTGTTCCAATTCTTCAAACAACCTCGAAAACCATGATGGATATCGTGTTGCCAACATTATGTATATTACAGAAAGTACGATAACTAATCCACAACCATAGCCCATAAGAACTGCCTGCCAATTGACAATTGATGAATCTCCTTCTTCTTGATCAAGACCAAAAGGAGTTGCCGCTTTTGGTACCCCATCATCACCACCACATTCTTTTGAGAGTGGAAATCCACATAGTCTGTCATTCTCTTTGTATGAACTGTTCTCAAACGTATCAAATTGTTTTCCTTTGGGAATGCATCCAACAAGATGATTGTGAGAGAGATTTAAGACTTCAAGAAATGTGAGGGATGCGAGTTGTTGTGGAATTTCTCCGCTGATTTTATTAAATGAGAGATCCAATGACTCAACTACAGATAATTGGTGCAGTGATGTTGGTATATGACCTTCCAATTTATTATGAGACAAATTCAACGTACGAAGCCCAATGAGATCTCCAATAGTACGTGGAATATAACCTTCAAATCTATTGTTAGAGAGATCGATAATTATGTTTGCTTCAGAAACTTCAACAAATTGAAGATCCAATCCCTTTGTTGTAATTGTCAAAGAATCATATTGAACTCCCAGATTTGAGGTTGTCATGTTCTCATTAATTATCTTCATGGCTTGAAAACCATAAAAAAGACTTGCTGGTAACTTCCCACTAAATCCGTTGGATGAGAGATCCATAATTCGAAGTTGAGAAAAAATGGTTTCAGTCCTTGAAACTTCTATGGGACCATGAAACTTATTTGATCTCAAACTTAAAATCCGCAAATCAGGTAGTGTTCCCAACCATTTTGGGAATGTGTCATTCAACTCATTATTACCTAAATCAAGCTGTCCCAAATATTTGCAATTGATCAAAGATGGTGGGACTTTCCCCTCTAGCTTATTCCCGTCCATGTTAATGATTTGGAGTTGGTTTCCAATACTAAAAGTTGTATTAACTGTCCCACTAAGACTATTGTTGCTCACATCAAAAAGCCGAAGCAAACTCAGCTCACCCAAACATTGCGGGATCGGTCCCTCCAATTTATTGCCTCCCAAATCTAGCAGTGACAACATTTTTACTTCGCAGATGGTTGAAGCAATCTGTCCGCTGAGATTATTTTGAGAAAGGATAAGAGAATCTAGGCGCGGTTGGCTTAGGAGTGACTTTGGAATAGGACCTTGCATCTGATTTTCTTGTACAGAAATGTAACTTAACGTTTTGGACGTGAACTCCTGAATTTTGCCACTGAAAGTGTTATTGCTCAAGTCTAACCATCCTAATGATGGAAGACCGAATATCCAGGATGGTACAGTCCCATTCAAGTGGTTTGATGACAAGTAAAGTACATGTAGGTTTTTCAGACCACTTACATTGGAAGGAATTGGACCGGTTAGGGAATTGGACGAAATATCTAAGCTTTTGAGTTGTGGACTCCAACTTCCATTAAATGACAAGCCCGCAAAGTTGTTATTTTGAAGTGACAAGACTATGAGCTTCTTAAACGGGAACAGGGAAATTGGTCCTTCTAAGTGGTTATTAGCAAGGAGCAAATACTCTATGTTGGTGAGATTCCATAGAGATCGGGGAATGGACCCTGAGAGATTACAAGAACTCATGTCCAATTGACGTAATGAAGTTAAATAGCTAAATGATTGAGGTATCTTATCAATAAAATTCACACCATTAAGATATAACTCCATGAGGGATTCACTGCTATTCCATTTGGTTGTGGGAAACCGTACTGTGAGTTGCATATTGGATGATAAACAAAGATATTTCAAGTTTGAAAGGTGGAAAACTCTTTCGGGAAATATTCCAAATAATTGTGTCTCTGAAAGTTGTAGATATGTTAAAGATGAAGAGAAATTTAGAGGAATGGTGGAAGAGATGTTCACTAAGAAAAGGTCAAGTTCTCTTAATTGGGTTAAGTTCTTAACTAGCAGTTTAAAATTGCGAGGCCCTAGGTGAAGTCCATCTTGATCGTGTGCATTGTTTCTCGAGATTCGTAGAACTTCCAATTTTGAAAGGTGAGAGATTTCAGAAGGGATTGGACCTGACATATTCGAGTCTGATAGATCAAGATACGTCAAGCTAGAAATCTCACAAAATTTAGGTGAAATGTGTGACTGAGAGAAATCATTACGAGACAAATCAAGCCTTTTGAGAGTAGAGAGTTGAAAAAGGCTACTGTTGGGATGAAATTTGCCTTGAAGTTGGCTGCAACTAAGGTCAAGCTCAATCACTTTTCCCGTCATCTCGTCACAAAAAACTCCAGCCCATGAGCAACAATCAGTGCTTGTATTCCATGTAACCATCTTTGGATAGGACTCAATATTTTGGTTTGTTGTTTTGTAGAAACAATAAGAAACATAAGGAGCTATGGTAAACATGTGCTTAAACTGTAGAAGGACAAGAGCTTGATCTTTGGGGCACAAATGAAATAAGGACGAAGAGAAACCAAATAGTTGACTGAGAAAGGCATAAATAAAAAACAATGATAGTTGTCCATTACCCATTTTTGCACTGAAATCAAAAAATATTTGCTATGTTCCTATGTGCAACAACTTCGATGATGTATATATTGCACAAAATTAAGCAAAGAAAATTTTGCTTCTGGTGCTTTGGAGTAAAAATTTCCAGGAAGGTCACCTAGTCAATTTTAGAGTTGTCAATTACATAATAACTTGAACAATAGGTAACAAATAGTTATTTAATCAACTTCAATTCTTAGACAAAAACATTTCATGTAATAAAATCAAGAAGAGTTTGATTTGTTAGGATAAGAGTATTATTGTTTGATAACTACATTTGAAGTCGAAAATCCTTTAAATTTTTTATTGATTACTTAGTGTATGGATCTTGACTTACAAGTCAACAATGACAAAAGGGTCCTTGTATTAGCCATTCCCCACAACTTTCCCTTTCTATTGCCAAAAAAAATTAAAACTAACTTCTAGTGCAATTCCAATGAAGGAACCAAGAGAGAGAGACAGAGATGGAGTCGATTCCGTCAATTTTCTCATGTTTGGTTGGGTAAAATGTTTTGGAAAATATTTTTCAAATCAACTCATTTTCCTCAAATTCAAGGAAAATGATTTTCCTTCAAAACTTAAGGAAAACATTTTCCAAAACTTTCCTCCAACTTCAAATTACAATTTTTTTATTGAAAAAATCAATTTTATTTGTTGAAAAAAATAAATTTAAAGCTTATTTTAAAAAAAAAAAAACATTTTTCAACTTCTATTTTTTTACCCACCCTCACCCCGACCCCCTTCCCGCCAGCCCCTACCCCCCCTCCAAATTTTTTTTTTTTGATGTTTGTTTTTAAAAAATATTTTCAATTTCAAAATTTTATTTTCACCCCATCCCTACCCTCGACCCCCCAAAATAATAATAAATTTAAAGTTTGGTTTTATAAAAAATACTTTCAATTTTAAATTTTTGTTTTTCACCCCCCATCCCTACCCTAACCACCCCCCCCCCCCCAAAAAAAATAAATTAAAGTTTGTTTTAAAAAATATTTCCAATTTCAAATTATTTTTTTCACCCCGCCCCACAAGCAGCCCCACTACCAGCCACACCCCCCCCCCCAAAAAAAAAGTTTGTTTTTATAAGATATTTCTAATTTCAAAATTTTATTTTTTCAACGCTCCCCCTACCCCGACCCAGCCCCCACCACCACCCCCTCCCAAAAAAAAATTAAAGTTTGTTTTTAAAAAATATTTCCAATTTTTATTTTTTCACCCCCACGGGACCCCCCCCCGGGTAGCCCCACTACCAACCCCCCCACCCCCCCAAAATAAAGTTTGTTTTTAAAAAATGTTTCTAATTTCAATTTTTTATTTTTTCACCTACCCACCCCTACCGCCCCTCCCCTCCCCTCCCCCCGGGGCAGCCCACTACCAGCCCCCCCCCCCCCCCCCAAAAAAAAATAAGTTTATTTTTAAAAAATTCAAATATTTATTTTTTTTACCCCATCTCACTCCTACCCCCCGCCACCCCCCACCACCCAAAACAAATTTAAGTTTATTTTTAAAAAATATTTTCAATTTCAATTCAAAAATTATTTTCTACTCTCTAGTAAAAAAAAGAGATATTTTCTCAAAAATAATTTTCATTCATAAATCAAACATTAAAAAATCTTTTCTGGACAATATTTTCTACTCACCAACCAAACATGAGAAAATAAGTTAAAAATCTACTTATTTTCCAGAAAAACATTTTCCTTCATACCAAACACACCCTGACTCTTTAAAATAATAGAAATGTTGGATAAATCTTATTCGTGTATTTGATCACTTAATGGACATACAAAATTAAAGATTAAACTCTATGAATTGGGTCCCCATCTATTTATTTGAGTTATTGTCACCATTCACCATTCACTTCTTTCCTTCGTTGTATTAAAGTCGTAGTAACATAAGATAAAATTAGATTTCCTATAACAATTTTACATAAAATTATCATGTTCAAGATGTCGTACCTATATTGGAGCTCTACTAAATATGAATTCACACCAACAAATTTCACATTAAGAGACAAAACGTTCACTATCAAATTAAAGATGAACAAATGTCTACTTTGATACTGATGCAAATGAATAATTTTGATGTATTAATTCTAAGCAATCACTTTCTGGCACAAGAAAATAAGGAAAAATAGATTATTTTTATTTGTATGCTTTCCTAACTTAAATATTATTAAGAACTCTCCAGCATGAAAACGAAAAAGTTACTTGGAGGTTCCAAGGAGTAGAAAATATTCTAAGAATCTTTCAAACCTCTACCAAGAATTTGGACAACCCACTCGTTTATATACATATACTAGATGGAAAAGGCCCGTGGCAAGCACGGCCCAATAGTCAAATTAATATTGTCGGAATTTGTTCAGTGAAGCAGCTATACACTTGCTATGCTTCAAAAAATATCTATATATATATAATAGGAGAAGTGATAGCGCCTACGTGTCAGCACCACAAAAAACAGATTTTTTAAATAATTAAAATTAATTAAAAATATAATAGGATTAAATAATAAATTACTATTTTATTTTTAAAATAATTTTGAATTTTAAATATGTAAAGTGTGTGTGTGATTCCCTTTTTTTGTGGAAAAATATTTTCAACTATCTTATTATCTTTCCACAACCTCCTTATTTATAGCAAAACAAATGCAGATAATAATAATAATAATAATAATAATAATAATAATAATAATAATAATAATAATAATAATAGTAATAATAATAATAATAATAATATATATATATATATATAAAACTAATTGAATTTAAAATTTAATTTATCTTTATTATTAAAATTAACATATAATTAGATATCCTAAAGTATAAACCCACGTTTTGAAGTTTCTTTTAAAATCATCATTTAAATAATATTTAATACTTTAAGTTTTATATCACCTTTTTTTTTCTTATTTGCATTTTAAATTAAATATCTTTAAACAAAATACAACATATAATCTATATGTTCTATCTTTAATGATAAAAAATCAAACTAATAATAATAATATATTAATTTTTTATAAAAAAAAATCCAACCAAATAGAGCGTTACTCATTATTTTTTTTAAAAAAAATATCCAAGTAAATAGGGAGTATTAAAACTCCCCATTACAGTGGTACTTCTAAACAAATTGAAAAAGTTTTAAATTAAAATTATTAAAATTATTTCTTTAAAAAAAAATACACTAGCTAAACAATCTGTTTAATTAACTTGAATTAAATTTCTTAATATTTTTTCTTTAAATTAAAATAATATTCTGACAAAGGGATATAATTTGTAAAAAAAACTGTTCACTTACCTTAATTAACGTGAAGTGCAATTAACACATTATATAAATATAAACTAATTCATCATATAAATATAAAACCGTAAGATTTGTTATTCGAATTTACTTAATAGATTTTTGTGCATCTATTTCAAATATACAATTTTTTTTATAGTATTTACATCTACTAAACTTTTAGTATTGTTAATTATTTTTTAAATTTGTGCATTTGAATTAAGATAAAAAAAAAATTAAAAACTTGCATTTCAGCGGTTGCATTAAAACAAAACCGTACTCCCCCACTTCCTCAATTCTCTCATATAATAAACGAATGCGAAGAATTTCTTATAGTTGCAAAGAAATAATTTGCAGTCTGGCCAGACATTTGAGGAACTATGCTCCTAATTTTCTGTTTCAAATTGTATAAATATTGCTTCTACAAATCATCTGTTGCATTATGTTTGTGTTTGTTGTTGATTTTGAATTTTTCAAATGTTGATTATGTTATGTTACGTACTTTTATTCCTGCACTTTCAATAATGTTATTTTTATATTATTTTCACTTTGTAACTATCCGTATACTCTACTAGAAAAAAATATACAGGAAAATAGTACGTATACATTTATGGATTGGGATTTTTTTTTCTTTAAAAAATCAACAAATATAAAGCCAAAACATGAAGGTAAGTTGTTATCAAGTATTGTTTCTTCATTCTCATCTTAATGATCTTTTTTACTATTTGTATAATACATTGTATCAGGGATGCACAATGACAATTATTAAATTCAACAATTTCAACAATTTTATATATTTTTTCATATGTTTCCTATTTTTTATTAATCAATTACTCATTTTCGGGATTTACCCAAAAAAAATTGAATTTAAGGTTACTCTATTTATTTGTGAATTTTTGGCGTAAATTTTATATTTTTTTCATATTTTTTATTAATAAATTACTCATTTTCAGGATTTGCCGAAAAAAATAAAAATTAAAAAAAATTGTTGAAATTGTTGAATTTAAGGTTACTATATTTATTTGTGATTTTTTGGTGTTAATTTTATATATTTTTCATATTTTTTATTACTCAATTACTCATTTTCGGAATTTACCAAAAAAAAATTTAAAAAATTATTGAAATTGTTGAATTTAATGTTACAATATTTATTTGTGAATTTTTGGCGTTAATTTTATATTTTGTTCATATTTTTCCTATTTTTTATTAATCAATTAAGTTTCGGGATTTACCAAAAAAAAATTAAAAATTTAAACAAAATTGTTGAAAACGGATCGGGTAGTTTATTTAAAAGGGGGGTTGATTTATGGGTCGGTTTAGGTGTTTATGGGTCCGAATTTTTTAGGGGCATAATTGATCCCTTTCCATTTTCATATAAATGTCATGTGGTAAGATCAAAATGACATGGCAATTCCATGTGGCATTTAAAGGAATGAAAAATGAGCAGATTATGTCCAGCAGACCAACTAACGCCCATATGGCACATCTATGCGAAAAGTTGGACAGTGAGGGCATGAGTGAGCCAAACTTTAAACGGAAGGTATATCTAGACCTTTTCGAATAGTTTAAGAGCATATTTGATCCTTTTCCCTTGTTTTAATGAATACAATGTTTGAATCTATTGTATTATTTTGCATCGTTACATAATGTCATACATCTATAATTTGAATGGTAAACATACTAGTAAAGTAAGATACGAGTTAAGAAGTACTATGAAAAGATATAATAAAAGCCAAATGATAAATTTAAAGGACATGATATAATAGAATTAAAGTATCAATATAATACAACAGGTAACAAGCACAGTATTTTACTCCATTACTTTTGTCTCTTCCGTTTTGCCTTCCCTTTACTATAACTAGGGGGTTAGTGCCCGTGCAAATTTTGTATTGGCGTTGCATTGGTGAATTTTCTATTGGCGTGAAAATAAAGAAGACGTGATATGTTTTAAATATATTACATTACTTTTGTGCAAGGTTATACAGTAAGCTTGCTAATAAAGAGGAAAAACGGATGTTAGTGGTGCAGTTGCGTGTAAGGCTGTCGAAGTTGGATTCTGAATGGAGTTCTGCCAGAAAGACTTCACTGGCCTTTGTGGTAAAGTAGAAAGTGTACAAAGTGGTGGGGCAACTGATTGATTTGATGTGATCTCCAAAAGTGAGCAAGCATTGTATTTCCTATAAGGCAGGAATATTACATTAAATATTTGTAGTTGAGATTATAGCATAAACAAATGGAATTGCACTTACCTTTTCTGTACAGAGGTCAAAAGTAGCTGCCAAAAAGCTTGGATTAACTGTAAAAGTTGTTTTGAAAGAAAATGTTTTGTTAGTATTTGATAGAAATAGTAGTTGAACAAAAATTTAGCAGTGGTAATCACCTTTAGTTTGGTTTTTCTGGAGTTGGTGGCTCCAGCTTCTACTTCATTCTTAGTGATGATGATTCTGCCTGTTCAATCACTTGTTCTGGTTCAACCTGTTGCTTTCTTTTGCTTGCTTCCTGGATATTGTTTTTGTTTGGTGTTGTAGGAGGATGTGTGGTGTATTCCTTTTCCATGCACGACTGGATATATAGTTTTGTACCTGTTGTGCTTGGAGCACGTGCAAACGTTTTTTTTGCCCGAATAGAAAAGATCTTATTGATATAGCATGTGTCGAGATCTTTCATAGGTGGAAAATTGTTCTATGAGAGTGAAATGAATATTTATGAAATTATTTTGATAAGTTTATTAATGTAAGAATCACACATATATTATTTAGCTAGAACTTATACCTTAGTGGAAGTTCTTTCGTAAATCAGTTCTGCAGTCAGGGATAATAATTTCTCTCCCTCTTTGTTCATAATCATCCCTGTTGTTGTACCTGAGTTATCTTTCAGATTTATATTAAATCGACACCTGTGATTGTATGTTGAAAACACTATTACTTGTCATCAAGAAGTAGAAGAATTTGATATCATTGGTGTAGTAATAGAGTACCTGGGGATGAGCATTCCGTGTTGACCACAGTTCATACAGTGAATTTTCATGATGATCGGATAACAGACATCCTGTCCACAATTGGAACATACTAAAACATAGTATTTCTTTTGGTCAGCTGGGAAGGATATCTTTGCTTCAATTGAAAATGTTTGTCCCTGTGTTAGGAAAAGAGCGAATGCAGGTGTTTGTAGTGAGTGTTAAGATTAAATAATGAATCAATTTTTTACTAACATCTTCTTGGGATTCGGGTTTTGCAATTAGGATGACTTCTTCATCTACTGGAATGGAGATGAGAACTCCAGATTTGGATGTACTCCTCAAAGTAAATGAAGTAAATGTTGTTCTGTTCTCCGTAATCCTGTGGAGAATTACCAAGAAGGCTAATTGGTGACAGTGTTTAATTTATTTATGTAGAATAACACAGTGAGAATATATGAAAGAGTAGAGTAATACCATGCTCGTAGTTGCTGCTTCTGTGCATAAGGGGGATCAATTAGAATTGTTGTGTTGAATTTGGTCGTCAATGATGCCCCTGTGTGAGTTAAATTAGCTAGTAATAAGTCTGAAGTCAGAGATGATTTGTAGTATGCCACTCGAGATCATTTAAAGCTATTATGGTAAGACTAATCAGTCATTAGTGAAATGTTAGGTAAAATCAGCATCACAAACAAAGAGGATGTTATATTATATATATATATATATATATATATATATATATATATATATATATATATATATATATCATTATGAAAGCGGACAAATAAAACTGGAATGGAAAAATGATAGATTTCTCCTAGTATACACTCAGTTGCACACACATGCGTAGGTAAACTCACCTAAGTGTGTTACAGTAGTTATCCAATACAAATGCAGAATTTTCCTACAAATAAAAGATCTTTTGTCCAAATAGAAGACTGATGTAGGTGAAACCAATAATATTAAAGCCTATAATATTGGTAAATCATTAGGCTAAACAGAAACTGTTAATGTTTTGTAGCTTACCGTTATATCTTGATCCTCCGATACGACGTGCGAGTATTATAGGATATTCATGGAGCTGCTGCAACAGTTTGTTGCCTTCGTTATTCATAATAGTTTGATCCCATATAGTGAAGGTAAAAGTGTGTTTACTGTAGAGTGCAATAAATTTATGTGCATATTTATTGTTTAAGAGTTTACTAAAATAAGCAATCAAATTCCTTTTAAGTTAAGCAAATATACTTACAATATATCCATAACAATAAGTTCCTGCAACCATTTGTTCATACTCATAAGATATCTCGATGGAAAACAATTGACAACGATTGCTAGTATATCTGTTGAGGACGACATTTAAAATGAGCATATGTACATTTGAAGTAGTAAGTTCACAATTTTTATTAAAGGGTAAAGCAGACATACCAAACTCTTTCTTGTTTAGATCAATCGTTGCCTGGAGGACTTGCTGCTTAATATCTGTAAAGGATGTGAGAGTAAGTTTTGTCGGAAGTGGCAATGCATCCACATCATTTTCCTCAACTTCGACCAATACGCTTTTTTTATCAAAAACCAATTCAAAAGCATGCAGTGGTTTTTCATATTTGGAACTTGACGGTTGCATGTGTGTTCCTGCTATGCAGTAGGTGTGGTAGAGCTTGATCCGATCTTGATAACAGGAAATGTCATCAGCGTAAACAATGCCCTTTATTTGATCTTCCTGTGGTTGAATGCTTAGAAGCAGAGTTGACACAAATATAGACAATTTACATGAACATCTGTAAGTATTTATTAGGCTGTCTAATAGTTTATGTTTTGTGCTAATGTGAGATTAGTTAACAGAATGTTGAAGAATATAGAAATCCAGAAAAGTAAGTCAAAAATGTAGAGCCGAAAACAAAGATTTCCAAATCTAAATAGTAACACTTCGGATTGAAAGAGAAGTCATAATCATTATGTTATTCTGCTTTTTAGTTTTAGATACTTCTCAGTTTACTGAAGAGTGACATTGGTCCTTTTAGTCTCAGCTGATGTTTAAGAGCACATTAGTAGTTGTAGCATAAAAATGAAGAGGTGGGAGAGGGAATCATTATCCTATATTATATCGTTGTTTTAGTTACGGTAATACCCGAAGGCAAAAATTTACAATCAAAAATAGTATAAAACATACAAAGAATGCATGATTAAACCAGCAGAAGATAAAGCGATGACAACAGAAGCACGAGAATATATTTCTCCCATTGGTCAGACAAATAAGAATTCCTTCTATTTTCACAGTTTGAAGTCGAGGCATAAGTGATTGTTCTTTTCTAAACAATTGTTTTTACCTAAGTTTTAGTTTACCAAAATTTACAAGTGAAGACAACAGAAAATTTCATATAGAATTCACCAGCCTGTTGTATGTTCAACATTCAAGACGTAGAGAAAAAGAGGAAGATGACATTGGAAAAGGTGCCTAGATTATTAGAAATATATAAATTGTGAGGATTGATTTCCTGATATGTGAGAAAAATATTTGAAGCAGCACAACACACATGTTAATTGAAACATTAAAAACAGTGATGTAAAATGAAAAGCCAGAGATAGTAAAAAGGAGACAGTGATAAAGAGTAATGTAGTACCTGTTTATCTTGAAGGATCATATTTAGATATTTCACCCTTTTTTCCTTGCTTTCTGCTGGGCCACATATATCTACAATTTGTATCTTACAGATCCAGTCTGAGCTTTGTGGAGCTAATTCACATATATGAATATTTTGTTCCATTTTCTGATGAGACAGGGGAAAAGGAAAGGTCAGTACATCTTATAACTTAGTAGCAGAAGTGAAGAAGAAGTGAATGGAAAGAACAAGAATAGAAGTAATAACTCAGATGATATTACATTCTTATATGTTATATATGGATAATTCATGAACTTAAAAGAATGTCTTTTTAATAATTTCATTATACACTATATTGCAAGTAGAATGATCATCATAATTGTCTGGTATAGTAGGTCGAATTAGTATTTTTACATGGTCAGAACTTTTTGCGTGTGACAAAGCAACATAGAGTTGACCATGTGAAAAAATGGGTTCACGTAAATAAATTCCCACAAAATCTAGTGTTTGACCTTGAGCTTTATTTATAGTCATGGAAAAACATAATCGAATTGGAAATTGAGTTCTTTTAAATGGGATAGGTAATTTTTCATCCTGTGAAGATAATAATGGTATTCAAGGAATAAAAACATGCTTGCCCTTGAAATCACCATTGACAATTTTGGCACTAATAAGGTGGGTTTTAAAGTTAAGGCAAATTAGTCGTGTTCCATTGCATAAACCTTCGGAAGGATTTAAATTGCATAAGAGGATAGCAGGACAATTTTGCTTGAGAGTTAACTTATATGGTGGTAGACCAGAGAGATTTAAAGTATGCAAGAAATCTTCATATTGACTTTGATCTTTTGGTTATACGGTTTCGTCAATTCCAACAAATGTCATAGTATTTCATGGGAATTTATGAATGAACATCTCATTGATTTCAGCTACAAAATCGTTTTTAGTCGTTAAAATAACACGGGATGTTGTAGAAGAGATATCTTCAGTGAGCATGTTTAAGTTTGGATGAATAGATTTAAACAAAATGTCTAATGATTCTTTCTCATTTACATATGGAATAAGAAAAGATGGTGGAATTTCAATTTTACCTAGGGCATTTACATTTTCTTTGCCATTTCCAATCTTTAGTAAATACTCAGAAAAGGTTGGATCTATTATGGCGCGCATGTTTTGCACCAGTTGATACTTTTCAAGGTGATCCCAAATGGTAGAATTTAATAAGCTGTCATTAATAAAGTCTTCTTTTTTGCCATGTTGTATAATGAGGAAAGTTTGTCTAAAGTCACCACCAAAAACAACAACTTTTCCATCAAAGAGTGTGTCCGTGTTCATAATATCTTTTAGAAATGAGTCAAAAGTTTCAATAAGTTTTTTTTTGGCCATTGATACTTCGTCTCATACTATTAGTTTTGCATCTCGAATTAAGGAAGCAAGTGAACTTTGTTTACTAATGTTACATATGCAATTTTTACGTGTGTCTATAGGAAGTTTAAAATGTGAATGAGCAGTTCGTCCTCCAGGAAGTACAAAAGCTGCAACACCAGAAGTTGCAGTAGCTAATGCTATAAATCCCTTAGATCGTACAGTAGCTAATAAGGCACGATATAAGTAGGTTTTGCCAGTTCCTCTGGGACCATCAATAAAAAAAGCCCCTGATTTATTTAGGGAAATTCTACTAAGTATAACATTGTATGCCTTTTGTTGTTCTTTGTTCAAATGGGTATATAACAACAGATCTTCATTAGTTACAGTGATTTTTCGCTCTAGATGGATGTCTCTAGCTTGTTGCATTATGCTGGAAGATGTAGTTGAAGAGACAGTATTTGATATGAGGTTGAACTCATTTATATTATGGCCCATTTTATGTAAGATATCATTGATGTGATTTAAGACTGAACAACAAATTTCATTTGTCTGTATGTTTGGTATATTTTAAAAATCTTCCAACATAGGACATTGAAATTTTTGTCATAATTCTTTTGGATTAACAGGGTTACAGTAGGCTAAAAGTGTTGCAAATAAATGGCTGAGGCTATATGGCATTTGATAATTAGCAGCTTCTAACATACACTCTATTAAGTTATTATCACAAGCAAGCAAACCTTTTTTTTGGGCTGCCTCTCTAAATGTGTTAAATATCTTCCATTAACAGTTGTAAGATCTTCATAAGATTTTGGTCCTCTTATTTTCATCAGCAATAGTCAAAGATAGTATCTTTCTCCTTTTGTTGGGTGACAGGTGACGACACGACCAACGGCATTGCCTTGTTTCTTCATGTCCACATTTTATTACTTATAGACCAAACGAAGTGCTCAGGAAATTCTTTATATAACAAGTTAAGTTCAATTGCAATTTTGTTTGTTTTATTCATTGAGAAAATTTCTGTTAACATTGTTCTTTTGATTGCAGGATTATTCAACACCGAATTTAAATTTGAGCTTGTCCTGAATGAGACAAATTGTTATCCATCAAGATGAAGCTGAAGATGATATATTGCAGGAGTCATTCCACTAATAGAGAAGCCAAATAGACGCCACATAGCCTCTAGTGGTGAAACCCATCTAGCATATCGGTAATCTTTTATTTCATCTATTTCTATATCAAAATTATTATGTATATGAAAAGCAATTTTGTCATGTCCTTTGCAAATGTATTTGTAAATATACTTAACAGCTTTAACGTCTGAACAAATTTCAACATTCATGTGACAGTTAAATTTGGCCAAAAGGTATGGGTTGTAGGGAACAACCCATGAATTATCTAGATATTGATTTCTAATTTTAAAATATTTACCAGTATCTCGTCTTCTGTAAATCGGATAGGAATTTTTGCCCTTAGATGTTTCAGTGGCATAATTGTGGGGGTATTTAAACTTACAATGTCCTTTTTTTTCATGTATGGACTATTAGAATTTAAAACTCCGCATGGACCATGCATCATATGCTTAATAACTAAAGAGTGTAAATAACTGTTTGTAGCAGGATCAGGTATTTCGGCACAAACCAGCTTATCATAAGCCGTAGGAGTTAATAATTTGTAGTTATCAGCAAGTATGATAAGGAAATGTGCATGGGGTAAACCACGTTTTTGAAATTCTATAGTGTACATAAAAACAGCGATTTTACCAAAGACATTTTTCTTGGTAATATCCGACTTCAATTCGTCGACTTTTGCTTTGAAGACTCGAGTTATTAAATCAGGTCGGTTTTGGACCTCATCAATTGGTAATAGAAAATCATGTATTTCTGGCCATGAAGGATTACATGTCATAGTTAGGAAGATATCAGGTTTTCCAAATTGTTGTACTAATGCAATAGCATTCATGTATCGACGACGCATGTCTCATGGACCTCCAGTAAAGCTAGCAGGAAGAAATGTTTTTATCCCAATATTTGAGGTGTCTCTTTCTCCTTGTCGTAGAAGATCCACCAATTCGGATAGTACCTCATACCTAAATAAATCTTGATTGAATAACAGAAAGTCCAACCTTTGTGTCTCAACTTTTATAAATTCATCTATAGAATATTGTTGGAATAATCTACCAGAATGTGAAGCAGTATTTTCTTCAGTATCTCTAATTTGAAGTTTATAACAATAATACTCACGCCATGAGACTGTGTTTTTCTTTTGTCTTTGTTTATGTAAAAGTTGTTCTTCAACATTAAGAAAATCATCAATTGAGCAGTAGTTAGATACAGCAGGAAGGCCTTCATTATTAGAAGTAGAACGGTTTCTTGAGAAACTGGGTTGTTGTATTATTTTTTGAATGCCACAATGCCATCCATTTTCTCCTTAGGGAAATAACAGAGGATATTGTAACGAATCATAACAACCGTAGTAATAGTGTACCAGCTCGCTATTATTGGAGTGAGTATGTATTCGAATATGGGGAGTAGAAATAACATTATTTGATTCATCATCAACCCATATACCAGCAACTTCTGAGACGGTGGGTAAATTATATGTTGGTTGATCCATTGCAAAAGCACATTTAAGTGCAATGTAGAAATCAGGTAAATTTGGAATGTTTGTTAAGGTTTGAGAAATATAGAGTATGGATTAATCTTTAGAATTTCAACCAGTTTGTAATAACTAATCGGTTGAGATTTTCGGAGAATAACATTTTGTTAATTACGTCGGCATCATTGTCGTAAAAGTAGATTTGTAAGTTTCTTACTTCATTATTTGTAGGAATGAGGCTATTTATGAAATGATGCATTTATCCTTGAACTTTAAATGTGTATATACCTTGAGTTATTTTTGCTAACTCCTTATCATATTTGACTCCAAGTGAGGTAAAGGCAAACATGTTATTATATGTTTTGATGTAAGTACGGAAATAATTGGATTCTTCATTAGTTTCAAAGTAAAGACTTTTTAACACGGGAGGCAATTTATGAGAAACTAATTTTATAGAACCATTACTACAGCAGAAACAAGGAGATTCATATTGAAGTCTTTTAGCTGCACAAAATTTGCAGTTTGGAACTTTCTTTAACAGAGTGGGAGTACAGGGCAATGTATTCAGATTAGAGCATTTTACTCTTGTTGGCTCATGTTCTGCAAAATAGAAGGGTCGTGGTTGGTACAAAGGAGAATGGTCATTGCAGATGTTTGATGTTGAGCCTGTAATATTATATGTAATTAATTTATATAAGGTAACTGTTCATTTATTATGTATGACTAACTTTAATTGATACTAACCTATTTCGTAAGATGCTCTCGCATTGAGATGCCAAGGTAACAGGTGATGGTTTATTTTGAAGGAACACAGTAGGTTGCGGTAGAGTTATACCTTGACGGCCAGAGTCAGTCTTTGTAAAATGGACAGCAGCAAGATTTTGAGGAAGAGCATGCATTCGAGCAAAGTATTCTGCCCGGCGTCGTGCCAGAAGAGTTACCTTTTTTTCAGTAGGTATTTGTTGGTAAGAAATTCAGCTTCTAAGATTTTTTGCTTCCTTTTTGGTAGTACCCGTTTGTTCAGGGAGGGTTGCATTCATTTTCCGTTTAGTGTCAGACATCTGAGGGCAACTATTTAGCGAAGTTATTTTATTGAAGGTAATATCTTAGTGTTCAATTAGGGTCAATGTACACAAAATAACATAGTATAATGTAGAGTGAAAAAGAGAGCAGAGCAGTAACAGAGGTAAAAAATTATAGAGTAGGAAAATGCAGAAACTTACGTTTGTCAGGGAAAAGTCTGTTCTCTATTTCGCCAGCTGAAGAAGTGTGAGTTCCAAAATCCTACAGAAGGTGTAGCAAGTATACAATGTATTAGTTAAAACTATGCAAAAGCGAAGATTCAAATAAAGCTTGTATTCTTGAGACCACTTTAATTAACTAAAAGGTCAAATGACAGCTTAGTAAGAGTAGAGCATATATTAAAAGGCACATATGTGATAAAGGCGCAAATAGCAGGTGTATGCGAGGGACAAACATATATGTGGTTAATACATTGCGTAAAGTTGTTGTATCTTGGGATAATTCCCCAAGTTAACTCTCTCTTTAGTGTAGAGGACTTACAGAAAGAAGATCTTGTCGCTGTTTCAGCTAAACTACTGTAGTTTATTCTGCAAATTAAGAAGTTGTTCTTTCCCATTGAATTATCTTTCATTCACCTATCGACTACACTTTTTGTTATGGACATCAGCAACGTAGAAATCACACAAGCAGCAAGATATAAGCTTGAGTTTTCCTTGAGTTTGACATGGCATATATACTGTCAATACTAACTAAGCTGATTAACAAAAAATTACCTAATCTGTTCTTTTCATACACCTTAAGGTAATAAAAGCGAGGAGAAGATGAAATAGTATATAACTCATTCTTAAAAATTCGAATAATTTAAATTTTGATTGCACTTTAAAATATTTCATTAGGCTAGTCTTTTACATTTCTTTTATTATTTTTATAAAAAAAAATACTTTGAAGAATATTTCTTTATTAAACTTCCAATAACTTTGTGGAAATTTGTGTGACAAAATTGATTTTTTCTCACTTTGGGGGCTTTTTTTTTATTACTGTGGATAAAATTTATTCTATTATTAAATTTTTTGCATATAATAATTAGTTAGTGCTAACATAAATATAAATTACTTCAAATCTTCCAGTTACTATGCAATGATGCCTGCCAACAACCTCTTTAAAATTAAACACCTGTGAAGTATGCCCATATTCTAAAGATGAAGTGTACAGTAGAGGTCTAAATCCAATGGAAACTTTCGAACGAAAGAGCGGAAAATGAGCAGAGCAAAGACAGGGAGCATACCTTTGTTAGCTTGGAAGACCGACGTAGTTGTTGTTTTCCCAAGGAAATCGAAAGAAGCTTTGCATATTAACAGATGTAGACGAAGAAACAAACAACAGGTGGCAGTTGCAGATGGAGGTAGCAAATAGGTGTCAACAGAAGAGAGCATTGAATTTCTTTAAGGATGAAGCTGACGCATGAGTTGTTGGTATGTTTAAATGACGCGGAAACCGAAAAGGCAAACAAGTAAGATCATGAAATTAGAAAAATACAATGAAACTAAACAACATAGAAGAGGGAAAAAGAAGGGCCCACGTGCATAGAAATTTGGGCAGCTTTTCGGCTGGTTAAAGATAAAATGCAAAACAGAAGTTAGTTTTAACGGAGTACACTATATTTTGGCTGAGCTACGCGGTGTTTTTTCATTGTTTTCGTCAGACTGAGGTACCACCCCTTATTTAGAATGATATTGAATTAATATGGTTTACTATGAATATATAGTGTAGATAAATTTTTTGTCAATATTCACATTTAGTAATAACCTATTTGGTTAAACTTTAAGAAAACACTTCCTTTTAAAATTAAAAAAACACCTTCTTTTTTTAATAATATGCAAAAGAAAAATGTATTTTGGGAATAAGATAGAAGTAAAAATAAAATACGAATTAAGAGTTTACTTATTGAGTTTTTGATAGATACATATCAAATATTGTAATTTTTTTAAGATGCAGAGTTTGACTCAAAACTATTACATTTTACTAGGAATCTGAACTTCACCCCTATCAGTATCTAAGTTATAAATTATGATATGATGGTTGAAATTATTAGTGTTTATATATTATGGTCACAAACTTGAATTGTGGATACGGTATCTTACACAAATGTGAGATAAAGTTGCATTAAATAGATCCTTGTGAGTGGATTCTTACTGAAATCTCATGCATAACGAAAACCTAGTGCATTGAACTATTTACTTTTTTCTCTAGTGTTTATACATTATATAGTAGTATGCACTTATTATACATTCTTAAGAAATTATATCTTAAGACATAAATATGGATATAAAAAGTCATGCATGCACCTTTTTAATAAGTTTTTTTAGATATATGTAAATGAAAAATACGATAAGTATTTTGAGTCGGTAGAAGTAATACTTTTTGGGAGTCAACACCACACCCCCATTATCACTTTAAGTACAAAACTCACTGAGAAAACAATTCAAGTCATTTCCCAATTAACTAAAATTTTCTTCCACTAAAAAATAAAAATGTATTATATTTTTTTTATTTTTTATAAAGCAACATTTTCCACTAAAAAATGTATTAAACATCACTAACCCATTGTGGACCAAGAACTTTTAAAGAAAATAATGTAATACTAATCTGTACTAGTAAGAAATAATGGCCCAACAGCCTGGATAAATGTTTTATTGTCCAACTTTGTCTTCCTTTTTGTTCTTCAAAATGTTCTCTTTCTATCTCCTTGGAATGATTAATTTTTGTTTGTCCATACATATATGATTTCAAATATAATATATGCAAATTAGGGTTTGGTTATGATATTTGGTTCATGACCTCAGACGCGAATCTAGAATCTAGAGTCGAGAACATCTGAATGAGTGTAATTTTATTACATATATATTACTTTTGTATGTATAATATAGTTAGAGTTGAAAGCACTAGCTTCAGTAAAGCCATTATGTAACTCAAGCATGATCGTAGACTATGTATATATAATTATGTTTTCAAAGAAAGCATTGCATTGTTTGACTAATGAAACAAAAGCATTAACATATCTGGTGTAATTTCAGAATGGGGAGTCTAGAAAGGGTAAGATGTACATAGGCATTATCCCTACCTCGTATAGATAAGTTGTTTCCGATAAACCCTCAGCTTAAAATAAAGCAATTTTTTTTTATTAAAAAAAGGACTATAGAAATGAAAATAGGAATAACGACAACAACATACATAGAAATCCCACGAGTGGGGTCTGAAGAGGATAGAGCGTATGCAAACCTTAACCATACCTCGTGGAGGTAGAGAAGCTACTTTCGAAGGACCCTCAGCTCCAATGAGAACAATAACAATAACGAAATAATGTGAAACGAAGAGAAGTAGACAACATTCATTAATTCTCCAAATAACAAAGTTCTTAGAGTATATATAAATCAATAGAAGACACAAGTTTTATGTCAACATGAGGAATGAACAGTTTGGATATCAGATGGAACCTTAAGCAGCAGCAAGAAGAAACAAAGAATGTACAAAACCTCACTACAAACTCAATCAAACAAACAACAACTCGTCTTTAAGTAATTCTGATTAGTCATTTAGGTGTATTAATCATGATACATGTGGTACGCGTTCGAGTTACTATCCCTGTGGAGAAAATACTCACTACTAGTTCTACCGCAAGATGACTCCATCAACGGTTTTGCACTAACCTCTCTTCCGAATCTTGAAAGGTAATTCAGACCCATGAGAAGTTCAATGACTGCTGCTTCAGTTCTGGTTTGGTTTGCAAAGTAGAGAGTCTGCACGAGAAGCACGTTAGCCCCATAAACCAGTCGTTGTTTCTCAAAGTTCCGTTCAGAATGCCACCTTATCGTGTTATGAGCAAGTGGAGACAACCATTCTAATATCCTTCCGAGTGCCAAACTCCACTCTGCTGCAAGAGAAGCATCATAAACAGATGAAGTCAATGATTTAGCGAACAATTTTAATCTTAACCTTAGAGAGTTTCTAATGCTAGCAGGCAGCATATTGTATAGATCATCTCTAGCATCAAGACTGATTAAATGTGGAGCCGACGCCAGTTTCTCTATAAGTATGATGATGTTTGCGTACTTGAGTGTCAAAGCAGCATAACCAAGAGTATCTTCAGGAACGATTAACAGCTTACGCTTGAAATTGAAAAGAGAACCTTTAGTCAAAATTACGCCATTGGAGGAGTCAGGAACAGGATTCGTGTCTTCAAACTTATCGGTATCTTTTTGGAAACTGTCATCTGATTTTGATACGTCGCTGTTGGAAGGCATGCAACTCTCAAGAACAGGTGAATCAGTGCCACTATTTATGCATCCTTTAAAAGATCCAACGTTAGCAAATCGCCTGGATCTCGGCTGTGGTGGCTTTCCGCAAAAGACAGATGACTGTCGAGCAAGAGACTTTCTATTAGTTGGTCTATCTTTATTTCCACTTAGACCAAGGCTTGAAAATGACCTGCCTATAGAACCTAAATAAGATTCCGACGTGCTATTTTCAGATGGATAAACAGAGGACAGAGTAAGATCAGATATAGACCGGCTACGATCAAGATAACCGTTATCAATGCCCTCAAAATGGTTGCTTCCTCCGGAAACTCCGGTCTGATTTGTCCCGAATAGGTACTTAATCCTCATGATTATTGTGAAAATAGATCGAAGCAAAAGACGAACAGTATAGTCATAAGTTCTAACCCAAGGAGACATTTCTCTCAAATTCTTCACTTCCTCTCGTTGCCATATAACCTTTTGCCTAAATTCGAGCAGTTTCATCTGACCTGAACTAGCACCAGCCTGCATCCGCCTCAATGTTTGCTCAAGCTCTGCGAGCACTTCGAGCTCCTGATACAATTGAGTCGTGGCTGCAACAAATCTCTCCATTTTCTTAACCTTGCGCTCCATTTTCTTAAGCCTATATCTCCATGCACACCCATTAAGTTCAATTTCGACTGGATATTCAAATATTCGTTCAAGATTGTGATAAACTGGATCAGCACATCTCTTACCGAGCGTAGTCAATGACTTCGTGAGGGATCCCAAATTGTCAATTATCTCTGCAATAGCAAGATCCATAAGATATTTGTCATCTTCAGCAACAAGCTTCTGAATGCCAAGTGAACTCGAGATTTCTTCTCTTAACTTGTCAATTCGCCTTTCACTTAGGCACTGCCACAAGTTAACCACCTTAGACATCAAAGTTGCAATTTCAAATGCAAGAATTCCTATCACATTCTTCCTCTCGGGCTCTGAAGCAGAGCTCTTCCGCGAAGTTCTCCACAAATTAAAAAATGATTCCGTCACAGTTTCGACTCCCATCATGCCCCAGTACAAAAACAGAACTAGATTATAATCTCAGGAATTCCACCTACCTGTTGAAAAGAGAAGAGATAACATTAACCACCATGACAATGACCAGACAACTTTGAAAAAACATTGCTTAAACCACCATAATGTGTATTCGTCATGATGATCCGACTAATAAAGCTCATCTTATTACTCTAAAAGAACATACACACTCCGAATTCTAAATCTCGCAACTTAGCAATTTATATTCACAAAAGAAAAAGGACAAGAAGAACAGCCAGTATTCTTTCCTTTCTGGTTTCCTAACTAATAGTTGAAATCCCTTTTTTCCTTTTTCTCTTTTGGATCTAATTGTTCCAAATCCTTAAAGATGTAAGTTTTATCAAAGAAGTCCAATAAAAACTACTTTCACTAACACATTTTCCACCAGTTATCTACGGAAACTCGAAAAAAGCACAAGACTGTGGTTATTTACTTCCATTCAGGTTTCAGAATAACTGAAAGAACAAGAAAACAAAACTCAAACAGAGAAGAAAAGTCAGAAATTTAAGAACAAAACAAACCCCACATTCTAGTTTTTCCATATCTTTTGCCAATTAAGAAAAACAACCTCAAGAAACAAAGAAAATACAAAACCCTATTTCCAAAATTAACAGAACACACCCATGAAATTCCAAACCTTTAAATTGAAAAAGGAGTTCTTAGTAAACTGATTTTCAGCTGAAATTTCAACAAAGAGATCATCTTTACAAAGAAAGAAACATTAAAAACCATCCTTTCGTAAAATCAAGATTCAAATTTCACCCTTCTTCAAACAAAAAATAAGCAAATACATAAATTCTTTGCTACAACCTGAAAATCAACTATAGCCCAAAGAAAAAACATAAAGAGTCCATTTTTAGCCCATTTTGCACTTAAATCATCTTCACCATCAAACAAAAAAAATGTCTTTACAACAAAAATGAAGCAAATATATAAATTATTTTGCCACAAACTGAAGATTAACAGTAACCCAAACAAATAAAGATTCCATTTTTACCCTTTTTCTTCACTAAATTCATCTTCACAATCAAACATAATATGAACATCACAAAAAAACAAAATAAAAAACAAATCTTTACAACAAAAATGCTTCAAATAAATAAATTATTTGCCACAACTTAAAGATTAACTCTACCCCCACCCCCAAAAACAAAAAAAGATTCCATTTTTAGCAATTTCTTTTATCATCTTCACCATCAAACAGAATATGAACAAAAGTAGAAGAAAAAAACAAATCTTTACAACAAAAATGCAGCTAAAAGAACACCAAAAAATCCCAAGAAAAGAAAATTAAAACTCACCCTTTGTTTGGAAAATGAGAAGTAAGCTGAAAAATCTGAAGAAACATTTGATTCTCTGAGAAAGAAAGAGAACTGAGCTGTGAGGGTGAAGGTTAATAACGTACGCACCACCAGCGCAAAATAGGAAGAACCCGTAACAGAAAAAGGGAGATTTGTAGAGTTTGTGCTACTTTACACTTGAGATTTATGAGTAGGCTAATAATAAAAAGGGGAAGATGCTAAAGTGCGCCGTAGGAACCGAAGTAATATAATTTGGAATTATCCGATATTTTTATTCTTTTTTAAATATATTCACTTTTTCGAAATGCCACTGTAATTTTTTCTTGTTTTGGCTGTCTCTTTGGGGTATTTAATGGAGCATATCCCTGTTGGAATGTTTTTTTCTTTTTTGGTTATTGATCGGGTTGGATTCGAGTTCTGAGAATGAAGAAGTTTTTGAATAAAATGTATTTCACCTTGAAAGTGAAATTTACGATATAAATTTGAATTAGTTGAGTTTCAAAATAGGTAGTAGACATCGAAGAAGAATAAAAGAGATAAGTTAATCGTTGAAGGTTATTGTATAGTGGTACATATTCTTCATTGTTAATCGAGAGATCTTAGATTTGAGTTATGATAATGTAGTCATCTTTGATAGGGATTGTTTTACCTCCAAAGTGAAACTTTACTGTATGAATTTGAATTAGTCGAATCTCAATACAGACACTGAACACTAGATAAGAAACACATAATTGAAGTTATTCGTTAGAGGTTATTATACGGTAGTAAGTATATCCTTCATTTTTATTCGTAATTAGAGGTAATGAATTCAAACTTTAAGAATGAAATTGATTGTTATAAGTAGCACATTTTACCCTTATAATATGATTTCACGGAATAATCGGGCTTTAAAATGGATACTAAATATCTTATGAGGAAAAACAAAAATTACTAAAAGTTGTGAAGTTAATTAATAGAAATCTATGGGCTGTTTGGCCACAAATCTTTCATTGTGATTTCAGAGATACTAGGCATATGATGTCTATAGCAATATTCTTATTTATTCATTTTATTATTTTATATATATTCATTGTTATTGATTATGATGATGTGCTAGTTGTTTTAATATGTTCTTGCATGTAATGTGTCTCTTCAAGTGCTTGTTGAGATTAGTTTATACTATAGTTTTGTTATTAAATTTTATAAAACATGTGGAGACTATGTGTCTATTAGGAAAACATCAAGATATGTCATATCCTTAATCATTGATTTATCCAATACAAACTCTTACTAATTTGTTTTAATTATGCCTCATTTAATCAATAGAATAGCTTGTTCGCTTATATTGAGAAGAGATGATTAGATAGAATATGATATATCACATATTACTAAGGATAGGATCATAGATGAGAGAACATGGAGGTCAAGGATTATAGTAATAAATTAGTAATAGTCGCGCACTATCTAATTTCACTTATCAGTGGTACTGTTATTTCTTTGTTCTCCTACCTTCTTAGATTTTGAATTTACTATTACATGTTGTTTTCTTTCCTTTGATTCTCATATTGATTGTTGTTACGACTGTTAGTTTTTTTTTACTGTATTTTTTTCCTGCTTGTTTGATATGTTTTACTTGAGTCGATGGTCTATATAAACAGTCTATCTATTCTTATATGGTAAGGTTACATACACCCCAGTCTTCCTAAACCTCACTTGTGAAATTTCACTCAATATGATAATTGTTTGAACACTTAAAAAATTGTATTATTGCATACCTAAATTTGAGAAATGGTCTTTTATGTCACTTTTTAAATTATGACCCTTTAGCTCATAATGGTTAAATTTGTCTTCAAAAGGAAAAAAGATAAACCATCCAACAACTCCATTTTCAAAGGGAAAGTTTTGTCCACTAGACGAATGAAATTATGAAAACATAATCTAAACAATTGCCTCAAAATTGGTCATATAATACAAATATTCTGAAAATTAGTAAGATTATAAACACATTTTGTAGTGTGATTCTTCTATAATGATCCATCAAATGTTGTCCTTTTAAATATGTTTAAAGAAACGGAGAAAGAGAAGAAATAATGTGGTTTAATTTTGTCAAAAAATTGTAAGAATGACTGAATTGATGTAGCAAGTGATATTCATAAAGGATGACGTCTTTTCAATTGTACATGTCATATTAAATTTGTCTAGTGCATTGTACATCTCATGTGTTGTTTGCAAGCTATTGTACATAAGTGAATTTATTTTGTACACGCTAAAAAAAAAATAGCGATTCCAAATTTTCTTACGATTCTAAATAGAAAAGAGAAAAGAACTTTAAAAATTAAAATTGAGTACTGCTTATTGACTAGTAAATTTCGTCATTTTAGTCAAATCAATAATTTGATATTTGGATAAACCAGGATTAAAGATAAGAAACAAACTAAAATCAAGTATTAAAAGTTACCTCATGAAATTATATTTGTGGGATCAAGATTCCATTTGGTCCTTGGAATAATTTTTCTTCAATAAAAAAGGAAATACATAAAATTATAAAATTCTTTATTTATCCCGTGTCTTAAAATTATATTGAGATTTGATTAAATTTGAATTAAGCATTACAAGTTTCATTTTGAAAAGTTGCTTCCAACAGATTTTTTCCATTCCCAAAGATTCTAATCCGAAATTTCTTATGAAGGATGGAGAGATTTCGAACTATCTCATCATAATTCGGGTTGGTAGAAAACTAAGAGGAGGAGTTGTTATTGTATGAATGAAGAGAAATTATGGCTAGTAAAAAAATCCAATACGAACCAAAAAGATTGAAGGAAATCGAATATAATCGTAAGGGAATAATATTGGACCTTTGGTCCATAAATTATTGGTAGCTACTTATTTTGGTTCTTATAATATTTGGTTTAAAATGATTAAATTTTTAAAATTATTATTCTAAATTATAGAGTAATAGTACAATTTTAACATATTAATTATTATATACTCCTATGTCTTTAATGGTTTAGATTTGTATCTCTGAGGTAACCTCCACCCTGTCTATAAAAGAGAAATGTTCGCTACTCAGATTTCTTGTGTTTAGAACTTGAGTTTGTGTCTCTGCTTTAAATTGGGAAAATCTCATTCATTTCACCATACTCTATAGTAATTGATAATATGTCTCGATTAGAAATGAAATATGATTAAAATTATTGAAGAATCAAGCATGTAATAACTTAATGTCTTCATCAAATTAAAACAACGATTTTTTTTTTAACCTTAATGATATGTGTTGTCTTTAATTTGTTATTTTTCTTTCCATTGCTCTCGCAGGTAAAATCATAAATTACGGTGAAATTTGTGTTATGATAGGGGCGAAATTAAGATTTAAAGGATTCGTCTAATTAATTTTGCATGTGTTGTTATAGTTTCACAAGACTCAAAATTGCATGATCAAGTCTTGTAAAATAGAATCGTATTTATTAGAAAACAAAGAGTGTTACCTTTCAAACTGAAATATTTCTATATAATTCTGTATTAATCAAATTCCAAAAAAGTATCAGATTTCTTAATGAAAAATTTAAAAAAGAAAATAAAATGTAGGAGCACTTTCAAATTATAGTGATTTTAACTTTAGTTGTCATGAAATGATATCATTAGAAATTTGTAATGAAGTCGTAATCATACACTTTTAACGTCCAATATTCTTCTAAAAAGTAGTAATTAAAGATTTCTTTTATATGTATTCTTCACACAAATAATATTTAATTATCTTTTTTATGATTATTGAATATTTCAGCTCTATCAAAGGAATTCAACAAAAATACCTCGTAATTTGAGGAAAATGATGTTTTCGTATCTTTTGATTATAGGAAAGCGGCATATATCAGGGTAGAAGCTGCTTATTATTTATTAAGAATACAAAACTCTGCAATAAGTAGTAACACAGTGAGCTCTAACAATCGAAGCGGCTAAAGGAGCCTGCTTTGGTGACCCTACGAGGAAGTGTTGCTCATCTTCTTATCGGGATAGCCCTTTAGCTTGCTTTCTTGGGACTAGCCTTGAATACTAGCCATTTTCTCATCGCATCAAGAGGGCTTTCAGAGAGAGGGCTCCAACCCTCTATAATCGAGTGATGGTGGAATGACCTAATTCCCACAATCTTTGCAGTGCTTCTTCTACCCATCTCGATCAAAAGCCCCTTCTTTCCTCGTCCGAGGGACTTTTTCTTTAGAATTTCTTAATAGAAAGAGGAAATCCGTTGTGTATGAAATCTAAAACATATTTGGTGCTAAAAGATTAAAATATTAGTAAAAATGACTTTTAAATTTTATAATCTTAAATTAAAAATATATCATATATATAACATATCAAAAATATCACTTGAAACTAATAATTTTAAGCATACAATCCTATAAAGATTATCATTAAAGATAAAACAGAAATATTGTTATTTAAACTTAATAAATATATAAAAGATAATCTTTGAACTAAAATAAAAGGTAGAGACATAAATTTAAACAGGGGAAATGACCCTTTTAGATTAATCATGTTAAAGTCAATTTTTTGTGTTACAATGTGTTTTATCTGAATTACTTTTGATTATTATAGCAAAATTTTGTTATTGATAACATTTAATATAACATAATATGCAAATTGATTTCTAAGAAAAACTAGTAAAATGTTATTATAGAAAATAATTATTATAATACAGGTGGCCAAAAAAAATGTTATTGCTAATTACTAGCTCTCCAACCCTAGTTGAAGGTTGTCATCTTTTTTTTCTTGAGACCATTTAATATATTATGTGATATTTTAGGGGCATTCTTAAATTTATGCATCTAAGTATAGGGGTGTTTCTAGAATTAGGCATAGTTCAAATATAAAAATAATAACTTGCGTCAAACTTATGGATATTTTAATCAATTCGCTATAAATCAAATAATATTTTTTCTCTTCATAAAATGCAGGTTGCTTCCTAAACTACTTCAAAATTAAGTCTGCTGGAATGAAGAAAATGACTTACACCTACCTCAAACCTCCACATAATATTTATCTGCATTAGATATAAATATTCTTAAAGTGATTTTTTTTTTTTTTTTGAGACTTACCAAATATAAAAATTAAATAAAATAATTATTTAATTATTACTTTAAATGTATTTTTTTATTAAAAAAAATATATATTTTTCTTCCTAATAAACACAACCAAAAATATCAAAAGTCAACTAGTCACCCTATCTCCCAATCATCTATAAATATAGGATTGAAAATTCGTCCTTGCCAACCCTATTGAAGTTCTATCTAAAGTCATATCACTAATTCCCTTTCAAATATAAGCATTAAATATTTTTATTTTTATAATTATATATTATATATGAGGAAGAGAAAAAACGAAAATGAATTAAAAGATTATAAAATGTGGAATTAAATTTTTAAAAAATTCAAACAATTCATCTACTAAAAAAATTAAGATTCTCCGTTTTTAAGGATTTGTTTTCTCACTGATTAGAGTTATTTAGAAACTAGTATATTTGGAGATTTGATATTCTATTTTTACCCCTAAAAATTAATAATTCATAGATTAACTTAAACTACTTATTTACTTATGTCGGATTGTAAAATAATAATCAATCACCATACTAGATGCTCTGATTTTTTAGAAAATGAAAAGGATATATCATAGGAAAGAAAATCAGTTTTTTTTTATAATGGTTTGTACTTTGTAGCATATTTTTACTATTTATTAAATAAATTGTGATGGAGAAATTATTGCACGTCTTTATCGCTATTTACTTGGAAATATTCAAAACAAATTACTCCATATTATATTTATTAAACAAAATAAAAAATATATATGAAATAGACAGAGTAATGCAGAATGAAAGAGATGGTATTTCAAAAGCTTATGATAAATATTTTAAATTTTTTCCTATGGAGTCAAAAATCTATACACATAAAATAAAACTCATATTTTCCAAATGTAACAGGAGATTTCGAATTACTGAAAATAGCAAAAAAAAAATCCAAAATATATATGAAATTAGATTTCAAATCTTACTTAAAACTTAAAATTTCACTCATAATTCCATAGGAAAAAACAATCTTCGAATCTCGCTCAGAATTTCAAATTTCGAGCACTATGTTATGTCACGTATAAAATCTGTAATTTCAAACTGCAAAAATATCAGTATAGGCCCATAAACTTGTCTGCCTAACTGAAAATTTGTTGTGGGCTTATTTCCAAAACAATTTAAAAAGCCCAAACGTTTTTGTTTCACTTTTTAAGGCCCGTTTAGTTTGCTACATGCAAATCGTATACCGGGTGATCCCGTATCATCATACAATAATAATATGAAAAGAATATAACATCGCGTTAGCTTGAAGGTGTCATTTTAACAGAATAAGTATCGTACGAGGGACAACGTATTATACTCGTAATCGTAATCATAATCATAAGAAAGTGGGCTTTTTAGTACTATGTAAGGTGTTTTAGTATTCCATAATAAGTCTCTTCATGGACTTTTGACAAAAAAATAAAATGGTTGATCCATTTATAAACCTAGGCCCATGTACCCTAGTCCACTAGGATTTGAGAGTCCATTTTATTATTGTCTACCCACTTTGCAATAACTTCAAATATACGGTATCGTACAAGTTTCATACGGTTGAAGTTCAGCAATTTCTATTTAAAGTCTAACAAAAATAACTAAACTTCGTTTTATATGTATGAACTTCAAACCACATGACGCATTAACTTTAAGTAAAAATGACTTAATTCATTCACATATGATTGTAATCTGCAGTTTAAGCAAAAGTAAACTACACTTCAGTCATGTATATCTAAAATTCAGGCAAAAGTAATAGAATAGAACAACATACGACTAAAGTTTAACAAAAACGACTTAACGTCAATCATGTGCATGAAGTTCTAACAGAAATGATTAACCTCAAGATATATAAAAACGTCGTATGTCTGAAATTTATTTTGAAATAAGTAAATTTAAATTTTTTTACCTACTACAAACATGACTTAAATAATGGATCCCAATTCCCAAATTGACTATTTGTGCACTTCGGCCACCTATCATTTTTTTTCTTGAGCTCCACCTATTATTTAGATGGAAAAAAAAAATTTAGCACCTTAATTAATAAATAAATAAAGTCTCGTAAATTAGCTTTGACCCTACAATTTCTTTATATTTTTCAAGTTTAAGCCATGATATTTTTATTAGAATTAAATTACGATGAAATCGAGAAGCGAGTTATATTTAGTTTTGTAGTTTTTTTATAAATTTAATTTATTTTATGTCATTTTTACGAGATATTGAAAAAAGAGTTATTTTTTAATTTAATTTATAATTTATCATAGCATTTTCTCTAAGAATAATAATTGTCAACATAAAATAAAAACATTATCTCAAAATATATACTTTCTAGAAAAGTTGTATTTTCTTCTTAAATATATAGTACTCCCTCCGTCCCTATTTAGTTGTCCACTTTAGAAATGGCACACAGATTAAGGCAACAATGATTAGCATAGTGAAGTTACAATTTTAACCTTATAGTACAATTTACAATTTCAAAATAAATTCACTCAAGATAAGTAATTAATGCTGGGAAGTTCATAAGTTTATTTACTTTATTTATGATAAATTTTCACTTCAAAGTTACAGCCACTTCTTTGAATTCAAGTGAAATAAATTGGAGGGCAACAACATGCATTTTTACAATTTTTTGTAACATTTAAAAATTTCCCACCAAAATATTTTGTTATAAAAAAATGCTTCAATGAAATAAGAAATTAAACAACCAATGGATACAAGACAAAATAAATCAAGTTCAATGAATGGAATAGATTTAAATATTTCGGTTGAAGTGGATGATTCTTACGGTGTTGCACAATATATACCCGATCTTCATCTTTTCTTTTTAAATTTTTGACTTCAATAATTTTTGGATCTTCAATCAATATAAGTGAACCTTCTACTTTGATAGGAGTATTAGTTGAAACTTCAACTTTATTTCTGTCCATTTTTTTAGTAAAAAAATTTTCAAAATTTTTACTCATAAACTAACAAAATGCTTTATGGGTAACTTAAAGGATTGTGTAACTCTCCAAGCATAATAAATGTATTGTCTGGTTCCAAAAAGGATGAATTACAACTTACTAAAAATTTTCAAGAAGTTTAAATAAGGGTATAATAGGAAAAAATTTGTTGTCCTTTCTTGATTTATCAAAATGGACAACTAAATAGGGACAAATAAAAAAGGAAATATGGACAACTAAATAGGGACGGAGGGAGTATATGTTAAGAAAAGGAAAAGAAAGAGTCACAAAAAGATACTACTCCTATTCTATCTATTAAAATTAATGTTTGACCATAAAGATTAACAATTTAATCACTCTTCAAATTACCCATAAAATTAACAAATTAATCACTCTTGTCCTTATCTTTAAAATTGATAATTACCCTTATTATCATGATTAATTGCCTTGTAAGGAAGTACTAATATTTTACAATTCAACTATAACTATTTATTGTTATTTTTAATTAATGCAAGAAATGATTAACTTTTGATCTTATCTCTAGCATGCCTAAATCTATTAAATGCCAAAATACACAAAATATAAAATATTTTATTATTATTATTATTAGGTGCACACTTTTCGTTGGGGGTAAGATTTGACTAAACGTGAGAAAGCACAAACTTTGAGTCCAAGATATTTATGATTTATTTTTTCTAATATAAAATTAGTAGCTTTCTTCGATTTTTGTAAATTAATGGATTAATTAATTAATAGTAAGGTCTTGGGGCGTGAATATTAAAGAATCAAATCACATGGGGGAGGGCCTAATTAAAGTTTTATTAGATTCTGAATTTATAGCCTTTAATTATCACATTGCAGCTTTATTATTTTCATGGGGGAAAAGAACAAAAAGAAAATTGATTTTAATAAAATTTTCATTTTTTTTTAACTTATTTAAGATAGACTCATTTGATACGCTATGAAAGCATGTTTGAGTTACGATTACTGACAATTTCAACTTTATTTTTTTGAGTTGAGTAGAATAATTTGAATTGTGTTATTTATTCTAAATTTACTTTAAAAAGATACATTTGATACGCTATTTAACGGCATATTGAATCGCAATTACTAACGATTTTCAATTTTATATTTCTAAATTGCAAAAAATAATTTAAATTGGGTTGATCTTATTAAATTCACGCTATCTGTAATTATCATTACAGTATGTGTGGCCAGCCCAAATGCTTTTATCTGATTTAAAGAATGTATTTGGATCTTTATAATTATACTTAAATAAAATTAATTAATATATATATATTTACTCAATTAAATCACTTAACTATAATAAATATATTAATTTGATATAAATGAGTATTTACCACAAAGGACACAAATTTGGGTCTAAGATTTGAAAAATACTCTAATTTTGGTCGAAATTGTTGTTACGATACCAAACTTTATGGAGGACCTTTTACCTTCCGCGCTATTTAATAGTGTATTTTAAAGGTATATATGTGTTCACGTGCACATCATAAATATTGCATCATTATAAATAGTAACGTGTACACGTGGGCACATATATATCTTTAAAATACACTATTAAATAGTACAGGGGGTAAAAGGTCCTCCATAAAGTTTGATATCGTAACAGCAATTTCGGCCAAAGTTGAAATATTTTTCAAACCTTTTTCCCATATATATATATATATATATTGAAGTGATATCACAGAAATTATATATAGTATTAGTTGTTAATATGATTATATTATATAGTGTATTTTTTCATGTGACAACTTACAAATGTTTTTTTTTTATTCATTTCACCTTTTTTTAATATACATTTCTATATTGTGATAAGAAAAATATTATTTCACTGGAGTCTAGGGTTTGTTGAACTTTTACTATTGTATCAATAGTTCAGGGCATAAAACACCTCTTGTATCATGTTCGGTCTATATTATCCTGAATATACCATTATTGTTATTATATATTTTAAAAATTTATAAGCATTAAGTGAGATTTTTTTCATGATATAACTTATTTATTGTTTTATTCATTTCACCTTTTTTTAATATACATTTCTATATTGTGATAAGAAAAATATTATTTCACTGGAGTCTAGGGTTTGTTGAACTTTTACTATTGCATCAATAGTTCAGGGCATAAAACACCTCTTGTATCATGTTCGGTCTATATTATCTTGAATATACTATTATTGTTATTATATATTTTTAAAATTTATAAGCATTAAGTGAGTTTTTTTTCATGATATAACTTATTTTAGGTCTTTTGATTTATTAAATTGCAAATTGGATAACAAGTGGTCCCTATTGCACACTAAGATTGACAACACAAATGAATTATTATTAGTTTAATAATATACTTGTCTATGTATACTTGGACTTTCTTCCTTCTAAAGATAAAAAAGCCTATTTTTTTAAATTTTCTTTTTAGGAGTAATAATTAATTTGTTGTTGGGACTATTGAATACTCTAATTTTATTTTTTTATTTTGTGATGCATGTAGATGACCTACTGCTTTACCAAGACAATTCTTTTGGAACTCTAAATAAATTAAAGTTTTCAAATTTAATTTCTCTTTTGTATTTTAATAGTAAACTCACATTTGGCTGTCACATCAATGGCTTGATTAAATAATGCAATAAAATAATTAAATTTGGTAAAATTAGATATTTTCCACCATGCTTATCACTAGGGAATCTGCTTCTTTTCATATTATTACTTCTCCTTTACCTCTGTATATTTTCTATTTTCAAGTCCTACCCCAACCCCCAAAAAAATAAAATAAAATAAAATCTCCTTGTTTTGTCTTTTCCTTTTTGGATGATAAAACATTTGTTATAATCACAATACTTAGTTAAAAGTATATTTTAACCTTTAATTTATTTATCTCTTTGACTATTCATTTTTATAAACTTAATGAATGATTAAATACTAAATAATTTGATTGTCAAGGTGCTATGTTGGATTTGAAATATTATTCATGCTTGAGGGTAATATAATTCAAAAAATATTTTGAATATAATAAAGGAGAAGATTTAAGACCATCTCCAACCCATCTCTATTTTACTCTCTATTCTTTATATTTAGAGAGTAAAATAGAGAATGAGCTCTCCGACCCCCTCCATATTACTCTCTATCCTCCATTTATAGAGAGGTGAATAATAGTTCTCCAAATTTGGATAGACCATTAAGATCATGACACGTGTCCCTCCGTTTATTTTAAGGGTATATACATTCCAAAATTTTGACGGTAAGGGTATACACAACCCGAAAGTATAACGAAGGGTATAGACGCACCATTTATGATAATTCGGGGGTATATTTGTCCTTTTTCCCAAGACTAATTGATACTGCCAAAAGACATGTATTAGGGTTGTTTATGTTTATTCTTTAACTTTCTCTTTGGACTTGTACTAATGAGAAATAAACATGTTGATATATGACCTTCGTTAAATAAATACTTCGATTTTCAAGAAATACCGAATTCCAAATGATATTAATGTCTCATATCGACCCCAAGTCCGAATACCATGGTACTATAATTTAACTCCCGAATATCGAATTATCAAATAACAAATTATTAAAAAGTTCAGATCAATTTGGTAATTCAATTTTCGCTATTTTACATCAAGCCCTATAATCAATCAGGGCAATGCTAACACAATAGAAAAGATTGCTCTGCGTGTCAGATCCTCGAATTAATCATACTACCATTTGTTGTCTATTTTCATTTTTCCCTCCTCTGAAAAAATAATCAAAAAACGATACTAACTTATATTTTTCCTTAACAGATGACGACTTATGTGATAGTCATCCTTTTAAGAAGGATCAAAACTACATATTTTACTTAATTGGATATTAGAAATACACAATCTATTAAAGAGAAATTTTACACAAATTTCATAGTGTTAATAACTAATTATATTATATTTATATTCTTTTTTAAATTACAAAAAATCCTTAAATTTAGTGGAATCCGAATACATCTCATAATGTCTCGGTACATTACGTTCTGATTTTGGATACATTGCTCAACATCACGTTTCAATTTCGAATGCCTCATTCAACATCCGCGATACATCGCGTACATCCCAGTACATTGCGTAAAGTGATGTATCCGACTAATACATCACATAAAATGATGTATATGACTAATACATCACGTAAAGTGATGTATCCGAAAATAGGAGAGAGTAGAAATTTTTATAATTTTTTTAAATAGTAGAATTTTTTAAAATATAATAAAATAAATTGTATATTTAAATAATTTTTCCATTAAATTTATCAATAATTGCAGATATTATCCCTTCCTCCTTTTATGATGTGTGCAGAAATATTATTTTTCTTCTTTTTCCATTTGGTTTAAGAAAAGTAAAATTGAAGATTTACATAAAGGGGCTTCAAGATAAAATAGGAGGGTTTTGCGATATCGACATTCAAAATATATATTTACAATTTAATTTATATGAACTGCTAATGTTGGTATAATTTAATTTGAATTTATTATATTGTAATAAATAGCTATTGTACGAGTTATCTTAATGAGGTGTGGGGTCTTACATTTGATATTTATTGGGCTTTTCTCTTGAGAGGCCTACAACATCAACAACTCCTCGAAAAATCATCCGCTTAAGTACATTAAATCTAAATAAAAGAAAAACAAATAATAAAGAAAATATAGTAGTTAATAAAAAAAAATAATTGTAAGGTCTACAAGAAAGAAAGAATGACAATAATAAAATAGTGCGGTAATTGAAAATTATAAATAATATATGATTAGAACTATAAAGGTACGACTAGTACTACGACAAACAATAGCAAGTCTAAACCTCTGCAAGGCAAGACAATATTCTACCCATACTAGCTTTCTATCCTAATACGTGATCTCCAGTACTCCTTCTATTAGAATTATGTCCACGATAATATTAAGCTACATCGTGTTCTATCTAATCAAGTCGTCTCCCTAATACTTTTTCGGCCTACCTTTATCTCTTCGCGTACCCCCTACAACCAAGCTCTCACACCTTCTCATTAAGGCGTCAACGCACCTCCTCTTTATATGCTCAACCCTTCTCAACCTAATTCCCCTTCTCTTATCTGTTACATAAGTCACTCCCACATAATTCAATTATACATTTTTTCAAAAGAAGACGAGTTACTATTTTATCATTTTGAATAATTATTTGCAGTTATCTTTTAAATAATTTAATAATATAAACACGCAACATATAGAATTGATAGTTGAATCAATAAATTGGCTTTGTTAATTTTGACTATGCAGGTTTTACATTCATCCACATTATAAGTGCTTGTCAACAAATGAAAATCATGAGAATATTCTCAATTTGTTTTAATCAAGTTTGACATGAAAAAAATGTGAAAGATTACCTATTATCAAAAATTAATTTGTATTACCCATTTTTAAAATTATTATATATATGGATTTTTTTCTTCTTTCGTCTAATCTTTAATTTTGAATTTATATATAAAAAAATTACAGGTCTTTTGAAATAGTTTTCTTCATATAATTTCAAATTGATCATTCTTTTTTAAATACCTTCACTTATCATAATTTTACTATATATATTAATATATTAATAAGTTTATTCATAACATACACAAAACCTTCTCTCATTTTATCTTCAATATCCACTACTTCGCACTTCGAAATTTCAATGAAATAATATTACATGATAAATTGAGCCCCTAAAATGGGAAAAGTAACTTATAATGCTAGGGAGTAATTAGGTAAAGAGTCAAAATAACAGTTGAGGAGGCCATAATTAGGTTTGATTTTTTCTTCTTTTCAATTTTGAATAGCTTAATTACTTTTTCTTCTTCTTCTTCTTCTTTTTTTAAAAAAAGAATAATAATAAAAATGTATAAAGTATATAGTGTAGTGAAAAATAAGCAAACCCAATGCTTCTCGAATTTTGATTTTTTCAGTTATCCTATAATATTAAAATAGAGCCAAGAGGACTTTGTTTAGGGATTTGTACTTCTTTTTTTTAAAAAAATTATTTGTACATTTTATTATTTAATAGAGTTTTGATATAATTAATAAAGTTATTATCGAGTTTGAGTTATAAAAGGATATTTTGTAAATATATTTTAATGTAACTGATAAAACTATTATCGAGTTTGAGTTATAAAAGGATTTTTTGTAAATATGTTAAATAAAACTATGTAATGCAAATCACATATAATAATCCTTTTTGATTCGACTTTTTAAATTATAAAACCAATCTCCCGTAAAAATGTAGGATAAGATTATGTATAATAATTACTATCCCTTTTTCAACTTAGAATATAGGGAAAACTTAGCGTATGTACTATATTTTTAATTTTTTATTACCAATAAATAATTGAATTAAAGCATTATTTTATTGCAGGATTTTAAGCTTTAACAGCACATCATACGTTGACTGGCTTTTTGTTGTTTGAATATTTTCACCGGTTTTATTTATTTGCGTATTAATAATATTTAAAATCACTTTTTACCCCCCCAAATTACTTTCTTTTGTCATTTATGTCCATATAAATTGTCATTTTCTTTTCTTTCACTTTTATTTTTCTTCCTTTAAAATTTCCATTTCTTATATAAACAAATATATATGTAAATTTAGTGACTCTACTAATTAGTATATCCATTTTTAAAGAAAAATGCTCCCTATCAAGAGGTTTTGTCCATTTACAAAGCTCAACCCAATTTTTAAAATTAAGATGGGAAGAATTATGTTTATTCATTATTTAATATATATATATATATATATTTTATTTTTTTTTACATTAAAAAATGAAAATAACACCCAAATAATCTAAGTAGGGTTGTTTTCTTTTATTTAGATCGTGAAGGTCTATGTTATCTTTTAAATGACTTATCATCAAGTTTAATACTTCTACCCAAATATATAATTATTTATTTATAAAATATGTTGTATTACTTAGAAGTATATTTATTTTTATTTTATGATTTTTAATCCTATATCAATTGAAACTCTCAACTAATTTAAATTTGTGTCACATGAAGTCAATTTAAGAGGGAAGCTATCAATCACATTTATCCTTATTAAACTAATTTTTAATCAACTAATTTTCTTTTAGTTCTAATCTACTGTTATTTTTCTTGCTCCATCATTTTTAAAATATGCTAATAAGATAATTATATCATTTTAAAACTTTTACGATGCTAACCTGTTTTATTTTTAGAATAAATTTTAAATACATACTAATTAATCTAAATAATCTCTTTTGTAACGGAAGAAAAAAAAGGTATAGTATAAGGAATCATTTTTATGGTTAAAGGAATTGCATTTTATTTTATTATTTTATTTTTTGGCCAAAAAGCATACGTTTCTATTTTATTTTTTGGTATTTCTAATTGAGAAAGAAAATAAAATACTTTCTTTTTCCACATAAATTATAACGTTTCCCGGATTATATGATATAATATAGACAAATTATTGACAACTAAGTCAAAAAGATACAAAAAGATATCACAGAAATTCTAACTTTAAAACTTATCAAATCACAAATGAATTTAATTAAAATATTCTAATAACGAGTGAATATGATAGCAAATAAAATATTTTCTTTAAAAAAAACATATCCTTCTATAGTCCTATTTACGGAAAATTAATAAGATTTGATAATTATAATTCATAAAGCATAAATCTCCAAATATGAAAACAAAATATTGTCATTTATCTAACAAAAAAATAGTTCAAAACTACCCTTTTAACTATACTAAATAGAATAATTTCACACCCATTAAAAATGAGTGTTAAATCTATTTTTCTTTTATGTGTTTGGACCAGACTTGATAAAAAAAAGATTTATGTACGCATAACTCCTTAAATCTTACTTGTGAGACCAAATTAAATATGTTGTTATTATCACTATGTCTGAACATATAGCTTTTTTCAAATGCTAAATATGTTAACTGATAATTAATTAATCTCTGACCTGTTAATCGAAAATGGCAAAAGGCAAGTCATACACGTTCATGTAAAACAACACATAGCTTTTCTCAAATGTTAAATAAGTAATTGACGATTAATTATCTTTGACCTGCTAATCGAAAAGAACAAAGGCAAAAGTCATAGTAGAAATTTACTCATTACCGCGTAAAACAACATATAGCTTTGTTCAAATGCTAAATACGTCAACTGAGGATTAATTAATCCTTGACCTCGTTAATCGAAAAGGACAAAGGCAGGTCATAATATAAACTTACTCAAGTCCGCGTAAAACAATAGATACACAACACGTATTTGCATATAAATTTCACATTTTGACTTCATTAACCTCTGGTAATTACCACTCGTAATGATACTTCTCGAGAACAAATTCGAGACCAATTTTTAACAAAGGGTAAAATTACTTTTTTCCGCATAGTTTAAGGACAATTTCTACCTTGTTTAGTTTATCTACAAAGGTAATATAGGAACATAAAAAGTAACTTAAATTAACACTTTTGGTGTAATAGAGTCCAGACAAAAGGCAAATATTATATTTATATTATACATATAATATAATATACATATATATCAGTTTATTTTATTTTATTTTTTTATCTTTCACTTTTGTTTTTCTATTTTTCACTCCATTAATGGAGGGAAGCTCAAACTTTACAAACTCCAAAAACACAATTTTTTTACTGAAAATCAGATATCAGTACTAATCTGAAAACCCCCCCTTTTTTTTTTCCTTTGTGGCGCCATTTGTTCACCAACCCTTTTCAATTTGAACTTCATTCTTGATAGTACTCTGCTTTTTTTTTTTTTTGTAGATGATGGAGATGGAAGATAAAGAGAGTACAGAATCTGGGTCACTAGGGGTTAACTCGGAGTATGATTCACCACCACCACCACCGGCGGCACCAGTGGTGGCAGCAGCAGTAGCAGGAACAAATGGGAGTTTTAACAGTGGGGGTGGTGGGGTAGTGGTACCCCAAGTGATGAATATGAGTTTAGGAGGAACTGGGGGTGGAGGGGTGGTGGGTAGTGGGGGTAATGGGGTAGTGGGTAGTGGTGACAAAAAGAAAAGAGGAAGACCAAGAAAATATGATGCTGATGGAAATTTAACACCTCAATATATAAAAGCTGCTGCTGCAGCAGCTGCTAAAGCAGCAGCAGCAGCTGCAGTAGGAAGTGGTGGTGGTAGTGGTGTCGTCGGCGGAGCTGTCACTTTACCGGGTGGTGGTGGAGTGACATCGCCGCCGACTGGTTTTACTATAACTTCGCCGGTGCTTTCTTCCGGCGGCTTTTCTTCATCTAAAAGAGGACGTGGAAGGCCTACTGGTGCTGGTAACTTGCAATTAATTGCTTCTTTGGGTAAGTCTAAAAATCCAAGAAAGTGAAAAAAAAAAACTTTGTTTAGCTCTGTGTTTTTTGGGGATTTATGGACATTTTGCTTAAAGATCTGTTTAAAAAAACTTGGGGGTATAGGTAGGGAAGCAGAAATGGGGGAGGTGATTACGAGGTGGGAAATCGAACAAACAATTGAGCTACTAAAATTTCCCGATAGAAATTTTTTCTTATGTTTGTGTTATTGTTTCATTATTTTCTTTAGCCTTTTTGAGGTATTTTTTTAAAAATTGTTTTCATGATTAGAAGGGAGAAGAACCCTAGAATTTCTAAAAAAAGTAAATCTGAAATGAGCAGGCAAAAAGATCCAATATTTGGTTTTGTTTGCTTTAGTTTGTTTTACCTAATGTATTTATGGTGATGTTGAGTGTTTGCCTTTTGGTTTATGAAGGTGAACTATTTGCTCACACAGCTGGAGGTGATTTTATGCCTCATGTGGTTACTGTTCATACTGGAGAGGTAAAAAAATTTCATGTTTGTTTTTTCTGTTTTTCAGATCTGAGATGTTGTTTACTTTTTGATTTTCTTGTAAAGATTTGAGAATTGTACTCTGGTGTGTTATGTAGGATGTGGCGGGAAAGGTTTATTCTTTTGTGCAGAAGGGTTCAAGAGGGATCTGTGTTCTGTCTGCAAATGGTGCTGTTTCGAATGTTACGATTCGTCAGCCTGGTTCTTCTGGAGGTCTATTGACATATGAGGCATGATTCTTGTTTTCATTCTTTTCTCCTAATCTTGTGTTTCGTACTCCATCGTTTAGATTGTTTGTCTTGTTTTGACTTGGTAGAGAGTTTAAGAAAGTAAAGATGGGTAGAATGTACCGAAATGTTTTTTAATCTTTGGTCTTAAACATCCGATGTGAAAAAGTTGGGAACTAAAGAGCTGTTAAAAAAAGAAAAAGACATTTTTTTTTAAACGGACTAGAAAGTAAAACGGACTAATTGCAACAAATAGAGTACTTGTTATCTTTTTCTAGATTGCATCAGCTTTTGCTGGATTTTAGTTACCTGGGGTTCTTCTGTTATTGTTGTTGCCCTACCTCAACTACCCTACGTGAAAAAAACAAGAAAAATAATTTGGAAATTGTCATGATCAAGAATCTAATGATTTGGAGGATGGATTCTCTGCAGGATACGGTTCCTCAGCCCCTCCCCCCTCCCCCTTCCGAGGTGCATTTGAGTTGGTCTAGAAAACACTGTTATAACTATTAAAAAAGCAGTATTAGTGGTAAGGGCACAACATGTGATGTGTGGGTTAGGTGAATGTCTCGAGTTCGAATCTCGCTGTAGACAAAAGTCTGGTATTTAAATGGGGAAGGGGAGAGAGGCAGGCTGATCATCCAAAAAAACAGATGAGTAAACTTCCTCGAAAAGTTGTATTACTACCGTAAAAAGGAAATTTGACTTAATCACTCCCTTAAGGCTTAGTGTACTTGCTAACCTTGATTTAGTGCAGCATTTACATGTGCATAGAAAGATTAGCTTATTACTGAAATCTACTCCAAAGTTAGTACTAAATCGCTTTGTAGAAGAATGATAATTACTGTCCGAATCATTGTTTTAATGGAACTCTGGTTGAAGCCTGAATCCTATGTTGCTTTTACATGGTTGGACTTTTAAATTAGCAAAGTTTACCAGGAGTTCCTGTGCTTATTAATGAAAGCACAATAATGAGGAGGAAATTCAAGTCTGCTACTGCATGTGCAATGAATCTTTAACTGATAATCGTCACCTCTCTTATTTGTTCTAGTAATTTATTTTAAACGGGATTAAGTTAATTTACTTTGTATGAGTTCAAATCTCCTGTATATGCTATTTCTGTGTTCATTCTGAAGGACTTTGCTAATGTTACAGTACAAAGCATAAATCAGTTTCTTGTTTTTGGTAGTTGTGTTAAAATGTTCTTTTTGTTTTACAACAACTGTTTTGACTTGGATCCATCATACTGAAATTCAAATTTAGAATCACAAAACACATATCACCAGAATTGTCGTAAGCACCCAGATTTTTGCTCAGCATCACGTAATGTTTGGAAGGCTTAGGATCGGATGGAGTTGACACTTGACACTACATGTCTCGATGAAAATGGTTATCAGATGTCCTATAATCGTCTCACTTTGATGAGGCTGTTTCATTTTTTTTTTAAGAAATCAATGCTCCCTAATTCTTTTCAGCAAGAAAAATGTTGTTGCAGTCTAGAAAGGAAAAGTAGGCCTTTTTTTTTTGGTTCACCGATATGCTTTCTACTATAATTATATAGCCTTAGAATCTCACTCTCCATCTTTGTATTAGATCAGCTTTCATGTACTTTTTGTTTCAGAATTGTAGTATCGTGTCTGAGTAAATTGATGTGTATCACCTTCCATGTCCTGAAAATTTATGTTAAGTTACTCTGACAATGCAGGGACGCTTTGAGATCTTAGCCTTAACAGGGTCATACACTGTTTCTGATAGCGGTGGCATGAAAACTAGGTCCGGTGGATTGAGTGTTTCTCTAGCTGGCCCAGATGGGCGTGTTATTGGTGGTGGTATTGCTGGTTCGCTTACGGCTGCAAGCCCCATCCAAGTAAGTCCTTTTGTGTGTTTATATATACTAAATTTTGCTTGTTCCCTATCCAAGCAAGTCCTTGTTAGCCTCGCTTGTTGAGTGACCACCTCTGTTCTCCCTGTGAGATGGGGAAGTGACAGAATCATTTGTCTGCAATTTCAAAAATGTATTACAACACATAACATGTATTGCAACTTATAAAAAGAAGTAGAAATGTTAGTCCGAGATATGGTCACATCGCGCTCAATAGATCCTAAAGCCTGTTATGACTAATGATGCTGCTAGTTGGAAATTCACAATTTGCTTAACTGAAGAACACAACAAATCTGACTATCCTTTGACAGAAGATGATTGTCTTCTTTACGAGCTAAGTCGTTGATTATGTTGGTGAATCAGAAAGTGATGGAACGTGTATCATCTGCATAGGCCAAATATCCTCTCCGATTTAAGTTGATGCCATGTATATCTCATTCACAGCCAACATCGTTACTTGTTAGCATACTTATTGAACGTAATTTCTTCTTATATTTGGTAGATGGTGGTTGGAAGTTTCATGCCAAACGCTTTTAAAACACAGAACAAAAGGAAGCATCATCAGATCGAACCAAGAATGCCTCCAGTCATCCACAGCTCTCCGGACCCTGTTTCCATGATAAGACCTGTCTCACAAGCACCACCGACGAGCAACATTACTCTGACTCAGACATCTCAAATACCAATCCACAACCACGGTGAAGCTGACAACAGCATGAGCAACAAAGATATGCCGAATTCCACCTCTACAGACACTTCTGACTGTAATGGATCTGAACCAATATTCGAGCAGAGATCATATCCCGATATTAACGTGTCTATACCTATGGAGTAAAGTAAAGCTCGACGAATCGAACCAAAACTTGACTATAGTTCTTTTCTGCTTAGCTGATTCCTTGTTTTGCTCGTCTGTGCTGATTGTAATTTTGAGGAATCATTAGGACTGCTTTATTAGAAACTTTTCAAGTATTATGCTGACATGACTAGAAAAAGGGCTAATATATCTTTTGTTTTTCTGGTTGTTGTAATGTTTTTACTCTTTTTACTTCTTTTATGGATATTATAATTTAGAGAGGCATGTTGACAAAGGAAACTGTGATTCATTATTATGTTGTCAATATGTTGTCTTTTGGGCCCCTATTTGGTATAATAACCATGGGTATCACTACACGAGATTTTGTAGCACTTATGAACGATAGTGTTATACCAAAGAAATCAATTATCGACACTAACACAATTAGATTAGTTTGTCATATAGTTTTGTGATGAAACTATATAGCCAAAAGAAATCATGAACTAGAAATGATGAGCTCTCGTTCCTTGAGTAAGTATTTCATAGTAACTTTGATACGATAGTATATCTTTCTATCTTATCTTAGATAATACAACAAGAGTATAAACTAAAATATTTTGGGGCTAACAAAAATTAACTTTTTATATCGTTAGTATGGCATGAAAACATCCCTCTTAGAGTATCAGTTGATACGAATAAGAGTAACTCTGTAAATAGTCATTTGTGTATTTTCAATGTACTGAACAAATAGAGAAATACTTAGAGTTGAACATAGTAAAACAAGTACATATTTGAGTTTATTCGATCCGATATGATGAGATTGAGAAATACTTAGAGTTGAACATAGTAAAACATAGTACTTACTATCATTGATATTGTGAAATTAAGTAACTAAAACTGTAAAATAATAATAATATTCCATATAATTTCTACAAAATTTCAAACTAAACTTAAGAAACTTCTTTTTTTATGCCAACAAAACGTATAATAATCTTAGCATAGTAATTCCAACCAGGATGAGAAGTTGTTGTGGCAGGTTGTCCAATCAAGGAATGTTCTTTAACGTATGTTGGAACATCATTTGCATCAACAAGACCATCTAGAAACTTCTGGAAATCACCCTAGGACCTACATAAACAAATCAAATCGAACTTATTATATACATTGACAGTGAAAAAAAAGAAAGTACATTGATCGATCTACTATATATGATTAACCTACGATTAAGGTGTGTGTTCGTTACGAATGAAAATAATAGGTTCAAATATAATCTAGACAGATATCGAGAGCAACTGAGGAATGAGGAACATACAATGAGGAGTTCAAAACATAATTTATTGAAGTTTGTTTCCTACCCTCTCTAAATACATTGTTTTCGTGATTATAAGAAATTCATTTCCTAGATAAAATGTTTTCCAAGATACTTTGACCTATTACAAGAGAAAATTTAAATTTGATATTTAATTTTTCCACCATTATACTAAACACACCCTTAATGTATATCAATTAGTGAATATCAAGGATTTATTAGTATAAACAATTTGTTACCAAGAAATGTGTCTTTGCAATTTCCAACTTTGAAAACAGGAGGAAAAATCGCAGTATTAGGCTGCAAATAAAATCAAACAAGAAATATAAATTAGTCTCAATAAAACAATTTCTATATATTATGTACGAATTTAAATAATATACATCGTCAGTATAAAATAAATTACGAAAACCTTACAGGATTTATTAGAGCAGTATGGGGCTCATCATCAACCATAAGTGTGTTGGATTCTGAAAATTTTCCACCACGAAAAGGAAGAAGATTATGTTTATTTTCCCATATTTTTTTTCATTTGCTTCAAGAATATGGGCTTTTCTTTTTTCTCCAAGCACTTAAATTCACTATCAATACATTTTTCTTGATCCTACAAAAAAAATAATTTGATTTGTTACTATTTTTTTGAAAAACATTAGAACAGTTCGATAAAACTTTTCGAATTAACTTCTCATTGATATATCATCAATCATCATCACTAATAGGGGCAAAACTTTTATAATTAAGTATATAATTTCTTTTATAATTAAGTATATAGTTTCTTTTAACAAATTTAACCTCAATAATTAAGCAAAATCAATTCTTAGCTAGATTAAATTAAAGAAACTTACCCATACAAATAACAACTTTCTTCGAAGACCAACCATGATGTTATCTAAAATAGCATCATGTTTCTCCTATAAAATAATAAAATATAGTTTCAATCGATTACAATAACAATAACAACATAACATACTCAATATAATTTCATTAGTGAGATTTTAGGAGAGCACAGTGTACACAAATATTTCTGATAAACTCTCGACTCAATCGAAAACATTTAAGCAAATTTAATTAGGGAAATACTAACTCCATGGCAGAAGACCATATCCCAATTTCAAATCTTTCAAGGCAAAACTTCAAGAATTAGTCACAAAAAGGCCTCTTTAAAACTGCATTGAAGTAGACATCATATAACATAAATTGAACAAACAATAACAAAAAAATTATGAAGAAATCATATTTTATGTCATAATAGATTACACCTTATTTAACACGTTACTAATCATACCACTTATTATTATGGTGATATACACAAAATACTGGATCAACCAAACAAAGTTGGCTTCATTATTATGTATTGAAGAGAAGCAAAAACATCATTAATAAAATGGGTCAAACAACAATAATATGTGTCATAGTTCAGATTTGAAGAATCAAATTCTAAATTTTACACATAAATTCAAGCACAATAACATAAGACATATTAACTAATAATTCAAAATATTATTTCGAGTCTCTTAATTCAAACAACATCACATAAATTGAGACAAACCTGTGAAATTTCCACAAACCAAATCCGGTTTATAGGTTTGAACACTGAACAGGTTTTTTCGGTGAACCTATAAACCAATAAACCGCCAAGATTAAGCACAAGGAGTTTCTTTTTTGGACCAAGGTTCAACTTCTCTAACGGAAGGTACAACTGTAATTTTCCACTAATTTTATTTTTAGTTTTTTTCATCTTCATCATCACTATAATTATCTTTTTTGTGCCATTGTTGAATTTTGAAGAAAATAAAGACTTTATAAGTGATAGTTTGTTGGAAAATAAACCTTGGTGATTTTATATTTATAGGTGGTATTATGGTTTATTTTTAATTGATAATAGAGGAAATTAAACTCTTCAAATTCTTTAATTAAATTAAGGAGACTTTTCAATTTTCGAGGAGCAAGAGTTTATCAAGGGGTCGGATATCTTTTCTTTTACTCTTTTGTCTCAAATTATCTATCTTATTTTTCTTTTATATATTTAATTATTAGAGATTTTGATAGTCTGACCTTTTATTAAAATTCCACGAAATATATGATTATTATAATATATATCCTTTGTTAAAATATAATTTGTATTCATTAATTAAAATATTTATCTGTTAGTGTCATCACTCCATATATATAATTGAAGATTTTAGTAGACTTTTAAGAAAAATTCCTACTAAAAGTGAAAAGGGAGACAAAATTTTAAAAATAATTTGACTGTATTATCTTCATAAACAACGACAAATAATTAAACAAGCGTAATATACGAATTAAATAAAAGCACTCAATGAATAGAATATATAATCGTACTCTCGTTCTTTTATATTACTTGACACGTTTTGAAATGACATACTTTTTAATAAAACTTTAATCAAAGGTGTTTTTACCAAACTACCTAACCTTATATTATTAAAAGAAAATTAAATTGGGAGTAGGGGAAGGGGAAATGGAGGAGGTAGACTATTAAGTGTTAGGTGAAAAATCGAATTCTCACCAATAAAGTAAAAGTTTATGTAGTAGACAACCAACTGAATTGCTAAGAATATTCTTCAAACTTTATAGTGATATCTTGAAATACTAGTTATCTAATTCAAAAGATAGTAACGAATAAATATAGCAAAACTCTTTTGATTTATTAAAATGAACAAGTAAAATAAAAAGAAATGGGTATATAATAAATATGAAACATAGGAAAAAGCATAAAAAAACCATTGACAATATGAACATAGATGATAGAAACATTATCAAAACATAGTAATATCATCAACAACCCATAGACAAATAAATCCCAAAAGACTTGCAACATGCAAAAAACACAAGACAAACACCAAAACATCACAAGTACACAATTACTAAGAAAAGATTTACTTAATGTTCTGGGAAAAACCATTAAACTTCTTCATAGAACATAATACTAGTAATTAAAGTCCTTAATCAGAGTACTCAGATTCGTAATCAGAACAACCAAAGCTAGGATCTTCCGCAGCGCGAATTATCTGAGCATAATAATCCCAATCCTTGTGAGTATTTGTTATCGCAGGTTGTCCAAATTGATGTCCTTTAACGTACGTTGGAACATCATCAGCATCAACTAGTCCCTCCAAAAACTCATGCATTTCACCCTTAGCAACTAACAAAAAAAAAAAAATGAAAACAATTATCAGATACCACCTATTGCACTAACTCAGCCAAATACAAAATTGATTCGATTAGATATGAATATCAAGACCAAGTTTGTTACCTAGAAATGTGTCTCTCTTATTTTTAACTTTGTAAGCAGGAGGGAAAACAGCAGTATTAGGCTGCAAATCAAACAACAATTAACAATTAGTCTCACTAATCATCTTGTTAATTGATAAATTAATGAAAAATAATTAAAACTTACAGGGTTTAGCAAAGCAACATGGGGTTCATCATCAATTAAAAGTGTGTTAGATTCTGAAAATCTTCCACCATAATAATTATTTTCCCATATTTTCTTCAATTGCTTCAAAAATATTGGCTTATTTTGTTTCTCCACAGTTGGAAAACCACTATCAATACATTTTTCTTGATCCTAAAAAAAATATTAAAAAGTCCAACAATAATACAATTTTAATTAATCAAACTAAATTAAATAAAAATTCACTTACCCATACAAATACCAATTTTTTTCGTAGGCCAATCATGATGTTGTCTAGAATTGGTTCCACGTTTCGACTATCATATGGACAAAAGAAAAGTTAAAAAGTAACAATAATTAGATTAATTAATAAAAAACAATAATTAAAAATTAAATTAATTTAATTAATACTAACTCCATAGCAGAGGACCATAGTCCTACTTCAAATCTTTCAAGGCAAAACTTCATAAACTGATCACAATAAGGTCTCTTGAAGACTGTTTTGATACAAAAAAAAAAGACAAATTATAATTAACAGAAATATCAATATAGTATTAACTTCTCCGTTCTAATTTATGTGAATATGTTTAACTTATAACATAATTAAAAAAAATAAACTTTGTGATTTGAACCACATCATTGACATTTTTATGCCTAATAAATAAAAACTTGAACAAAATGTCTCAGGTTCAAATCTGGATTAGAAAACAATCCATGGATCTAGAACAACATGACCCAAAACATCGTCAAATCAGAAATAATAAAATTGTGATTTTTATCTTGATCTAAATAGAAGTACTAAACATCAGATAAGAAATAATAAAAGCGTAGATATACGTAAACATACAAACCTAGGAAATTGCCGTGAGCAAGGTCCGGGGTGTATCTCCGTACCGCAGACTCGTTGCGGCGATGCACCCTATCGACTAGTAGCCCACCAAGATTAAGCACAAGAAGTTTTTTTTTAGGACCAAGGTTCAATTTCTCCAAAGGAAGATCCAATTCTGATTTTTTAGTAACTTTTTCATCTTCATAATCACTATTAGCATTATCAGAATCAACCACAACATTTTTCAACTTTAGATTACTTGCCATACTTGAAATTAATTAGATGAAAATTTTTTATAGATAAAAGACTACTTTGAGAAAACTATGGTGATCCTATATATATAGTGGGATAAAAAAAAGGTCTATTAATTATGTATAATTAAATGATAGGGCCTTTCCACTTTCCAAGCAAGATTTTTGGTAAGTTGTACTCTCATTTAATCTATAAGTAAAATTAAATGTTGACTCCGTTATTTAGCGACTTTTAATTTATCGTAAGGTTTTAAATTTCAAACAGTGTATTTCATTTTGATAATACTAGCATTAACGCATAAAATTTCTATTAGAATTACAAAGTTATGTATGCTTAAGTTGGATCGGTGATCCCAAAAAGTTCTCGTGTTGCATTCCTCTTTTATATCCTTCCGAATAAGGTTCATTTATTTTTTTCCATGAACCGAGGTTTCAAAAATACACTCTAAGTATATTCTACTCTCTCCAAATTCATTTTGTGGAAAATAAGATTATACTGAGTATTTGATTGTTGTTGTATATATTGACATTTAATCAAGTACTGAAGAAAGATCAAATTATCAGCTGTGGTTTCTAAAAAATAGTTCTCATAAATCATTTTAGAAATTTAAAATAAAATTAATTATTTTTTTCTATTTTATTCTAAATAAATTGTTTCTTGAAAACTACAAATTCCTTAATTATGAGGCGATATTACTTATGTTAAAGTACCAAGAAAGCTTAGGTCAACATTGGTATCTTCAAAATACACTTCATCATGTTTTTACACAAATGCAAGTTTAATCATAGTTGTATATTCAACACAACATTTTGAATGGGAGTAATTACAATTAAAAAAAATCGAACCATTTAATATTTGTTGAAGTGTTGTTCTATGTATGTATTCATTCTTCTAGTTGCTAATTTAGTTTATTTTTAAAGGATTCAATTCATTTGGTCGGAAACAAGTTATTTTTTTAAATAATATTAATTATTTTTTTTTAAATTTTCCACCCAATGTTCGATATCCACTTTGAAGCTTGACTATATCCGAATTTACGTCGAAAGTCCCATATTAAAGGTAAGACGCTGCTATGTATCAAGTGAAACTTCATACCCCGAAAAATTCGAATCCAAAATCTCTGAGTAATTACTACTCCATCCTAATTTTGATTGGTTACTAAATAATTCATCATTAGACAATAAAATAGAATATTACAACTGTAATTAAACTTGCATATAAAATTATCTTTCTTGTTTTTTACATTTTGGGCCTGTTTGGAAGGACACCCTGGTAATTGGATTTGGTGTAATTACATTATCTGTCATGTTTGGTTGGACATAGTAATTACTTGGTCAGCAGGTAATTGGTGTAATTGACAAGGGGTAATTACACTTTCCAATTCACAGGCAGTGCCTGTGAATTGCTGGTAAATTACATGGTGTAATTACCCGCTGATCACCTTTTTTTTAATTCTATTTTTATTTTTTTGTTTTTAAATTTTTTTCACTTATATTATTTTAAGTTCTATTTTGAATTTTATTATTCTAAAAATTTCTAGAAGTTTATTTTTTATTTTATATTATTATATTACATTTTCTTCTCGTTCTCAATCTTACTTCTCGTGATTCTATGTAGTTTTTTTTTATTATCTATTTATTTATGCCAGGCTTATTTTCTCATTAGCACAATTTTATTAGTATTCTAATTTTTAAATTAAAATAGAATTTATTGTTAAGTAAGGTTATAGACTTACGTTTTTTTTTAAATAAAAATAAATCATATTTATGTATGCTATGTTGAAATTTGCTATAAGAGTATTATGTTAAATTTTTTGTTTTGAATTTATAGCTTATGTTATTTTTTCAGTTTAATTTGTTTTAGTAATATTGAATTCACATTGCAAGTCATTTTTTAATTAGACTTGATAGATTGTCTTTTTGTCGAATATTTAATAATTTATGACATATTATTTATCTATTAATATTTTTATCAAACATGCATTTCACGATGTTCATAGAAACTTTATACTTTTAGTTTTTATGATCAATTCAATTGAAATATATTAATTTGAAAATATATAAATCAATAATTTTTTCATAGTATTAGTTAAGAACATATGTTTATTAAGTAATATATTTAAATATATATATATATATATATATATATATATATATATATATATATATATATATATATATATCTTAAATATTTAATTTAATATTATTTATAAAGTTTCTTATTTGTCTAGTATAAATTTTAAATAATTAATTTTTATTTTTAAAATTTAATATAATTTTATGATTGCAATTGTGCATCCAAACACAATATTTATAATTACATTGTGGCATTCAAACAAGATATGTGTAGTTACAGTGTAATTACACTGTGGCAATCAAATAGGTCAATATAATTACTAGACTGTGTAATTACTATATTGATAATTACTACTCTAATAATTACACCAATTCTAATTACGAGTGGCTTTCCAAACAGGCTCTTAAATTAAAATTAGTGGAGTTGGAGACTTGGAGTCACATAGAAGCAAAATTAGTGGAGTTTACTTTTTCACATACAACTCTTTCTTGTTTTTACATGCTATAGAATTTTAATTATTGCATCAAGCAAAAGTTACTTTATAATGGAGTCAAATATATATATAATTTTTAAATGAAAAGTAGTTGATAGAGCAATTTAAATAATTAAAAATACTAGTCATCTTTTTCTTTTTTGATTGATTGCATTTTTAACTACTTAAGTGTTTTGAATTAATTACATTATCATCGTTACGATGATAAATTGAGTGTCTTAATTAAAATTTTTAAAACGATCAATAAATTGAATAGTGCAACGAATAAAGTTATTTTTCTTTTAATTAAATATTCTGAATTTAATAAAAAAGCTCTTTCTTTGAATAAATAATCAAAAGGTAAAGAGAGTTAGGGTATGATGAATCCATCAGATAGCATAAGGACAAATATTGAACAAGTAACATTAGCTCCATGACGATGTGCAATTTAAATAATAATAGTATAATGGTCTTTTTATTTTTATTTGTGCAAATATTATCCTATTTTATATTTTATATAGATAAAAAAAATGAGATAATATTTTATGATCACTAGGATTTTTCTCTCAGAATGTTTCTAAATTTAGATTCTTTAACTCAAAAATTACTGAACCAAGTGTTTTACTAACAAAGTTATTCAATTTATTTAATTAATATTTTTATTAAAATATACTAACATAATTTTCATTAAAATACACTAACATTATTCAATCTATTTAATTACTGTCAATGATAATTTTTTTCTATTAATAAATTATTAGTTGCACATTATATATATAATGCACGGGCCCAACACTATAGTCTACAAATTTTAGCTCAAGTGACTACAATAAATGTAATTCTAATTTAGAGAGATAATAAAAAGAGTACCATACTTTGAAATAACTCTGAAAATATGGTTATATTAAAATAACAATGGCAATAGATACAAAGTTAAAAAAAAAAAAAAAAACTTTTCCAATGATGGTGAAAATTCTCAATGCTCAACTCTAGATTTAAATGGAACATATAAAATCTAAATTACCAAAAAGTGAAGATACAATAATAAATTTTGAAATGTAAGTTCTAAAATCGAATTTTTAACTTAAGCACGTCATTTCAACACAACAAAAATCAAACAGTCTAATGAACATTTCTTTTAAATTTTCTAGATATAAATAATTTTTACATTTTTTTAAATTCTGTATAGAAAATTTTCTGTATAGAAAGTATTCCCTATGTTTAGAAGTGAATGGTTGACTTTGAAATGCTATGAATGATCCTTCAGAGTTGTCCAGTGGTTTGGGCTTGGGACTTCCATGTCGAGGTCTCAAGTTCAAAATTCCGTACCGACAATATCAAGGAGTTTGCCTTATAGATTGTGCTCGTCGCACCGAACTTGTTTTGTGCCGTATTATTTTTACCTACGGCTGGGCTGTTCTCGGTTCGCTCGCCGTTACTAAGGGAATTCTTGTAAGTTTCTTTTCCTCCGCTTATTGATATGCTTAAACTCAGCGGGTAGTCCCGCAAAGCTAGAGGTGTCAGAAAAGTTACCACAGGGATAACTGGCTTGTGGCAGCCAAGCGTTCATAGTGACGTTGCTTTTTGATCCTTCAATGTCGTTACTGTAACATGTCATTAGGCATGAGAAAGAAACTCAACGTCATGGAAAACCTTGCATTGGGGCATCGCTATTGTTAATATTAACAAACATGACAATATTAATCATATAAAGCTATTAGCACTCTCTTTACCAGTCTTTTTGGAAAAAATTATATGATACAAAATAGCATTTTCATTACTATGCAATAAGTGAAAAAAGTTCATAATATTTTCATCACATTTAACAAACCACATCACAATGTATGATCGTACGAACTTCTTTACTCTCCGCAAATCATAACAAATGAGCATCAATTGTTCTATTAGATAAGAAAAAGAAGAAGCTTGCCATATTTTTAGAGTTTAATTTTTTATAATGATAATCTAGAGTTGTCTTAGTCTTTGATTGGAACTACACAATCCAATTGTACCTATTTTCTTTTGTGCTTGAAAAATCTTCATTTCGTTTCATTATGCGATAACAAAGTTAAAGAATTAAGGAAATAAAATATATTTAAATTATCTTAAATACTCTCTCTGTCTCTAGTTATTTGTCAATTTTTAAATTAACACACTTATTAAAAAAAGAATAATTGATATAGTAAGTTTATCATTTTTTCCCTATTAATTATGAAATTGATGAATTAAAAACTTATGATTTTTAAGAAGTTTTATCTTTTTCAAAGTAATTAATTAAAAATATAATAGATAAAAAAATAAACCTTATTATTTCTTGATAAGTTTAAATAAATAAGTAACTAGGAACAATTATAAAAAAAAAATATAAATAAGTACAAAAGTAAACAAAATAATTAACGACATAGTGAGTAAAGCTTATGTCAATTTTCAGTTTGTCTCTACAATTATCCAGAGTTTTTCCAGAAAGCTCTCCCACGTAAGGTTCTAGCAGAACCTTCTAGCATTTCCAGCACCTTCCAATTTCTAATTATAAATACCCAATTTACCCTTCCTATCTCTTCATCTTCACAGAAAAAAAAGAAACTTCAGTAAATTCAACAAAAGAAAAAAATGAAGCCAGTGGTACAGGAGATCAACAATGGCAAAGTTACGATCAAAACAGAGTGCAGAGCAAACGAAGAAGGACGAAAACACGTTGAAAAACTCGAACTCGATACTAAAAACGTCGATACTGTTAAGTACGTCGAGAAAAAGTTGACGGAAAAAGGGGTTCAGAGGTTGGAACGGCATCCATCGGATGGGTTGCCGTTAAAGCATGATCCGAAGAAGGGACACGGAGGTAAGTATACGTGGGAAGGACCTGATAAGGAATTGGATGTGGTGGTGCCATCGGCGTTGGATGAAAAAGATCCGAATTATGTGAATGAAGAAACAGAGGAAGAAGAAGAAGGAGTTATTGTGGGTGAAATTGAAGTAGCAAAATTGGCTGAAGAAGGTGTTGCTAGAATTGAAGTTGATCCTAATTTGAAAATTGATTAATCATTGTTGAGATTTGGGGAAAACAATGTTCAATTTGTGTGAGTTGTGTTTATTAATCACTTGTATTAAGATGATAATGGTGATATAATAAATAATAAGTGAAGTTTTTTCTGATAGATTTTTTAAAGTAGTCATTGAGTTTCAAATTTCACAATATTTTTATAATTTTTTTAAAAATTTGATTATTTTATATTTGGACGTAATCAAAGAAAAATAATTTTATTAATTAATAATATATTATAACAGAACAAATATAAAACTTAACAAAAATTATAATATATATTATTTTATTTTTTTGTTATGGCTATCACATTAAAGAAAAAAATTGGCATTTGAGTTTACAATCCGTGCTTTTGTTTGCAACCTGAAGCCAAGCCATAATATATATAAAAAAAATTTCTTCCGGATGGCCAACCCAAAATATTTAAGATGGGTTATTTATTTTAACTTTTTATGGCACATCCAAAAAATCCTACATGATTTTATTTCCAAGTAAACATAAAAAAAAATTAATAAAATAAAGTATAAATTCATAGTAAAATTGGTTGAGTTGATGTAGTAGACAATAATTCATAGTAATAAGATTGATTTCTTTACCAGCATTTCTCATCGAGTTCCACTAGTTATAACGTAAATCAAACATAGTTATGCGTTTAAATGATAGCAACTGCAAATTCAATCCGAAGATTCCCAAAAATCAACTCTTAACTCTTATAAAAAGAGTTTCGTCTAAATTTGAATTGTGTACTTGTAACGATCGATTTTCGTCGTTATAGAAAAGCTAATGGGGAAAAATTTTAGCTCGAAATTTTTTTTCGTAGTAAGTCAAAATTTCCCAACCTAATCTAGATATTGGCGAAATTGGAGTCATTAAAGTCTAGGGAAATCTAGTAGCAATTGGGTGATTTAATTATGATTTTGATTATATGAGTAGGTAGCTAAGACGTTAAGAAATCCGTACAACTTTACATAATTGAATTCGGATGAGTAGAACTCTCAAAACTGATCTTAGCGTGAACGGCTAGTTTTTGAGTGTCGTTGGTTGAGAGTGTGTTGTGAAATGGGGTCCTAGAATTATTAATTATAAATGAGGATATGTGAATGATGAATGCCATGAAATCATGACTTGCTTGTATGATTGTGAGAATATACTTGTGATTGTGATTGTAGCTTATTGAATGGATTGGGTATTGAATTCCGACACGCTAACTTGGATCAGTTGCCACGTTCCGGCACAATTATGGGATCGATTGCTGCGTTCTGACATAATCATTCGATCGGGTACCACGTTTCAATATGTTAATAGTTTGAGCTTGGATTCCATGAGAGGACCATTGACTTGAAATAACTGTGTAATTGAGAATTGTGAACTTGATCGTTATTCGTAAATGATATTGATATTGTATATGTTCGGTGTATGCATGTTATTGTATTGTTGTATTGACTTATGTATGTTGCATTTAGTGGAATAGCTGCGTGATCCTACCAATACACTGTGGTTGTGTACTGATACTGCACTTGCTCTTTTCTTTGTTGACCACAGGGCATTTTCAAGAGGCTATTGACAGACCTCGCTTAGAAGATCAGTGGTCGTAGTTCGATTTCAAGGGTGAGCCAGTTCTTCCGGACTGTCATGAGTCTCTTTCTGTCTATATCCACATTTCGGACTTGGACTTTCTAGTTAGTTGTTAGTACTTTAGTTTGGGGTTGTAACCCTTCTTGTTCAGACTTTTGGTTCATTGTTAGAGTTTTGGTACATTGACTTTCAGGTTCTAGGTAGTACTTCCGCATTTGTTTAGTTGTTAGACTCTTGTTGGATTTTATGGGAACTCCTTATTTTTCTTCCATAACATTAACTTGCTTCCGTAACTTAAATGCCTTAGTATTTTGATTAGAGTTGGTTAACTAATTAGTATTGATGGTTCTCCCACCGGAGGATTAGTGTGTGTCAATCACGATGGTCTGATCGTAACAGTACTGTAGGTTCATTTGAGGGCAGAGTTTCGGCACTCTTAACAAAAGTTTTGTTATATCCAAAGTTTATGTTCGAAACTTCTAATCAAGGGTGAAATAATTCTATCACTATACCAAAACCCATGTTGGTATAATCTATATATAATATAAAGCTGAATGTTAGACAAGGTAATGTGGCACCTTTCTATGGTCATCATTCTTATTTTTTTCCTCATAATTTTGATCTTTTCTTCTTATTTTTCTGCTTAACTTATTTTTAAAAAAAATCCTACAGTTATTACTTATCTACATTTATGACGATAGAAAATGAATAGACATTCCTTTGAAGTCATTGTCAAATATGGAGTACTTGTTTTGGTAAAGAAGCACAAATTCAAGAAAGGGCAAAACTCCCTATTAAACAGAAGTTTAAAGTGCCCGTTTGATTACCTAACAGAAAATTTATTAAATGCAATAATAAAAGTTCAAAGTGCTCGTGAGAATTGTGATTACTATGTCCAATTATGTATTGTTTAATTTTCAGTTTCTAAAACCTTTCATTTCTATTGCCTTTTCATCTTTTTTGTACTATATATTATGGTGTGTGAAGAATCTGTTGGGCGCAACTAATATTTTAATTTGTATGTTTGTGATTGCACAACAAACACAGAACGATTTTCAAATTGATCAATAATCAAATAGTCAATGAGTTCATTTTAAAAGCAATTATTGATATTACTCTTGCTGAATTTTGAGGAAAAGAAATCCAAGCATCTCCATGAGGTTCCTATAATTTACAGGTTTTTACTTTAATTTTATAATTTCAACCCTCATATAAAGCAAGTATACTGACGATACTCAAGTGTGAGTATGGTACACATTTTTATTGTATGCTATAATGAAAAATTATTTTCTACCATGCTTTTTTCAATGGCATGGTTCGCTAGAAATTAGAGTGGAAAATGTGAATATGGTACACATTTTTATTGTATGCTTCAATATTAGCCACTATTAGAAATATAGGCATTCTCCAAGAGTGAATCGATGACTGTATTACAAAACATGATTTTTCTATTCCATTTTCAATGAATTAGTTTGCTGAAAAAAAAATAAAAAAAACATGATGAAAAACAGATTTTCATTGAATAACGAAAAACTTTATAACTTTTTTGTGTAAAACTTGAAGATGAACTGCCGTTTGCCAGAAAACTCTTCTTTCGATATATCCTTTTGGAAAGTCATCCTCGCAACATAAATGGAGTGAAAGAGGAAACCAAAAGAAGGGTACTTTAAGGAGGAACAATCAACAGTTCTTGCTATTGATGGTGTAAACTTTTTAATATTTTTCTTTAAGAGCTCTATTTATTTTCTTTCATTTTTTATCTTTTTATTTTTTAATAATTAAGATTGTAAGAATATTGTTATTTTTTTTTATATAATTTTCTTTATGATTTCTCTTTGTTTTATATTTTATATTTTATATAATTTTTTTTATTTTCATAAGTTTATATTTTCTTTTGATTCAAAAAAGTAACTTATGATTTTGTCGAAAGTCATCTAACTTCTAACCAAATATTTTTCACTATGAAATCAACAATATGTCTAGATAACATATATATATATATATATATATATATATATATATATATATTGAAATCTTATCATTTTTCATAACTGCGCGAAGCATGAATAAGTTCATAGTTCTTATATAAATGACATTTTTTGTATAACTAATAAAGTTATCACACAAAAATAAATTTACTTACACTCTTTTTGGATCATTGTTACCCATTGTATTGTATTTTATCGTTACCATAACTATAATGTTTGTTTTGATTGTTACTTAAAATGTATTATATTGTATTGTTTTGTTAAATTTCTTTGTTACGTAACAATGAAAACCATCATTTTATGGAACAATCGAGTTGGTGTGTTCCCATTGTTACTTAATTTCTTTTTCCAATTATATCCTTACATAATATTTCATAATACTATTTTACCCTTTACCCTATATTATTTAATTCTAGTCAAACATCCTACCCTAGAAAAATTAAGGATATTTTAGTAAATTTATAAATTACAATACAATACGATACAATCAAACGAAACAATAAAAATGTTATTAAACAACAAACAATACAGTCTAATCAAACATTGTATCTAGTATATAGTACAATACAATACAGTACATTATGACAATGGGTAACAATGATTCAAACAGAGTGTTAGTTATGCTCCGAAGAACAATGACTGCAAATTTGATCCGAAGTTTCCCAAAAAATCCAACTCTAATTCTTATAAAAAAAAATTGTTTCCCCTTCAGTGTGAGAAGCTTGCATTAAAGCTTCGATTAAATTTGAATCGGACAATGCATGACTCATTCAGGGAAACGTTCTACGCTTCCAACAAAATTACCCCATAACGAAGGCTCAAACTCAAAACTTTTAATTAAAGGTAAAGTAGTCTCACCACTACACGACAATCAAAGTTGATCTATTTTTACAAGGGAAAAAGGACAATATACCCCCGAACTATCATAAATGGTATGTAAATATCCTTCGTCATACTTTTGGGATATTGGTGCCCTTGCCATCCCAAAACTAGAGCATATATTCCCTTCACTCTAATGGAAGACTAAATAGGGACACGTGGCGCAATATTATCCATCGATAAATGTTAAATCGGTGGATAAGATTATGACACGTGTATGTCCTTTAGTATAAAGGATATATATGCTCTAATTTTTGAACGACAAGGAAACCAATGTCCCAAAAATATAACAAAGGATATTTGCATACCATTTACAATAGTTCTGAGGTATATTTATCTTTTTTCCCTTTATACAATTATCCAAATCTTATCACCATCGACTCATTTTTTTTTATTAAAAAAAAAGGTGTATGTGTCTATACACCAAATATAAAAAGTGGCCATCTTACTGTAGTTTCTTGCTACACGTGTCACACCACCACCGCCTCCCATCTCTATATATATTCCCAAAATACTACATACACTTATTTTTTTTTAAAAATAGAGTAAAAATAAATAAAACGAATCCCATAGATGATAAGAAGGAAACAGTAACATTTAGAGCAATAAGCCATGACGAAGGCGGCAAAACAAAGATAACCAAGCTTGAAACTAACACACGTAACATAGAAACCTTAAAGCACATAGAGAAAAAACTCGTAGACAAAGGCGTACATAGAAAAGATCGTCATCCGATAGATGGAATTCCGTTAATAAACAATCGAAATCGGGCATGGTGGGAAATTCACGTGGGAATGACCACGAGACGCAGTGGAATATGAACTTGATGATGATGTTCCCGTAGCTATAGACAAGAACGATCCGAACTATGTTGACGATGAAGATGAAGAAGTGAGTGGAGTTGAAGGTTTAGTTGTTGGAAAAATTGATGTTGCTAAAGTTGTTGATGAAGGTGTAGCTAAAGTTGATGTTGTTGATCGTGTTTTACAAGAAAATATGTAAGCTTTGGATACTAAGAGCCTTTCTAAACTCTTGAACTTAAAGAGAGGCTATAAAAAAAATGACAAAAGAAATCTCATACGGAGATCAGTGTACCCATAGACCTATATGAAAAATAGATATATGAAAATTTAAGAAATTCATTTTCAAAAATTTGGAATTTCATAGGTGAACTCCCTGACTCAATTAGGTGAAGCAGACTTTAACTTATATATATCATAAGTTTAATAATTTAATATTCAATTTCTTCGATTATATGTACAGCGTAACGTGTGAATTTCTTATTTAAAATATTTGATAACTAGCTAATCAATCGATAGATTTAATAATCATTTCGTACACAAGAAAAAGAAGAATTGAATGGTGAGACGAACGATTAGTGATAAATAATTAATGAAATAAAATGATGCTAGTGAAATAGAACATATAGGGGATGTAGCTCAGATGGTAGAGCGCTCGCTTAGCATGCGAGAGGTACGGGGATCGATACCCTGCATCTCCATTTTTATTTCATTTATATTATTTCTGCCTTCAATATGGGCTACGCTCATAAATAAAATAGAGTATTTAAAATATCAGGAGTCTACACTCAAAATCTGTTTGAAAATTGAAATATTACAATTAAAATACAAATTATGTTTATAAATATTTACTACATAAAATAAAGTTCCTTATCATAGTTTTTGTGTTTTATTATAATCATTGAAAAATAATTAGGTTAATATTTTTATTTAGCTATTTATATTTTTACTTGAAATCAAACTTAATAAATATTATATAGATAATTTTATTTGTGTATTTGATTTAAAAATAGTAACACTAGTTGATATTTATGATAATATTTTTAAATTATAATTTAATTTTAAAAATTATAAAAAAACATACTTTAAAGAAAAGAGAATTGACCTGGCAAAGCCAATAGCCCACACACTTGTGGGTTGAGCCGATCATTTTCTGGCCCACATAAAAAATGGGCTAGCCCGACATGGCCCGTCAAATTATAAAGCCTGTATGAGTTAGCCCGAATGGAATGGGTCAGTCCATATTGACAACTCTAATTTTACCATCTAAATATAGAGTTTTCTATTTTTTTAGACAACCAAATTCAACCCAATTCTCTATTTTACTCTCTAAAAAAGAATAATTTTATCTCTCCTTAATATTATATTATTATTTCAATTTCATTCTTATTTTCTTATTTCATAATATATATCTTTTTTTTAAATAATTATTTTATATAACTTTTATGTGATATAATATTTTATTTTTCAAGTTCTTTATTTAATATAAAATTATATTTTATGCTAAATTTTCAAATAACATAACTTGCCAGCAAATATTCTATAATATATAAATTAATGGACAATTCAAATAAAAGAAATCATTAGTGAAATACAATTACATAACTACTCAACTTTCAAGACTATGACGTTGCTCTCATAAATGCTCTATTAATACATTATGGAGTTAAAAATGAGCATTTTTATCCTTAAATTTTTTATATTTAGCTAAAAATTGTTCAAATCATTGATTTTCAATTATAGTTTTGACAAAAATTTAAAAAATCAAAATATTATCAATTTGAGATGAAAATAATATATATATTTAATAATATATATTTTTAAAATATTGTATTATATTTAAAAAGAATTACGCATAATAGTTATTTAATTAATGACATCATATATAAAATAATATGTTCATTACAAAATAATAGAAATAATATTAAAAAAATGAAAAAGTAAATAGAGAGGTGAATAGTAGTTCTCCAAATTTGGATATCTACTATTCACCTCTCTATAAATAGAGAATAGAGATTAATATGGAGATGGGTTGGAGTGTCCATTCTCTATTTTACTCTCCAAATATAGAGAATGGAGAGTAAAATAAAGATGGATTGGAGATGATCAGCTCTCAGGTTCATATCAACGAACACAATTTTATCAATATTATATTTCATAACGATATCTATTTTATACGTTTGATAGTGTCATCATTTATATTTGCATCATTTGTCCTTTTTTTTTTCAAACGTCCATCATGAAATAAGAACATATAATTGGCATCTTATTCAAAGTTAATAATCTTCAACTACTAGTTGGACCTAAAAATTTATCTTACAAGGTTTTAGTATGTATGTTACCCTAGACTTGATATTCAAATTATATCACACACTTTATTGGGGAAATATTTTTCGAAATATCTTTAAAACACGCCACTTTAACTACGTGAAAATCTACGTCAATCTACTTGTCATGTATGTGCTTTCATTTTTCAAAAATAAAGATAGTGTTGATTTTAGAATTAATTAAGCTGCTATACTTTTCAAAAGTTTTGCTTTTTCATCTACTTGTATTTGGTCCAGTGTTTGAATATATAAAAGCATAATATTACATACTAAACAAATGTTTCTAACAAACTTATTATTTTCATTCTTTTGCTTTAATTTGGAATAATTAAAGTGTAGCACAAATTATTTTTAATTTGTTCGTGCTTTTATATATTTCACGAAAAAACATCAACCAAACAAGTAGAAGGAAAATACAAGAATTATTTAGTTAAAAATATGATTATTTTTTAAGCCATGTTTCTAATGTCAATTAAAGACATATTTAGTTAGAAATATGATTATTTGACCATATTTTTAACGTCAATTTTAATCTTATTAGGACAAGTTATTTGGCCGGTCAGTAGATATTAATTAAGTATAAAGTATATTGGTTAGCCAAATATAAATAAAATATATGCTATCATATGTGTCCATATGCACATATATATAAGGGGAAAAATTATTAATTATTACTTTGATGGACGAAATATTATTAATTGTTTTTGATAGTTGAAAATGGTTGTTGAGTGCTTTTTATGAACATGCATACTAGAAAGGCCACAATTTAAATTAATTGGATAATAATATTAGATTTTTAGTCTAATATTTATATATATATGGTTCAGTATAGTTTTTGATAAAATATTTTATCGTTGTCTAGTGTAATATCAAGATTTAACATTTTTGACTACGAAAAAATATTTTACTTAGAAAGGATAAATGAGATCATTTACCAAAAGGGATAACCGATGAAAAATTCACTTCCCGATTCAAATGATAAATTAAAACGAGATTAAAATATTAACTGGCCGTAATTAAGTGATTTTAATGAATCTGTACATATTGGTCAATGTAAACAAATAAATGAATAATTTAATTAATTAAATTTTTTAATTTTTTTAGATTCTTGACTTGTAAGTAATACTCCTTCAACCACACAATAGTTGTCATGATTTGCTTTTCAAAAGTTAATTTAATCAATATTTAAAGTTAAATTGTTGAATTGAAATAATTTAAGATTTTTACATTGAACTTTAAATATTTAAAATTTTTATGAAAGATATTTTATATTTTTATTTTAAAAAGTTAATTTAATCAATTTTTAAATTTAAATTATTGGATTAAATTAGTGTAGGAGTTTGAAAATGATATTTGTATATTCAAAAATTATATGAACGATATTACACATTTTGCTTTCCGGAAGTTAATTTAATCAATTTTAAAAGCTAAATTATTGGATTAAATTAACTTTTTAAGATTTTGAAATTAAAATTTAGATACTATACGATTTTTTATAAATGATATGTTTTCTTTTATTAATATAATAAATAAATATATTTTAATATATTAATTAAAATTTAAATAATTTAACTTTCGAAAGAATATTATGAGATGGAGGAAGTAGTAGCATGTTTTTTTGGTGGCACCGACAATTAGTGACCTTGACTAATGTTATATTTTAAAAGGACAAAATTAAAAGGATTTTAGGTTTGGACACATTTTATTATTTAATTTGATGATGTTTGACCCAATATATATGTCCACAAACCCCACCATATATTTTTTGAATCATAATGTTCATGAAACATAAAGTAATTAAATATGTCCTATGTGGGGGTTATATCAAATTATGTTAATCATTTTATTTTATTTATTATTGATACCTTCTATTTTATAGTACTACTATTTTTTGTGAATGATTATTCAATTTGAGTGGCCAAAAGAAAATGAGCAGAAGGTTTAATCAATTTTGAATATAGCCAAATGAAAATCTAACTAATTGCTCTAATTAGTATAATACCAAAGTCTAACAAAAAGAATGAACAAAAATACTATTAAGGGTGTATGGGATGGTTATGAGTTTTCGAGGTCAAACCCTGCTAGTTATGAATCGTTTTTGCTAGAAAAAATATTAGAATTTTTCTGTGTGAATTTAAATTTGGTCAAATTTTCATAGAAATATCAATTATCAAACAAAAACTTTAAAAAAAAAAATTGAACTAGTGAAGTATATTTTTTGCTACTTTTGAGTCATTATATATATATATATATATATATATATATATATATATATATATATATATATATATATATATAACTACGTTGCATGCATTTTAATTTTTAATTGCTACCGACAACTCAAAAATAGATTCAACTCTATGGATTGGTAAGCTAAGTGGGTCGAAAAAAAAATGTGATTTTTAGTGGAGAATTTTAAACATGTTTGATGAATTTTGGACATAAAGTTAAATCCATTATTTTGGATATGTTATAACTTTTCAGGTCAACTTTTTTAAAAATATTTTTTCTTTGACATTGAATTGTTTATGTATGCGGAGTAAAGATAATAATTTTGAAATAAAATTTCAAATTAATTTTATCGTATGTTTAATTTGAGGTATTAACTAATTATCTTACATATCATTTATAGTAAAATGGAAGAATTATTATCTCATACTAAAATATGATAAAATATTTTAATCATAAGATAGTACCATTTATGAAATATCCTTATTTTAGTGATCTAATTTTTTTTTTCAATGACCTAGACATGAAATACTTTTAGGAAGAACCTAGACAAATTCCAAAATCATTTATCAAGTTTTAATAACAAAATTAAAAGAAAAACGTGAAGAATGATCTGTCAATTTTAGATGATCAAAGGAAGTCAAATAAATTAATCATGATGTGATGAACAAAAAAAAGTTGGAATGTGATTTAAAGAAATAATGTAAATATATGTTTTCTCATTAGAGGTGAAATTAGAATAAACTTTACGCATTTTGAACTTGTCAATTTTTATTTTATTTTTGGATCGTATTGAAGATAAATACAAAATATAAGATTAATCCGTCCAAATATATTATATTACTTTATTTATTTTTTTCTTGAGATTAGAGGTTTCAAATCATTTTACTTAGTTTTTTTTTTTAATAAAAATAGAACTCAAATTCAATTCAAAAAGTTAAAGAATTTCGTATTAGGAGTACTTTCTCTTAAATAAATTCTATATAACGTGAATTTGAATCAATCGAACAAATAAATTTTGAATATTAATTAAGATAGCTTTAGAGTTTCCTATTTGTTTGGTGTACCTTAATTTATTACTTTGGTCCGACATACTAGGAATGTTTTTTTTTCTTTTCATGGGAAAATGGGGACATACCATAACTTGTTTTTTGTTTGAAAATAACATAAGATTTGCCTACCATTTACTATACAAAGATATTTATAACATAATTTTGTTTTTTTCCTTGATTTAAGGAATGTTACACGTGAAGTTTGTTGCATTTGGGAAATCAAAAAATAATTTAGTACATGAATAAAATGGTACATGCCAAATTGAGGATAAAAAAAAAAAGGAAGGCAAAGTACATTTATAACCTTTTAGATTTGTCACTCCGATACATTTATATCGAGTATGACTTATTTCAATTGAGTATCTAAACACATGATAAAATATTTCTATTATACACTTTCTAGTTTCTACTTAAATTTTATGAAACAGTTATGTTTTTCTCAAGCGATGATTTAGATAAGTTAATCGCATAAAATATATTAACTTCTTTAATCATACACATCAAATCTCAATTAAAACAAGGTTGCAGTTTTAAAACTTATGCAGATATTTAAAAAGAATGTTATATTTTAAATAATTAATTTATCTATGTAATAAACTTTTTAAAAGAGGTTTCTATTGAGAAGTTTTCTCCACTGATGATTAATTATACTTGAGGTCAACCCTATAAAATATTTAAACGTCCCACAAAATTTTCTGTCTTAATTAGTACTAACTGACTTTATAATCAAGATTTATGATAATTATCCTTCTCTTTCCAATCATTGCATGTTTTATGTGAATTTTAATTTAGTTTGTGACATTTTATGTAAATATATAATAATAATTAAATTCACAATATATTTATATATTTAATAAAAGTTTCAAAAAATATAGTGCAGATTCAGAAATTGGACATTATGATTTTGAAATTAGTTTGACAAAACACGAAATTAAAGAAAAGTAATAAATATAAAAAGGATAATTTCTAAACAGATTAAAAAATAGAGTAAAATACGTAAATTAAAATAAGTGGAGTTTATATAATTATAAAAAAAAAAATTTTACATGACTGATGAAATTGTTATAATTAGGCCATATGATCAAAGCTTTGAGAACACTTAATGGAAATCTTTAATCAAAATCCCATAATAAGATCCAATGATAACCAACCATTATACTATACTCTATCCCTACATATATTAATTTTTAAAAAATGACAACTTTTCTAATTAGTAAATATAGAAACATGATTAGGGACATATATAATTAATGTGGCTTTTGATTCAAGTTGTATTATGTCCAAGTTAAACTTATTTTAACTATGAAGAAATTGTTCTTTAGGTCCCATGTTTGCCATATGAGGTTTTGATATAAGAACAATTTAATAAAAATCAAACTTTATTTTTAAATAATTAATTTAAGAGTAGCTTAACTCATTTATAATGAAAACATATTCAAAACTAAAAGACGCCTTTTATCGACTGGAATTCTACTTTGTCATACATAAATTTTTATTTATTTTTCATTCTATATTTGATATCTATATTAAAGCTTAATTAATTCAAATTTTAAATCAAAAGCTTTTAAATAAGAATGAAGATATCTCAATTATCCATCATAATATATATTGGTTCGTTTTATATGATTAGCCTCAAGTACTAAAAATATCTTTTTAATTCTGACTATATTTACGAACGTTGTAACTTGCAGTAACATCATTTTTATAAAAAAAAATTGAATAAACTTAAAAAGGTAAGATATTGCATTTAACTAGGCATAATAGCATATACACATTTGTTGTATAACTATCGGCTAATTTTTATAAGTGGATCGCACTTTAACTTATAACATTATTCTTTTAGAAATTTGAATATATAAACTTATAGTTTGATCAAATAATGTATAATTTCATCCCTAGTATCTTTGGAAATTAGAGAAATATTTTTCCTAGATCATAAGTTTTAATTATATCTCTATTGTATTTTCATCATTTGTCCCCATATATATGCATATAGATATATATATCTAAAAGTTTTTCTTTGATTTATATTTTTAATCAGATATTTTGAGTTTGAATTCAGAGAATGAAATCACTTTTGATAAGGAACATTTTATCTCAAAATAAAACTTTTCAACACAAGTTCAATTTAGTCAAACCTCAAAGTAAATACTGAATGACATATGGAAAATCAGCAACAATATCTAGGTCGATATACTTGTAATTTTAATGTTCGTGATAACAAGTGAACATCTCAACTAATTTTACGAAAGGTGTATCATTACTTCCCATCTCCTACCAGCACTAAAAGTATGCTCGTGATAACATATGCATATATGATTAATTTTACGAAATATCTATCATCACCTCCCATCTCCTACTAGCAATAAGTATTGTCTAGGCCAGTTGAGATATTGATTAAGTGTTGAAATAAATGAGGTTAGGTGTCTATTTCCAATATCACTGCCATACAGCAGGTTCTTTAACAAGTTTGAAGTTAATGCAACAGTTCAAACTAGCCATCAGTTTTAATTTGCTAGGGATTTTATTTTTACAAAAAATTAGATAGATAAATAGATATTAATATCAATTTCATGTCTTAGTGTCTTTGAGTGCATTTTGTACTACCAACCACATTCCTATAAACCCTACCTGTGAAAAATTGATGATGATAATTAAACTAGGCTCGTTTAGTAAGATGTGTAACAATAGTACAGAATATATAATATGTTTAAATTATTGAAATTATAAGTTATATATAATCAGATTAGTTATGCTGATAATCTTTATCGAATGTTTTGTTTGTTATATTAAATAAATATGATGTATTAGACAAGAATAGCTAATACCTCGTATTGTTAATATCGTGATTTTTTACGTATAAGAGTAGTACATAATATGATACATGTGCTATTAAGCTTGATGATGATACAATTTAAAAATAATAATTTGTGAGATATGTTTAATTATAACGAATAATGCGTATCATGAATTTGGATCACAACATTGCTTCTGTCATTCAAAGGTGACAAACTTGTTAGTTACAAGTTCATCTTTGGATGTAATTTCAATTTTTATTCCCCCCAAAAAAATTGTATTCAAGTTCTCCAAATAAAAGAAGAAAAATATATTATTTTTTTTATTAATAATATATTGGTGGATGATTTAACATCACAACTGTATATGGTCAAAGAGAAGTCCATTATTTATGTGACATAAAAGTAGCATGTGCCTAGAAAGCTCCCTTCTCTCTGCCTTTTGTATTAATGGAGTTTATTTTGTGTGGATGTAAATTGGCAATTAAAAAAATACTTTAGAATAAATAAACATATATAGTTTCATTTATATTACAATCTTGTTAGGTAGATACATTATAATTGAAAATATTATCTTTTATTAGAGATCTCAAATTTAAAGCTTGAATATAAAACTACTAGTGTTAGGAAGCGTTTGCAAAATTGATTCTAACAATTTTTTCCTTCTTCTTCCTCCTCCCTTCCCTCTGATAATAATTAAATAATAATTATGTAACTTTCAAGACATGTATTCATTGAGTCGACGTAAATATTGGAAATTTTTACCCTATTACTTCTAATTTTTTTATTTTTTATTTTAAAAAAAACTTAATTAGTTATGTCTTAAGTATAATAAATTCAAAAACTAAAAACAAAACTGTCCTATCACTTGCAACAATATGCATTGATGTATCACTAATTATAAAACATTCCAATAATCAATCAAGGAACTACATCTCCTTTTTAGCTTAGTACAAATATTTGACTTTGCTTAATTAGAACATCGACCACATTTATAAGAAAAAAATATATATCAAACATCTTCATAGAACTGCAGTAATAGGAGTTGCCCCTCATACTTTAAATATATATAATTTTATCATAATTTAAATATGTTATTATGCCTTATCCCCTCCACAACCCCCCGCCCCCCCCCCCCCCCAACACACACAAAAAAAAGGGGAATTTTACACGAATTTATAGTATTAAGAACTACTGACATTCTATTTTTTTAAAAATTACAAAGATCCTTTAAATTTTGTGGAATTCGGACATATCCCGTAACATAGCATTCCAATTTCGGATATATCCCTCAAGTCCCGATATATCATGTCTCAATTTTAGATACATCGAGAATGTCCTGATACATCATGTAAAGTGATATATACGATTGATACATCGCGTAAAGTGATGTATCTGAGAATTTTATACGGTGTATCTGAGAATAGGAGAGAGAGCATGAGGATTTTTGTAATTTTTTCAAATGTAGGGAATTTTAAAGAATATGATAAAATAAGTTGTGTATTTAAATAATTTTTTATTATTTTTTTTAAAAAAAAAAAAAAAGAGACGTTGATTGATCATCAAATAACCCATCCCTCTCCCTTGTTCCTATGTAATTTTTACTTAAAAACAATAATGATTTTTTATTTTGGTTTAATATGGAAATTTATTATTTTGCATGCCAATTTTTTTTAAAAAAAATATAAACGTTAGTGACCGTTGAATCAACAGTTAATTACCCACTAAACTTGTGTTTAGTGAGTTTATACAAAATTAAATTTGGACAATTCACACGACATGTGTTTTTTTCATACAACTGGGGGCCCATAACTGCCGTAGGTATTGCCGGCGTGCACTAAATATTTGAACCGTTCAATTGTTGTTTGGAAAATTTTAATAAATAGTATTTGTCATGTTTTTTCCTATTTTGAAAATAAATAAATTACACTTTTAATCCCTTGAAATATTAATAAATTACAATTTTGGTCTTAATTTCTCATTAAACACATTTAAACTCTCAATTTTATGATTTTTTGTCTTAATTTTTTGTGAATCTTTACAAATTTAGCGAATTATTAAGTCCTAACCTACAGTGGAGGGTTTTCAATTGTTTTTTTTTTCCTCAACTGAAAACGTGCAGAAGAGGTAAGGTCTATGTATACTTTATTATTATATATTTCAGTTTGAGGGATTACATTGAAATGCTATTGTTGTTTGTAAACCAGTATCGTGGGTGTATTGAAAACAACCATTTTACCTCACACTGACTAGGATAAGGTTTGGATGTACTTTTTTCAGACTCAACATATAGAACTACACTGCGTATATTATTGTTGTTGTATTAAGTTCTAAACTATTCAATAATCGATATGTAATTTGTAATATTACTAGTGATAGGATCATGATTTTCACTAAAAAGATTCAGAATATGAAGAAAGAAACATACAAATAAGTTAATGTAATTCAATATCTATTACGTATATATAAGAAAATAATTATAATTTTATATACACATCATTTTTATTTTTTATCTAGCAAATGAGGTTTAGATGAACCCTTAACACTCCCTTTGCTTTGCCCCAAACTATTGCTCCATATTCAATAGTTATATAGTTTTATCTAAAAGGTCCAGAATCACACATTTTAATTAACAAAAAGTTTAATATATTTAATAAACTATTATACTAATTACATGTAAATACCAATTAAAATTTATAATTGAGGGATCAAAAGTGTAATAATATATTTTAAATATTAGAACATAGAATTTTTTTATTTTTATTTTAAAAAATGAAACTCAAACCAGAAGGCAAAGTAGAGCCTTCTATAAAAAGAGAACCATTCCTCTCTGTCTCTCCATCTTCTCTCTCTGTTACCACCATTTCTCTTCTAAAAACATTTTTCAATAGCCATTAATACACAACTCTCATACAAAAAAACAAACAATTTTTTTTTTCCCATTTCTCTTCTTCAAACTCAAAATTGAACAACCCCATTTCCTTCTTTCTGTTTTTTTTGTTTCAAAATTCAATTTTTTGTTTTTTTTCCCTACATTTTCTGAGAAAAAGAAGGAATCTTTTTATTGTTGAAGCATAATTTAGTGGTGAGTTTGAGCTATTTGTCTGTCTTTTCTGACATTTCAATAGCATAAAAAAATCTCACTTTCTTCCTGCAATTTTTTAGAAGAAAAAAAAACACATTTTCAAGAATCCCCTGTTTCCATCCCACCCCCACCCCACCATTTTCTGAAGAAAATAAGGAATCTTTTTTGGTTTAGAGAAAAATTTAGTGGTGGATTTGAGCTATTTTTTTGTATTTTTCACATTTTCAAGAATCCCCCCTTTTTTTTTTTTTTTTTTTTTTTTAATAATGGAGGGGTTATCAAGAACAAATCTTGTTTCTGATACATTTTATGGAACAAGAGATGATATAACAGAACAATTTGGTATAATGTGGGGACAAATCAAAGCCCCATTGATTGTTCCTCTTTTAAGGATTTCAGTGTTTTTATGTCTTGTTATGTCTGTAATGTTGTTTATTGAAAGAGTTTACATGTTTGTTGTCATTACTTTATTGAAAGTTTTTGGTACAAAACCTGAAAAAAGATACAAATGGGAGCCATTAAAAGATGATGTTGAGCTTGGGAATTCATCTTATCCTATGGTTCTTGTTCAAATTCCAATGTATAATGAAAAAGAGGTTTGCATTCTTCATTCTTTTCAATTTTATCTTTTTTCTCGGTGTTTGAGTGCACCTCAATAAGCTTTCCGATTTGATAATAGATTTTGAAATTTGAAATTTTGAAGTTGTGTTTCGACATATATTTATTTAGGGAAAAAAAGTTATAAAGTTTGGGAGCTTGAAAATATTTGAAGGTTGAATTTTGAAAATCTAATCAAATTTCAAAATATATGGTCAAATGCTAGGTAAAGTGTCCGATAATTTTATTCACCAAGAGCTTGTTTGAATGTACCTTAATTATTTCATTAGGTATATGCTACAAAAAGAAATTGTCTATTTTTGAAGAATTTTAAATATTTCATACGTAGATGGAAAGAAACTGTCTAGTATTTTTCTTTGACGCATTTAACTATTTTATCGAGTATCTGCTACCTATTGTACATTATTTGTGTCGGGTAGCTTTGTCCGTCAAAGTTTAATTTGATGAAAGAAATCACCTAGTAGTTTTTTAATTTTGCAAAGAGCATGACTTTGTTTTAGGTAAAATTCTTATTATTATTTTTTTTTGTTTACACAGGTTTATCAGCTTTCAATTGGAGCTACATGTGGACTTTCATGGCCTTCTGATCGTATTATAGTACAAGTTCTTGATGATTCAACAGACCCCATTACTAAGGTATTGTAAAAAAAAAAGTGTAAAAATTGATTTATTATTATTAGTATTGAAATTGGTTTAGGATTTATTAAGTTTGTAAAAATTGCACCTTTTCTCGATTGTCTCAAATCGAAAGTTTATCAAAAACAATTTTTTTACCTTCTAAGTAGAGGTAATGTCGTCTTACCTTTCTCACATCCCACTTGTGGAACTACCTGAGTATATTGTTATTGTAAAAATCGAACCTTTTCTTGATTTGGAAGTAAACCCTCGAAACATTTCGAAATCTTGATTAAGCATAAATTGCAACTCTTATATTATTAAAGATACTTTTCAAATTAGTTAATCAAACACAAGTTGCTATTCTTCAAAAGTGCTTTTTGTAACATACTTTTTTCAAAGCAAACGGTCTTTAAAGTTTGACGAAACAGACTATAAAACTTAATAAGTTTTTTATTATTTTTTTGAATTTGGATATAAACCCTAAACCCCCTTTTGTGATTCTTGAAATTTGGTTGCAGAATTTGGTGGAAATTGAATGCCAAAGATGGGCAAGCAAAGGGATAAATATAAAATATGAAGTGAGAGACAATAGGAGTGGATACAAAGCAGGTGCTTTGAAAGAAGGATTGAAACATTCTTATGTGAAACAATGTGATTTTGTTGCTATTTTTGATGCTGATTTTCAACCTGAACCTGATTTTCTATGGCAAACAATTCCATTTCTAGTTCACAATCATGAACTTTCCCTTGTTCAAGCTAGATGGAAATATGGTAAGTTTTACTTTTTTTTAACTTTCCTCATATAGTAATTTTTTTTTTGATAAAAATGATGTCCGAACCGTCTTGCACGAATCCCGAGTAGTGCAAATGGTTAGTTGGTTTAATTGTATTCTGAACTCAATAAAGTTTAAATCTTGATTCCGTCTTTAGAGGTAGTCCGAACCAATAAAGTTCAAATTCTGATTCAGCCTTGAATGAATCAATGACATTTTGAATCATTAAAGTTTTAATCTTGATTTTGGGTGAAGTTTAGGGTTTTAGGATAGGGAGATGGCTAAGTTCAAGTCAAGGAAGCTAAATTAAGGGAATCCATTAGAATTTCATAGCTCACTGAGCGAGTATTTAGTTTGAATTTTTTTATGAGAGATCTCGTTCCAATAGTTTTTTTTCGAAAGGCCACTCCTTTTTCTTTTTACCAGGATGGGATAATTTTGTCTATCAAAACTTAGTTTATGGAAGAAGTCATCTAGCATTTTGTGATTTTCATTAGTTTATCCACCAAAATGCTAAATAAGGGCATTCACTAAAATTTCGTAGCGCATTGAGCGAGTAGGTAAGAGATCTCTTCTCAATAGATATTGTAATTCTATTTACTAAAGCTTAATATAAATCTTGAAAAAGTCTTCTATATATCATTTTATGATTCTCATCTTTTTAATTATACATAACCACTAGGCAATAACCTTTATTTTTTTCACTTTCATAATATATTTATATTATTTCTCTACTAAATAATAACTCATCAACACTGTCGGTGACTTTTACATATTACCAATATTTTGTGTGTACACATAATAATGACCAGACTTAGGTACAATCTTTGTAGGCCAGTATTTTTTAGGCCACATATAGTGTTGTGGTGGCTCATGAAATTTGGCCCATAGTTCTGTATTGGCAATTCAAGTGTAGTCCTAAAAGGTTGTGGTGAATCGATAAATATTTCTTTATTTTTAATTAGAAGTTTCAAATTTGAATTTGGGATATGAAATCATCTTTGATAGAGAATCATTATCTCCTTTTAATTAAATTTCGAGGTTGATACCGAACTCCATATGGAATTAAAAAGGAAGTACTCATTATTAGTAATAATTTTAATGTTTGATAAAAAAAGAATTTCTATGTTATGCTAAAAGTTGTTTTGTCTGGTGCATGCTAAAAAGCTGAAAAGAGGAGTTGATTAAAGTAAAAAAAGTATTTGTGGTTTCGTAAGAAACACTTAATATTACAAGTATTATTACTAGGACAATAAATGCCCCAATCACCTATGTTGCTTTGCTTTTTCCAATATTTGATACGTATGTGTCAAACCCAACAATATTTTTAATGAATTCGAACAAGATAGTGTATTACTTATATTGGTTTTGACTCTGAAAATGTTGACATGTTCATGTTCGATGTTCCGAAAACACTATATTGCTTTGATTCTCCAAAATTATTGATGAGTCTGTTGTACGAATTTGCAAAAGGTAGATTATATTTGTAAATTCTGACGCTCACCTGATGACATTTTAAGAGAATCTAAAACAACATTTACCTATTGCTTTTGCACTGTGAATGGAAGCTTTTTTTTTTTGTACTTGAAGAAGTCAATTAGGAAGTGCTATTTCTACAAAGAAAAATCTTTTTACATTCTTAAAGGCAAGGTCATTTTTGGAATTACTGATAATGACAAGGGTATTTTTGTCCTTTTGTCTTGTACCTCTTTAAGCAACAATTGCATGTGCAATAAAAATGGTGGACCTAAGAACATTCTTTTTTACTAGTCGACACTATTTTTGGTGTCTTTGAGAACTTTTTTTAATTTTTATTTTAATAGGTCAAATTAAATTGTTAAATTAAATAAATGAATATAACTCAAACATTGTTAAAAATGCCCGTTAGAAAAATATTGGTTTATTCTTCGATGGTATTAGTTAGTACTTGTTATTTTCTTTGCTTCAATTTTCACATTAATTTTTGTGTTACCTTATGTTATACTCGAATCGAGGATTAGAAACAATTTTTTTACCTGCACAAAGATGGGAGGGTAACATCTTCATACACATCACCCTTTCTAGCATGGGCGGAACCACCTTAAACGAACAGTGGTCCAGTGCACACCTTTCGCTAAAAAATTATGTTGTGTACATAGGCTGTTAAATGTTAGTTATTATGAGTGTATATTTTATTTTGCACATTCTTCATCAAATTTCTAGCTCTGCCATTGCTATCACTCGTGGGATTACACTAGATATGTTATTGTTATTGTAGTGAAATAATTTATTTATTTTTGCAGTTAATGCTGATGAATGTCTAATGACAAGAATGCAAGAAATGTCATTGGATTATCATTTTTCTGTGGAGCAAGAAGTTGGCTCTTCTACACATGCATTTTTCGGATTCAATGGTATTAATTCTCCGTATTATTTATAAATATTTGACTGTGAATCCAACTACTATTGTATTGGAAGTCGCTATACGAACTTGTATCTTCAAATTCTGAATCCACTCTTTACTTGGAAGTTTTTTCCCTTAAGTCCTTAAATTTAGGTCCATTGACAGTGACAAGTTAGTAAGCAACATGTTAGTTTTGTGTAAATTGTCTTCAATGGAGTTTTAAATGAAACAACAGCTAATAATAGTAGTGGTCCAAGAAAAATATTGAACTCTACATGTTCTGTGAATTCGTTGTGGTCCAACGAATGCAAATATGAAATGTTGTGTCTGGAACACAGGCACTGCAGGTGTTTGGAGAATCGCCGCGATAGATGAGGCTGGAGGTTGGAAGGACAGGACAACGGTCGAGGATATGGACCTTGCTGTCCGTGCTAGTCTCAAGGGATGGAAATTCTTGTTCCTTGGTTCAGTCAAGGTACACACTCCCCCGTCTAGCAGTACTTTTATCCGTTGTCTTGGAATGAAAGATAAACAAACACTATAATGTACTATCTGTAGTTCGTATTATCTGTCTTTTAAGGTTTCTAAACATATTCCCCATCTGACATTTCTTGTTTGTTGTCTCGAAATGATAGGTTAACACTACAAAATACGATCCCAGAGTTCATATTATCTGTCTTTTAATGTTTTTGCACATATTCTCCGTCTAACATTTCTTATCTGTTGTCTCGAAATGATAACACGATTTGTAGTCCATACTATCTGTCTTTCATATTCGTTGTCTCGAAATGATAGATAAATAAACACGATAATGAGTGGTCGGTAGTCCTTATTATCCGTCTTTTAAGGTTTTCACACATATTCCTCATCTGACATTTCTTATCCATTGTCACGAAATGATAGATAAATGGATGCTACAATATACTATCTCTTGTCCATATTATCTGTCTTTTAAGGTTTTTAAATGTCCTTATTAGCCTTAAAATGGACTGAAGTCGTCGTGGGGATCGTTTATCATGTAAACAAATTGAGAAAATGACATAGAGTAAGTTATTTCATGTGGCCGTTGTTAATAACATGTTGCTACCGTTGTTCAATCATATAGGTAAAAAACGAATTACCAAGTACATTGAAGGCATATCGTTATCAACAACATCGCTGGTCCTGTGGCCCAGCCAATCTCTTCAGGAAAATGTGTATGGAGATCATAAGAAACAAGGTAATACTAAAATCGCCATTCCCATATTTCGACTTCCTAAAGACTGTTTAGTACTCGATCTAAGTCCCCGTTGAACTTCTTTTTATCGGCTTTGTTTTCTTGCAGAAAGTGTCTTTGTGGAAGAAGGTTCATGTGATTTACAGCTTCTTCTTCGTTAGGAAGGTCGTAGCCCACATTGTTACTTTCGTATTCTATGTTGTGGTATTGCCCGCCACTGTATTAGTACCAGAAGTTGAGGTTCCGAAGTGGGGAGCTGTTTACATTCCTGCCATCATTACGCTACTCAATGCTGTTGGAACTCCAAGGTCAGTTCTCCATATACTCGCATTGCATCACTCCTTCGTTTTCTTGATAACGTTGTAGTCCTAATGGCTGAAAGTAAACATGATGCGTTAGGGGTCATTTGGTTCGTAGGCTAAATTATTCCGGAATTATAGTTCTGGGACTAATTGTTTATCCCACCTTATCCACCACGTACCAAACAACCCCTTCGATTTTCAATCATCGAATATTATACATGATAAATATGCCTGAGTGACATTGTAGCGAGCAAACGATACCTTACTCCTTTAAAAATGATCATGCATTATTAGTTTAACTAATTTGTCGTTCCTGAAATGAAAGTGGTAAATGCTGAACTGAAAACAGGTCACTCCATCTGCTGGTATTTTGGATCCTTTTCGAGAATGTAATGTCACTGCACCGTACTAAGGCCACCTTCATCGGCTTGTTGGAGGCAGGACGAGTGAACGAATGGATTGTCACAGAGAAATTAGGGGACGGTCTGAAGTTAAAATCAGCCACCAAAGCGTTTAAAAAACATCGAATGAGGCTAGGTGACAGGTAACATTTCATCTTACAAATACGAGTTTCAGTTTTTGTGGACAATTTACAAGACTAATAAAGTTTCCCTTATCGTTCAATCATCAACAGGATTCATTTGTTAGAGTTTGCTGCTGGTGCATACCTCTTCTTCTGTGGATGTTATGACATTGCATTTGGTACTAACCACTATTTCCTCTACCTCTTCATTCAAGCATTCGCCTTTCTCATCGTTGGATTTGGTTACGTTGGCACTTTCGTCCCCAACTCTTAGTCAACAAGCATGAAACTGATTTTATGGTATGAATCTTAAGCTTTTTTGCCCTGTGCTCCCCCTCAGTAGCACCAAAAGAAGTGGCATTGCGCGCCTGTCTTGTTTTGGGGTGTGTTTTTTTGATCATTTGTAAAGAGATGAATAGTTGAATATATTCTTTTTAGGTAATTTCAAACATAAAAGTGATTCGAGCCCTGTGGGACAGGGCTTGAATCCTGTTTGTTCTCTTTGTGTATATTCCCAGAAAGTATCCTATGGTTAAATGCAGCATCAAGAAGATATGCAAAAAAGATGGAATTTTTTTTCCTATCCTTTTTCAGATTCTCTCTTACGAGATTACACTAAATTTGTCGTGTTTTACTTGTCTATGAATGTCTTGATGAAAATCTTGATTTAATTAGTCGTAGCTCTGTTAATACAACTAATGGTTGATTTGAAAGGGACATTCATTAACTTGGAAGTGTAAAAGCATCAAAATCATAAAAGTTCACTCATTAATTTTGCTAACTATTGATAAATCATTGTTAAAAGGGTTATAGTGATGGAATTAGAATTTTTTTTAAAAGGGTTCAAAAATATAGAAATAAAAATAAAAAATAGATACACAAAGAAGTTAAAAAAGGTTTGACATCTAATATATATTATTAATCAAATGTAAATAATGTAATTTTTCACTCAAGGAAGTTTCGATGAACCCTTAATCATGAATCGATTCCTCTCCATTACACTTTCTTTCCATTCCGTCAGAGACATGATATCTATGCTTGATCAACTATGTCTTTGTAATTCTAATACTATCATACAGATTTTAACATAATGGGCCTAAAATCATTTTTACCTACTGTCTCATATGGGCTAAGCCCAACATCCATTTTCAAAAAGTGGACAAAAAGGATTGGGCTTTTATTTAGTTTCAATTAGAGTTTGCAAATTATTTAAAATTTAGCCACTCATTTCATTCTACTTCGTGACCAAGCAAGCATTATGGATGAAGATTTAGCCAGGAGTCAACCTTAGGACGAGAGGATTGGGTCGATTCTTCTCCTCTTGATAAAGTGTACACATATTGGAAGACCGCTTATTTAGTCGCTTTAAAAATAACTTTATAGTTATATATTAAAATTGAATTTTTTGTGTTTAATAATTAGACTTTTTAATATTTGAATTCAAATAAATATTTATGTGGCACATTTGTTAATTCGAAACACTTGACACCTTTTTCATATTTAAAATAATTAAATTGTAAAATTTTCACATTATTTTAGTAAAGTAATTTGTACCATTACAAAATGGCTTATGACCAATCTTATTAGTCATAAATGACAAAAGTTATTTTATATACATTCTATTTATTTATTTTTTACATTAATAAACTATGATGGAGGAGTAATATACACAAAGGGATGAAGGCCAAGTGTCAACTTCTAGAAAAATCTTTGCCACCTTTCCAAACTCTCCCCTTCCTTAGCTTCTCCTGGACCCAAAAGTGTCCAAAAGTATAAATTAATTTTAGAATGAGTTATTTATTTTTAATTGGGACGAAATAATGATGAGATTAATTATTATAATTGCATGATTTTTCTCCAACTTATTTTTATCTCATATTAAGAATGAAATAATAATTTTGAATAACTAATTTTTAAATCATTAATTATGAAACAGTTCGTTCCACAATTAAACAAGTCCTAAATAAGATATTGTTGGTGTAATATATTACAAATATAAAATGCATTCATGTTGAGATACGAATATCTCGCTCTTTTTAAGAAGATTCAAAATGACTGCGGCATAATCCACATTGATCCAGCAATATGTCACTTAAATTATATCCTTCAAGATATAATAATTCAATAACGTTGTAGAACTCAAGCAACCTCAAATTAGATAAAGAGTTCAAACTCCAAAAAAAAAACACTTTCTTTTGACATATGATTACTGTCTTGTATAGTGAATATAATTGAAAACTTAAATATTATTGTTACTACTCATCTTATTCACTTTATATTTTCTTGCATATCTCTTGCTATAATAAATACACAGTGATACACTCACTCACACAGACCTCAATAATGGCTGCCAGCACTGCTTCTGCTTCCTTCATCCTCTCAAAACTCCTCCTAAAACCCTCAACCCCAAATCCCCTTTCTCTTCTTTTCCCCCAAAAAATTAATCTTTTCTCCTCTTCTTCCGAATTTTCATCTCTCCCTCTCAAACTCAAACAACCCTTCCACCATTTACAATATCTGAAATACTCCACCGCCGCCACTTCAAGAATCTCCGCCACCATATCTGTCGGAGACAAACTTCCCAATTCCACCTTTTCTTACTTCGATTCATCCAATGAACTCAAGACCCTTTCAGTTTCAGACCTCACATTTGGGAAAAAAAACATTCTTTTTGCTGTTCCTGGTGCTTTTACACCTACTTGTTCACAAAAACACCTTCCAGGTTTTGTGGAGAAGTCTAAGGAGCTTAAGGCTAAAGGGGTTGACACAATTGCTTGTATTTCTGTGAATGATGCATTTGTGATGAAATCTTGGAAGGAAAATTTGGGAATTGGGGATGAGGTGATGATGTTGAGTGATGGGAATTTGGAGTTTACTAAGGCTATTGGGTGTGAGCTTGATCTTAGTGATAAGCCTGTTGGACTTGGTGTTAGGTCTAGAAGGTACTCTATGCTTGTTGAAGATGGTTTTGTTAAAATCTTGAATTTGGAGGAAGGTGGAGCTTTCAATATTAGTAGTGCTGAGGATATTCTCAAGGCCCTTTAAGAGGTTTTTTCTTTCTTTTTGTTGATTATGATGATGACGCTACTAAATCTTGCTTTTTTTTTTTTTTTTTTTACTAGTCTTCTTGTGAACATCTAGTAATACCCTTGTTTTTGGAGATTATGAAGTTTAGTTTCTAATTATGGTCTAAAATGTATGCTCTTTTATGTGTTTGGATGTTTTACTGTGATGAATTATTGGATTGTCTTTTTATGAAGGCATAATACATAAACATACACTTTAATTTGGCCTCCAACTTTGAGTATGCACATCTAGATATCTCAACTCGTCTTTATTTTTTTAGTTGAACACTCCAACTTACCAAATGATCATCTTGACACCTCCAAAAATTATGTGTCATGTTAGCATCGGGCGTTCACGAGAAACAATGTGACGAGTTGGAGTGTTTAGTTGTCAGTTGAGACCGAGTTGAGGTGTCTAGATGTGCACTCTTAAAGCTGGAATATTCACTTGCCTGGTATGCCAAATTTGAGTGTGTGTTTGTGTATTTTGTCTTACAATATGAACGGTTGTTCTGATTCCTGACAATGCCACCCAACTTGAGATTCAGGAATGCTTTCCTAAATTAACTTGGAAGTTGGAAGTAAAAGATTAAAACTTTGGCTGAGTACATTGTGAAGAGATTTTGGGCAATGTAAGTAGTTCTAATAGTTTCTTACCTTACTTCTGGTTAAAAAAGACTGTTCTTTTTGTTGTTCTTGGTGCTTTTACACACACTTGTTCTCAAAAGCACCTTCGGGTTTCATGGAGAAATCTAAGGAGCTTTACGGCTAAAGGGGTTGTCACAATTGCTTGTATTTTGGTAAATGATGCATTTGTGATGAAATCTTGGAAGGAAAATTTGGGTATTGGGGATGAGGTGATGATGTTGAGTGATGGGAAATGGAGTTTACTAAGGCTATTGGGTGTGAGCTTGACCTTAGTGATAAGCCTGTTGGACTTGGTGTTAGGTCTAGAAGGTAGTCTATGCTTGTGGAAGATGGAGTTGTTAAAATCTTGAATTTGGAGGAAGGTGGAGCTTTCAATGTTAGCAGTGCTGAGGATATTCTCAAGGCCCTTTAGAGGTGTTTTTCCTCTTTTTGTTTAGTATGATGATGAGGCTACTAATTCTTGTTTTTTATGTTTTACAGTCTTCTTGTGAACAACGAATAATACTCTTGTTTTTGGAGATTATGAAGTTTAGTTTCTAATTCTGCTGTAGAATGTTTGCTCTTTTTATGTGTATGGCTGTTTTACTGTGTTAATTTATGAAGACATAACACATGAACAAACACTTAAATTTGGTATCGACCGACTATTAAGCACTCCAACTTTAACTCTTTGAGTGTGCACGTCTAGATACTCACCTCATCTTCATTATTATAGTTGAACACTCCAACTTACAAAATGATCACCTAGACACCTCGAAATGTCAGGTCAGTTATCGAGGTCGAGGACTGGGAGACGCTGAAAAATACCTTTGTTTGTTTTTGGAGATTATGAAGCTTAGTTATAATTCTGGTGCAGCATGTTTCATCTACTATATGTTTGCATGTTTTACACTTTTACTATCATGGATTATTGAATTGTCAATTGTTATTCCTGACAAGGTTAACTAAGTTGTGGTTCAGTAATACTTCCTTATTACATATTACATCTATAAGTTTCTCGGACTCTCTGAAAATTGTTGTTGCATCCATTTCAGATCCTCGAAAAATGTACTACTTTTAGAAGATTTGATAACATAGCTCCTAATTCCTACATTTGAATGGGAGCACATTTTGAACTTTGAACTAATGATATGATCCTTCCAAAATAAGCAATGAGCTTATCGCCAAATGTCTCTTTTATTACGAAGATCGTCTGTTTGTAATTATTATTCTCAGAAGCCTTGAAGCATACTCCTTTTGGGTATTTTTGTTACATATCATTTAGACTTTTGACAGTGACTATTGCTTGATTAGTTGGGAAAAACCTGAGCCCAAGGGTTGGTGTTTCATTGATGGGTTTGATATTGACAATTCTGTGCGGACAAACGCTTTGTCAGTTCATTTTTCTTTATATATTTTCAATTCAATTATATTGATTGAAATAACTTAAGTTTTCTATAATTTGTCGAAATTTGTGGACTATTTATTAGTAACAAAATAGGAGAAAGAAGATGGTAAATTATGGCATGCTCGATATACCGATAATTATTCATTATATATTAATTCCCTCTCAATTCTTCTTGTTATTCCCTATAGAAAAGTGTAAACAATCATATCATTCCTGCAAAGAGTACAAATTAATACAAATGATCCAAGAAATTTAAAGGAAAATCACAAAATCAAGAAAAACATATAGAATCAATTAGGGTTTTGTAATGTTTTTATTTGAGTCCAGAGTATATTAGAAATATTTTTTTACCTTTCAAAGTAGGAATGAGGTTTGTATACCATCTTTTGTAAAATTATATTGTATATGTTATTATTATATATAAATTAATATTATATTATAGTGCTTTTATTTGAGATGAGGTTCGTTGAAAATAATTTCTCTACCTTTTAAGGTTTGGATTTTGCTCAATATTTTTGTTTTATATGGAACCGATTATAAAAAGAAAAAAAAATATAAATACATAATTAAAGATATTATAATTAAAATTCTCTACTATTTAATAAACATTACAAAAATCTCCTCTCGTATCTATTGCAATCCTCTCTCGCATACATTTCTATCCCCTCTCGGATACATTTCTATCTCTCTTTAGATACACCCCTATCCTCTCTCGGATACATTCATGAGCTATGTAACTGTTTGAAAAAAAATAGAAATAATATGTAATTAGCTCTTAACTTTACGTTTTTTTTTTCTAAAAAAAAGGTGAAAATAAAAGAAGGAAAACGTCATAGAGGTAGGTGGAATAAAAGGTTTGTGTGAAAATGGCCTTTACTTTTGAGTTGGACACTTGGACTAAGGGTGCATGCATTTGAAAAGTGATTAATTTAAGCTTTATTATATAGTTTGAAATATATCATAAGATTGATATTATAAAGTATGACGAGCCAAACCACGCCTCAAAGTATCATCATAATTTATAAATTATCACATTATTGCCTACTTTAATTGCTAGTATAATATTTTTGCCATTAATTAAACAATTGTTCTTCTAACTATTGCTTTATATTCTCTTTTTGAGTTTACTTCGTATTAGAAAGAATATTTTTATTTCTAATGGAAAGTCTACTTGTCCAAGACGACATTTGTTCACCCTTTTTATTTATTTATTTATTTTTATATATACTTATATATAAGAAAATATGAAAAAGGAGAAATATATATGAGTCGAATAAAAAGTCAAAAGCTAACATGGCAAAAACAAAGATTCTCCTTAATTAATTATCTTTTAGTACTGTTCTATTTAAGAAAAAAAAAAAAAAACGTTGTGTAAACGATAGAATTGGTGTTAAATAGACAAATTGAACTAAATTTGAACAAGTTAACATAAGTCGAATTAATAAATGACACACCCAAAAAAAAAATTGCGTTAAAATAGTTTAAATAACACATCATAAGTCATAACATAATTAATCTATTCAACTCTTAGGACCTGTTTGGTGCCAAGAATACTTGAAAAAAATTTGAAAAGTGGTGTTTGGTCATATAACTTGGTAAATAAATTTGCCAAGTATACCAAGCTCCCAAATACTAGAATAAACTAGTATTTGGGTCAAGTAATTCAAAAATTACCCTAAACTTTTATATTTTATAAAAAATATATACATTATTTATTAACTCCAACTAATATTGGTTACTACCTCCTCCAAAAATATTTGAGTTCTAATTTGAGTAATAAAATTAAAAAAAAAAAAGAAACAATTTTTGTTTAATGAATTATTATTGTAACTGAATTCGTAACAAGTTTGAATATGTAATTTTATTTTATTCTTGTAAGTCTTAATTCAAGATGTAAAATTGTAAATAAGCAGCCCCTTACATTTTCCTCGTGAGTCGTGCCCCACGAAGTAAGACAAATGGCACACAAATGGCACAATTTAGACGAATATTCTCGTGATTTTGAACTACCAAGTGTTCTCTTCTTGTTGCCTAAGAAATCAAATTAGTTCTTGGTACATTTTTATTTATTTACGACATATGCTAAGTCAGTATTGAATAAATAAAAATAGATAGAAAGAATAATATTCGATTGAATTTATATTTAATTTAAATTTATAACATTATGAATGTTACTCGTAATAATTAGCTTCACACAAAAACAATTAACAAGTATTTATTTCACTTAGCTTGTTAATCAAGTTGTAATTAATTAGTTATATGCACAACTCACAAGGCAATATCTCAATATCAATTGATATCTAATTTATAGTTATTCATTAATTGTACTATACAATTTCTCCAAACTATCACTAACATTATATTGTATCTTTCCTAAATAAAAATACTAAAATTTAATTATTAATTTAACTAAGTATTAAATTTTGAATTATTTTATTATATATTTGAAAAGACAAAAACTATCTAACAACTTTTTCTTCATTGGAAATCCAACCCTAGATCTAGAAGTACATAACAATATTTCGACACACTCGAGGGGCGTTTCCTAAAGCACATAGATTTGGAATATACAATTAGCCCACTTAATTAAAAAAGAATTAAACAACATTTTTGGTCCCTCATTTCACCATTAATTCTAATTTTAGTTCATGTAAAATTTGATTTAATCATATTTAATCTTTAATTACTTATAAACATGCACCTTATTAGTTTCTTTTACTTATTATGCGTATTCATAATATTTAGAGTCATTAATCGTTTTACCATTTAATTACTTGTATATTATATTAAACTTGAGTGTACTTCATATTTGAGGTTAATAAAATGGAATATACCATATTTCCTACGTATATCAATAACTTGTATCAAATTATATATCAAAATTGTATAAATTGAACGAATAAATATATGTGTTTTAAGTAATATCTTTACATGATAGTTTGTATCCTATTTGTATTATGTCATGCAAGATGTCTGTGTTTATTTCTTCAAATTTATATAAATTGAAGAGCCTACTTATACACACTCTACATTAAAGGACATAAATATCAATTGAAGTTAAGTTAAAAAACGTATTTATATGTTATACCTAACTAAAGGACCAAAAATGCAATATAAATACTTCAAAAAATATGAAAACACTAATCAACATCATAAAACGAAATCAACGGTTGTAATTAACCCAATTTTCTCTACATATACGTGCTGCCACTCTTCATCCCATTTGTTCATTAAAAAAACCCAACTTTTTCTCTTCACTCTTTTCTACTATTTATCTCTTCACAGATCCAATGGCAACTATCAAATCCATTAAAGCTCGTCAGATCTTTGACAGCCGTGGTAACCCCACCGTTGAGGTTTGTTTTTCTTCAGATCTCTCTTTTTTCAGAATTTTTTGATGTTTTTTATGTTATTTTCTAGATTTTTCGATCTGTTTCAAGATTCGAACTTTTTGAGTTTTTTATGTTTACCCATTTGCTGATTTTTCTTAAATAATTTGTTGTTGTAATGGGTTTTGTTTGGATTTCTGAATGGAGTTTGTTTTGAGAGTGTTTGGTTTTGTCAGATTGGTTGTTGATGCTGATTAGTTATGTTGTATTTGTTTCAAGATTCAAACTTTTTGAGTTTTTTTTTATGTTTATCCATTTGCTGATTTTGCTTAAATCGTATGTTGTTGTTATGGATTTTGTTTGGACTTTTGAATGGAGGTTGCAGATTAGTTGTGTTGCATCTGTTTGTTGCTGCTAATAAGTTTTGAGGGATTTGTTTGGATTTTTGAAAAGATGTTTTTTTTAAAAGAATTGACTGGTTGTGTTGGATTGGTTGTTGATGCTGATAAGTTTTGTTATATCAGTTTGAAGACCGAGGTGGATTCAAGATTTAATTTTTATGGGTTTAGACATGCTAGTTGTTGCAATAGTAGAGATGTCTTTCTTCAGATGTATTGATTTGGTTGTTGTGTATATGTGCAGGTTGATGTACATGTCTCAAATGGTGTATTTGCTAGAGCTGCCGTTCCAAGTGGTGCATCCACCGGTAATGATCTAGCTGTGTTCTTGTATATAGTGACTTTTTTAAACATTGATTGATTAGAATGTGTTGGAAATTGGGTGTGTATATGCATAATTAGTTCGTTATTTTACTTTTGTAATTGAACTCAGAGTTTCTTGTTTGTTTGCTTGGAAAACATAGTAACTTTCTTTCAAGTGTGCATTGAATGAACTTCACCCTTTTGATGAGTTTATGTTCAGCTATAGATACTTGTTCTTCACTAAAAAAAATGCATTTTTAGTATCAGCATGTTACTATTCTAAAACAGTAGTACTCCCTCTGGTTTTAATTTGTTTGTATGGTTTTGACTGGCCATGGAGTTTGAAGACTTTTGAACCTTGTGATCTTAAACTAAAGATTTGTAGAATGTAGCGAAATGTCATTAAATCATGGGTCTTAAAACATGTCGTGGAAAGTTGAAATTAAAAATTTGGCAAAAAAAGGGAAGAGACATTTTTTTAAACGGACTAATAAAAGAAAGTGAGACAAACAAATTGAAATGGTTAGTATTATATAGAAACTACTCTGTCTTGTTGTAGAATCTATTAAATAGACTGTTGATTTTCTTGTAGCTCATCTGATTCAATGGATTTTGCATGTATCAGTTTGGGTGGAAATGTGAATCTTTGCTACTTTCTGTTCTATCTTGAACGCTGTTAACGTTCTTGGAAAATGTGTCCTTTTGTTATTACCCTTTGAATTGAAAGATAATTCATCCTCTTAACTTGTTGTATAATAGGAATTTATGAAGCCCTTGAATTGAGGGATGGAGGATCTGACTACCTCGGAAAGGGTGTTTCAAAGGTTGGCATTTCACTGGAAAGCTTTAGTTTGATGATTATTCTACTGATCATTGTTGATTAATATTTTTTATGCATGTTCTTCCCTTGTAGGCTGTTAACAATGTCAACACAATTATTGGTCCTGCTCTCATCGGCAAGGTTTGTTGTTTTTTCCCCGTTAATATCTTTTTTCTTAATAGGTTTTGCTAAGTTGCTTTTATTGTTCATTTCTGACATACAAGTATTACTATTTTCCAGGACCCAACCGATCAGACTAGTCTTGACAACTTCATGGTTCATGAGTTAGATGGAACTCAAAATGAGTGGGGTTGGTGCAAAGAAAAGGTTACTATTTATGCCAAGTATAAAGTTAATTCTTCTATTAAGAGAAGTTCACCTTTCATGAATTTAACTGTATTGGCTTTTCTTCAGCTTGGTGCAAATGCCATCCTTGCTGTGTCACTTGCTGTGTGTAAAGCTGGCGCTGCTGTCAGGAATGTTCCATTGTACAAGGTATACTGGGGAATCACTTCTTGTTGGAGTGTCTAACTTCCCCGAGTAGATGTCTTTTGTATATTTGGCGGAAAATGTTTACTGGCCCAATTAATATTTTATGCTTGTGAAGAATGATGTCTCATTTTCACTTAGTCATTTCGTAGGATGATTTATCTTTGATTCTTTAAACAGAAGTCAAGAGAGGTATGCATTTCTGTGATTGTGGCAAACATTAAATTGGTTTTCATGGAGTCCATGCACATTCTTTAGATTTATCTACACCCTAAGCCTAAACCTTGCATCACTATTGAACTATTGCCTATTGGCAAGGCAGAAACAATCTTCCCCATATATGAATCCCATTCCTCCCACCTCTATGCAAAAGAACAATAGGAGATAAAAAAAATTCCACCATTTGATTCTCTTCATTACCACAAGGCTTACTAGGACAAATTAAGTTTCTACTTGCTATTGGATTAATCTGCGATCATGTGGTTACTTATATAAATTGCCTCCTCTCTTTGCAGCACATTGCTGATTTGGCTGGTAACAAGAAGTTGGTATTACCAGTTCCTGCCTTCAATGTGATTAATGGTGGATCTCATGCCGGAAACAAACTCGCAATGCAGGTATGCCATTAGTTTGCGTCAACTATGCATCTGTGTGCTCTTTACTAGAACGATTCTCATTAGTAGTTATTTTGCAGGAATTTATGATCCTTCCTGTTGGAGCTGCTAATTTCAAGGAGGCCATGAAGATGGGCTGTGAAGTATATCACCATTTGAAGGTTTGACAGCTTTTATTACTTCTAAATATTGTTTTAGGTGACCAAGCTAGTATATATGCTTTTGAATTTAGGGGATCGATTGGTATCTATGGCTCCATTCAGGCTCGCAATCTAATGCTTTAATTGCAGGCTGTGATTAAGAAGAAATATGGTCAGGATGCCACAAATGTCGGTGATGAGGGTGGTTTTGCTCCTAATATCCAGGTGAAGTATATTCTTATGCTCTGCTGTATTACATCCTGTTGAATGTTACCCCAGTGCACTGACATGATTATGGTTTTGAAAATTCAGGAGAACAAGGAAGGTCTTGAATTGCTCAAGACAGCCATTGAGAAAGCAGGTTACACCGGAAAGGTGAGATCTCAATTACTTTTTGAGTCACACAAATCTTTGTTTTCATAGCTGTTGTTAGATGATCTGGTGGCTGAGATGATTTTCTGTTTAGGTGGTCATTGGAATGGATGTTGCAGCATCTGAATTTTACGGGAAGGACAAATCTTATGACCTGAACTTCAAAGAAGAGGCAAGTACTAACTATTGCTTCTTTCACACATGCTTTTTCCGAGGTAGTCTCGTAGTCAAACTGTTCATACGTTATTCAGTTTTGCTCATATTTATTCTTACTTGCAGAGCAATGATGGCTCACAAAAGATATCAGGTGACCAACTCAAGGATTTGTACAAGTCATTTGTGTCCGAGTACCCTATTGTCTCAATTGAAGATCCATTTGACCAAGATGACTGGGAGACCTATGCTAAGCTCACCACTGAGATTGGGGAGCAAGTACAGATTGTCGGAGATGACCTCCTTGTCACCAACCCTAAGGTAAGATTGTAGCTTTAACAATATTAATTTCTTGCATATCAGAGTTGCTGTTGGAAAAGAAAAGGCGGACGTCAATTTCTGTAGGTGTTAATGTTTACCATGTATACTTATTTATAATGGCTTGCAGAGGGTCGCCAAGGCAATTGCAGAGAAGACTTGCAATGCTCTTCTTCTCAAGGTATCATCCTATCCAGCTTATAGGTCATATATTTCCGCCATGATAATGAGAGTTTCCTCTTTGAGATTGTATTAAATCATTTTCTCTCTCGATATGTGTCAGGTTAACCAAATCGGCAGTGTGACCGAGAGTATTGAAGCTGTGAAGATGTCTAAGAAGGCAGGTTGGGGTGTAATGACCAGTCACCGCAGGTAAAGAACAAATGATCCTCATCCTCCACGATATCACTTCACAGAAAATATAATAAATTTGTAGTAGTCATGTTCTGATTATCTCATAAAACTAATGCTAATGATTTTTTTTAATTAATTGGTGCAGTGGAGAAACAGAAGATACATTCATTGCTGATCTTGCTGTTGGTTTGTCAACGGTAAATTTTGTTACTAAGCATTCTAGATTATGACGATCTACAGATTTTAGTCATACTAATGAGTATTCTCCCGGAAATAATCAGGGACAAATCAAGACCGGAGCTCCTTGCAGGTCAGAGCGTCTCGCCAAGTACAACCAGGTAATTTATCCTTCTAACATACAGCCATTGAACTCTTTATCTTTATAATGAAAAAAATGTTGGTTCTCTTTCAAGTACTTGCATTCCCAGCACACTTTTCTGATTTTTCGTTCATTCTATGCAGCTCTTGAGGATTGAAGAGGAACTCGGATCAGAGGCTGTGTATGCAGGAGCAAGCTTCCGCAAGCCCGTGGAGCCCTACTAAATTTTAGCATTTAAAAGTGTTGAGATTGTTGAGTTCTTGTTCTGCCAAAATAAATTCCTCTTAGATTGGTCATTTTAGGATATAGTATGACCTTCGTGAAATAACAAGCATACTTGAACAATTTTTGTTTTGTGAGGTTTTATTAGTATTTTCAATTCTGAAAAAGAAGAGAGTTCTTTTTTTAGGCTTGGTGACTCTGAAACTTTGATATGCAAGTTTGTACTATGTTCTAATTTAATACTTTTGATGATTTTGCTTTTTCTCAAATCTCAATCTTCTCTTTGCTATGTGCTCCATCTGCCCTGGTATGGAGAAAATTACATTACCACCGAATGGGTGCTGCAGTGTGCGATTTGAATTTTTTTATCGGCGCTTCAATGTGAGCTTTGGACACTGATGGAAAATCAGAAAATAATAAATGTGTGCTCGTCTGGATAAACTATTTATTGCATCGTCAATAATCAATAGAATCACTATTTGTGAGGATTCTATTTTCTCACTAATCAATTCTTGTTTACTTAATTTCTCCTATCAATGAATATAAATCTTTTTTATTTTCATAACATAGATGTCTCGTATTACTTGAAAAAAGTGACTCGATTAATGAGATTTGATATTTCAAATGTATTGATAAAGAATTCACTATTACATGATTCTGAATCAGGAAAGATTTTAAGCAACGATATTTAAAAGAACATTTTAGACGACAATCTATGTCTACGTTCCATCTGCAATTAGAAAGGACTTCAACAACAACAACCATAGTTGATAATACAATTAAACTAAATGGGGGGAATAGTGTAAAATTTCTATACAATTTTGTCAGCTATCAACCACAAAGAATAGTAGGACCAAGTACAAAAGATGTACACAAAAGTTTATTGAAAAGTAAAATAAAAACCGAAAAAACTTTATCAATTAATTTCTTTCGAAATTATTGACGGTTATTATGAAATAGATAAGATTTCTATGTTATCATACAAAGATTTCATGTTCAAATTATGAAAATATAAAGAGTTTTGATAGATAATGTTTTCCCATTTAATCGGCGTTACATGGTGTGAATTCAAAAGAAATATGAATAACCATTTTAAAAGTAAAATGTAAAAGTTTGAAGAGGGAATAAAATAAAAATGAAAAATGATTAAAAAAAATAAAAATGCTGGCTATGGGGTTCGAACCCATGCGCACTTATGTGCAGAAGATCTTAAGTCTTCCCCCTTAACCTCTCGGGCAAACCAGCTCAATGTTCAATTTATCCTACATAAATTATATATTCTATTTTGTTTATGAATGTGGTATAAATAAATATACTAATTAAATTATTACTTTTAAATCCCCACTAGAAATAGATCACGATTTCATTTTATGCTATTCTTAAGGAAAAACTTTATCGTGCTAGGTCACTCTGAAGTCTTATAACATGCAAAACTCTCAAACAAGGCGTCTTAAGGAGAAAATCTTTGCAACTAAAGCGATATGAAAATACGAATATAGAAGAAAGAACGAAAATCGAAAAATTAAGGAGCATAACAATTTTGTACGAATATGGAATATCATCAGGGTAGACTCTATGCTTAAAAAATAAGGCATGTATTTTAGGCTCCTAATGTTGGAGCTTTCAAATTTTTATCAAGAATAAACTATATGTTAATTCTATATATGTATTTATCATGATGAACATATCAGCAAATACTAATTATTGTTATATATTTAAATATTATAAATTTAATTATATGTACACAAATATTTATAATAATTTAAAAAATATCCTAAACCCATTCCAAAGCAATTTGGGAAGACATCAAATTTGATTAACCGACTTAAATCAACTTTAATTAGGATTATTTAAATACTACTTTTGTTAGGATCTGTTAATACAAATTAATCCAACTTTTATTTGGATTAGGATTTTAAGAAAATAAAAACTATATATAGCTTACATGTTTTCTCAAAAGTTATTAAAATACTCACAAAGTCTTAATTTTCCTCTATTATATTTCCACTTAAAGTTTTTAGGTTAATTCATCAATGGAGATTTTTGGTATTTGCAAAAGGATTAAGGAGATGTTGATGAATAATAGTATTAATAAGAAGAAAATTATAAGTGCCAAGAAGTTACAAAAAAAATGCAAGAACGCATTTTTTATTGTGTACGTAAGCGAAAACGAGGTGAAATATGAGGTTTCAAGAAAATATTTGTCTTCTACTTTTTTCAAGCGATTCATCAATGATTTTCAAGAAGATATCGAAATTCGAGACACGAAGAAATTGGAATTTTCGGTGAAGAGTTGCACTATCTTTGAGTTTGAATATGTTCTTCAATTTAGCAAGATTCAACTCAACCCTTGGTGAAGGGTTGCACTATTGTAATTGTATTATTAAAATTTTATTCTTCAAATACATTCTAAATTAATAATTATTACATATTCAATAAAAAAAATTACAATTTCAAAATTGAATCAAAGTTATTAAAGTTGATCGAACTCATAATTAATATGCTAACGTGAGAACTGAGAAGAAGAGAACACGACTAAAATATAGAGAATGTACTAGATCATAAGAATTTGATTTGTTAAATCATAAATTCATAAAAACGAAACAAATTGTTGGCCATATTGTCTTCTTTCGTATCAAATATTATTTGATTTGATTTTGTATTATTTGGTTCCAGTTTTTCGGTTTTTGATTTTTAAAAAATGTATCCTAATTCGAATTAAAATAAATTTAGTTTGGTTTCTCTTTTTTTAATTTGATTTTTTTCAGTTCGATTATTCGGACATATATATATTAATAATTAATAACACAACCAAAGCTATATTCGCACGTTGAAAAAATATATATAATACAAGGAGAAGTAGTAATATTAAATCACTTAAATATACTTTTTAATATCTAATATAAATCACACATAAAACTTAAAACACAATAATTAGAAGTATACCAATAGATGTTCAAGCATAAAATATAAACTAAATCATAATAGCAAATTGGGAAGACTATTAAATTTGGTAACTAAATCCTATTTTTATTAGGATCATAAATCCTACTTTCTTTTGGATTAGGATTTTAATTAAAAATAATTACTCCCTCCGTCCACTTTTATTTGTCATGTTACACTTATAGAAAGTCAAAGTTAAATTAGATTACATAAATTCGATATTTTAAATAAAAATTTAAACATTCAAAAACTATACGAAAAGTACCAACTTTTTGCATATCAATATGATTAAAAATACATCGTAAAATGTTAGTCAAAGTTTTTATAGTTTTAACTCTAAAGAAGGAAACTATGACAATTAAAAGTGGACAGACGTAGTACTATATAATACCTTATGTTCATTCCAAAGTTACAACAAATACTCATAAAGTTATTTTTTCTTCGTTTGTTTTTCACTAAAAGTTTTAAGGTTAATTCATCGATGGATATTTTTGGTTTTTGCAAAAAGGTTAAGGAGATATTGATGAATAAGAAAAAGAAAGAAAATTATAAGCATCAAAAAAATGAAAAAAAAAATGCAAGCATACATTTTTTATTGTGTACATAGGCAAAGACAAGGTGAAACACGAAGTCCCAAAGGAATATTTAGCTTCTTCTGTATTCACACGATTCATCGATGAATTTCAAGAAGATATTGAAGTTCGAGAAATGAACAGTAACTTGGAAATTTTTGTTAGTAGTTGTCCTGTTTCTGGATTTGAATATATTCTTCATATTATTCATCTCTACCCTTAGGGTTTTACTTTTGTATTTTAGAATTTTATAAAATCATGAATCAAAGTAGCAATAATCCAATTACTTATTAGTCTTAATATTATAGCCTTAATAACAAGATATAACAAGATACCAACAGGCTATTAATAACATTCTCTGATTCAATCCAAAACTCTCATTGAAAACATAACAAGTCTTAAACATCAAAATAGATGATAGTTCACCATAGCAATAGATGCAACTCATCTTTCCTTTACATCAGATCAGATGAACCAACCGAAACGGGAAAAAAACAACTAAAAAGCTCTCTTCTGATCATAGTTGACAACCAAACAAAGACCAAATGTCACCATGTCTATTTACTTTCCAGCACTGTGTTTAGCTTTCGAGTGAGATTCGAGAGCACCTTCAGAACCAAAACTCCTGTAAGGAACCAATCCATGAATACACCAAACATCCAAATGCGTCACACTATAACAAATTAAAAACTACTTTTGTTGTTATATAATCTATGTACCTGTTGCACGGCTTGCAGTGATGAGATCCAGCTGATTTTGGAGTCTTACTAGCCTGCTTTGAAGGATGCGGTGTTGCTACATGGCCACCACCTTTTTTGCCATCTAAATCAACCACAAAAGGGAGCAATTACAAAAAGATTATACTCCTATAAACTGAATTTTACTAGTTATGCTCCAAAATTGAGCCATTTGACCACCAGTACGAGCAAACTACTTTTATCTGTTACATCTTACAGAAAAAAAGCCCGGCAATTTTACTTTTCCTGGTACAATATCTACAAAAGGACAGCCCGGTGCACTAAACTCCCACTATGCGCAGGTGAAGGGGAAGGGGAAGGGCCAGACCACAAGGGTCTATTAGTCAAAAATCTTCTTAGTTTCTTGGAATAACATGGACCAGAAGAAGTACAAAAAAAAAAATAGGACAGAACAAACCAGTTTTTTGAGGTGTTGTCAATTTTGCCTTTTTATCGGTGACGGGTGTTTTTGTAGCCGAATCTGCCTTCCTCTTTTTTGCAGGCTCAGCCTAAAATAGAGATGAAACCACATAACAGCAATAAATCATACAACAAAATACCCAGCAAAACAATAAATTATCCACCCCAGAAATATCACTACCTTCTTTGGCGTCTCCTCCTCACTATCATCAGAGTCGTCTTCATCCTGAATATACAAAGTTAATTTATACAATAAATTCATCAAAGTATAACTCAATAAATTACACAAACTAGATAAAAGCAACTGCATAGCATAATAGTTTTGCAATACATCATTAAGTAGAGTATGCTTCTGAGCTTAAAGAGATGAAAACTGTTCAGTCATTCAATATAAATCAAAACCACAAAAGCACTTTTAAGCAGCCCCAAATACTGTCAACACAACGTCCAGCCCAATCTAGCAGAGGCAGTAGCCTTATTGGCTGGAATCAGATGTGTATTTCTAAAAGATGTCAATAGGTCCAAGTTGAAAATGACTCAAAACTGCTGGTAGACACTGTCAATGCAAACAATATGATACCTTGGAGAACTATGAATGAAATAGAAGAATTGAAGAAGGCTAAGAACGAAGTAAAATTATTGAAGCTTTGTTTTTGGGGAAGAAAACCAAGCAGCCAACATCCCTTAGCCATGCCAAGTAGCCGCCATTTTCTTCCCCAAAAAAATGCTTATGATCAATCTCAAAGTTTTACTTCCTTGGTTTCAATTAATTTGTCTAATTATGACTTGGCATAAAGTTTAGGAAAGTAAAGGAAACTTTTCAATCTAGTGGTCTTAAACTAAAGATATGTATAATGTACCTAAATGTCTATCAATCTTGAGGTCTTAAAAATGTCAGGTGGAAAGTTGAATTAAAAGGTTGCCAAAAAAGGAAAGAGACGTTTTTAAAGAACCAACAAGTAAGACAAATAAATTGAAACCAATCGCTGATTTAACAAGTCCTGTTAAAGGCCTCATGAAAGTTGATAGACAACTCTGAATATCTTTCAGCCTCCATGAAGAATGACCTCCTTCCACAAGTGCATAGTCATAGATTTATTTTTGGGAGGAACCCCACCTCTTGTATAGGATGGACCTCATACACATTACTTTGTCTGTAGGTGTTCTTGCCAAAGCACGTTTTTACTGCATCTACTTACGTATTAGTGAGTGATAAGCTTTCTTTCCACTACTTTTTTGTTAAAGAGAATAGATTACATAGTACAACTCTCTCGAAGTCCTTCCATTGGCATGTTGAAGTTAAATATAATGTACAATTGATTTTTTTTAAAATGTCGTTGGGACACTACAATTTAGTAGGCCATTTTAGCTTTTCAGTTAAATAACCAAACAAACTTAAACAAGTGGTACCCATTTTTTGTCCTTGTATTGGATGCCCTAACTAATACGACAAAAGACCATGACAATAATTTAAACACTGTGAACATATAAAAACAATTGTACCTCTCCCATGTCAGAATCATCATCATCAGAGCTCTCATCTTCATCATCTTTAGTAGGCTCCACAATCCTCACCTTCTGCTTTCCTGAAGCAGAATCCTTTCCAGCATTAGACTTACCAGCCTCCTTAGGCTCAGGTTTACCTAAAGTCAGTTAACCATGTGGACAATAACATTAGCCAATTAAAATGTATAACGCATCTATTAAATTGACATAATATCGTGGTAAAAAGCATTTTCCATACCACTGTTTGCAAGAGTGAGGGGGATGTCCTCATCAGACTCTGAAAACACAAGAACACCAGACAGTCAATAACTAATCACAGAACAGTATGGATGTCCAAACAAAAGAAAATGTGCATTTACCATCATAATCATCTTCGTCATCCTCTTCCGTGAACCACAGAAGTTTGGTCAAGAAATACACGGAAAATTTTACATCAAACGAAATATAAATGCATAAAAGAAATAAAAGTTAACAGACAAATAAAAAAGGATATTCCTCAAACGGGTTAGTTGCCTTGTATCCAAAAAAGTAGACACTGCCACTTTTCAAGTTGTGTGATAATTCAAAGTCTCTATCAAAAACCAGGTCAAATTGCTGTTGAGGCACCTTCTCTGAGTTGAGTGTCCCAAGAACAAGTTTCTTGCCATCAATATTCACTGACAAGCAGACACTTTCTGATTTATCCTTCTTCAACTCACCTAGAGATGCCTGCAGATAACAACATAGTAATGAGAATTAGATAATGAAAACTACGAATAACTAAGCTTGTCAGGTTGTAGCAAATTATAAAACCTGTGAAAGATGCAAAACCATCCCATCTCCAGGCTGTACAGTCAAGGGCTCTCCACTTTTCACCTCAGCACCTATGCACAAATAAATATTCAATTCAGAAAACTGAGAGTTAAGCATGTTCTATTAAAAGTGTACCAAAGACAGAACACAAATAAGAGGAAATTTGAACTTTGAATGAAGGACACATAAACCCAAACAGATATTCCATGAAAAGAAACCTTATCCTTTGTATGGTAAACCTCACCCCCATGTCCACCCCCACCTCCTCAAAAGTCAAAAAACCTTACCGGGAGACAAACAGTTTTTTTCCATTTTGCCCTTCTTGACTCAAAACCCCAAACCAAGGCCCCTAACCTCAGGCTATACCTCATCATTTCTTCCCAGAAAACAAACACAGCTCATCTATGTCAAAGCATGAAAGATACTAACTTGAGGCTTATAGTTAAAATATAATAACTTTTAAGATAATACAATAAAATATTCCACTCTATCTAACGGGAAAAATATGGTGAGCAACCTGCTAAAACAATCTAAAAACTCAACCATTTCTGCTGACAAGATCACACAAAACATTTTTATGATAGCATAATAAATTTGATTGATACTTGGGCAAAACACAAACAAAATAAAATGTAAAAAATCACATACAACATTAACAGCAAAACAGACATACATACATGAAAGAGCAATCGGTATCAAAACAATCAAAGATAGAATACGCAAAATGCATATATCTGCACTAATCCACTAACCTCAACATTCTAGTACCCAAATCACACACAACATTATAACTTCCTCATAAAGTAATAAGATTTCACTGATATTTGAGCGAAAACAACCACACGCATACAAACCAAAACGCCAAAAAAAAAAAATCAACATCAAGACAAACATAAACACATGGTAGAGCAATTGAAATTGAAGGACACAGTAGCTGTCCAACGCAGGAAAGCTCTTTCAATCAAGCAAGCCAACAAAAAATAGAAAATGCAAAATGCATATATCTGCACTAACCTCAACATTTCTAGTACCAAAATCACACACAACATTTTTTTATATATACAGTAAAAAGATTTCACTGATGTTTGAGCAAAAACAAACGCATGCATACAAACCAAAATGTAAAATATCACATAAAACATAAACAGCAAAACAAGCACAAATACATGAAACAGCAATTGAAATTGAAACAATCAAATACAGACAAATGAAATTGAATTAGTGTGTGTATGTAAGAGAGATTTACCCCAGAACTCCATAGCTGCTTTTAGGGTTTTAGAGAGAAATTAGGGTTTTAGAAGAGAAATGGAGGAAGAGAGAGACTGCTAGGGTATTTTGTGTTTGCTGGTTTATAAGCGGGAGAAATGGAGTTTGGGTTTTGATATTATACTTCGCGGACTACCCTATCTTTCTAGACTAGAACCAACTTATATTATCTAACACGTCATTTGGTAGGATGTATAAAAATAATATTGCATAGATTGTATTAATAATATTTGTCGTCCTTTGAAATGACTCAGTTGGTTGGAGGGTGGTCATTTACACGGATGATCAGGGATCAATCTCGAGCCTATTGCAAAGGGTTTGTCTATTGCGGTTTACATCTCATGTGTGGTTTATAGGCTATTAAATAGTGGGTGGTTTATAACTGCAGGTTATCTTGGGTTCCAAAAAAATGTTTGTTTTAGTTTTGCTTGCATTAATTATACATGTAATATTTTTTTGCATTATTTGGTTTGGCATATTAAAAAACATGTATTGTATAAAATAATTATTTACAAAAGTATCTTCCACGATTATGATGTAAAAGGACTTTTGATGGATAATTGAGTCTTTAAACATGCTAATGTATGTATTAAATTCATTTGCATTACTGATTAAAAATTCATGGTATCAATAATACATTCCTCTATACACAATGGAGTGTTAGTTTTACATAGAGTGAAAATATACCAATCAAGGTACTACTGATATATAAAGCTAATGCGTGTATTATTTTTGCTAATGCACTTTATCAAACGACCCCTAATAGTGTATTTGGTGTGAAGGAACATATTTTTCATGAATAACGTTTTATAGGAAAATAAGTGTGATTTCTTATTTATTTTTTACTATTTGATAAATAAGCAAAAGCAAAATATTGCTATCGTGATTCATAAGCATTTGTATGTAATCTAACAAAGAAAATAATTAAAATGGTCTTTCATGTATGGGTAACACTTTATCTTGGTCTTTAATATATCTTACTTGATTAACATAGTTCTTAGTGAATAATAAAGGTATTCATTTAGGTTTTTGATATATTTTACTTGATTAAAATGGTCGTTAATGTATATTAAAATGTGTTCATTTTGGTCTTTTACTCTAAGTCTAATAAATTTTATATACAAAAAAAAAAAAAAAAATTAACTATGAATCTTTCATGATTAACAAAAATTATCATTATTGTACGATCTAACTCTAAAGAAAGAATTCCATAAACTCTAACAAGTTTTTCTTTTCTTTCTCCAACAAACGATCCAAAAAAAAGAAAAAGTCATGTACCATCCTTTTTGTGCGTGCACACGCATTTTAGAGTTAACAAATGATACAACAATGGTGCATTCTGTATCCACGTGAGGTTTTTGGTTAAATTTAATATTTTATATATATATAAATATGTTAGTTTTAGGATAAAATGACTAAACTGAACACATTTTGTTGTATATTAAGAATCATTTCAATCAAGTAAAATATATTAAAGACAAAAATAACATATTTATAATAGATTAAGGATCATTTTAATCACGTAAAATATATTAAGAACTAAGATAAAACATTACACATACATAAAGGATCGTCTTTATCATTTTCTCTAATTTAACATTGTAGGGTGGGTAGTGAGTCCTCTAGGGTCGGCAAAGTTGAAGAATGGTCACTAGGTAGAGATTGAGAGTGTGGGGTGGATGGGAGGCTACAATGTACCTAGAATATTGTTTGTGAATTTAGTGTACGGGGTTATTTTTCTTATTGCGAAGGAGACTTGGCTTCTTAGAAAAAATATTTTTTTCAAAAATTTTGTTCAATCAAACAGGAAAAATAACCTCCATACCAAACACATTTAAATTATTAATTTTTTTTTGAGTTTCATACATTTGCTATCCATTGATCTCCTTATTATTTATCTAAATTATAACCCCTTTTGTATTAAAACATAACTCAATGATCAAGTATTTATTCTCAACCGATAATAAGTGCACGTAGGTCAATTTGTGTCGGTTTATGTCATATAAGAGAGTGATGATTAATTGATCAAATACTTCTTCGACATATTTTTCATTTTATTTGAAAAAAATAGTATTTGGTAATGAAAAATTCAAATTAAATTTGAAATTATATTACAAATCATATACAACTTATAACATATTTTTCAATTCACTTTTTACTTTTAAAGTCGCATCTAAGTACATCCAAATATGAACAAAATTTGAAAATATTAACAACAATACATCCATGATATTCTATAAGTGAAATGTGATTTTTTGTTTTTGGTAAATAGAGATATATATATATATATTAAAGCATTACAATAGTAATAACCATAGATGGAAAAGAAATATAAATTGTGATGTGTACGGAATTTTACCATACCTTATGAGGGTAGATACAACATTATTTCAAAAATTCTTTGTAAAAAATAAAAATAAAGTTGTTAAACATATCTTCAAATTCAACTCCAATTTCATAAAATTCGTTAAAAAAAAAAACATTTGAAATCAATTGTCATGTGTTTTGAGAGTCTGATTTTAAATCATCATTTGTTTATGAATTGGTACAAAAATTCGACTCCAACCTCAACTTTAAATCATAATTTCAAATCTTAAATTCCCCAAAAATAAAATTTCAAATCGTGATTTTTTAAAAATGTAAAATTTGACCCATAAATTTATATATTATAAAAAACATGACTTATTATTTTAAATTTTATAATAAAGACTCATACTCAACGTAAAGAAATTGTGTGTACCACATAAAAGGTATATTAAAGAATAACGAGTTATTAATATTGTTGACCAATGAATCTTTAAAAATTTGTATGTATATGAAAGTTTGTAATTGCAAATATTTATTTATAAAAAAATATATGAAGATGTGTGATTTAACAATATGGTGTCTTATGATATTCTGATATCATGTTTATGAATTATGATTGTTTATTAGGTAAAAAATATTTAAAAATTGAAGAAAACTTTCATAGTTTTCACAACTTGTGGATCATTATGTTTAAAAGAAAAAAAAATATAACTTAAAAAATACAAATTACATGTCCAGACAAAACTTTAATTTCAAAACAATTTGGATATATTTAATCCGAAGAAAAATATTGGTCAACGTTCTCATATTCAATTTGTCAAATATTTAAAAAATTAAACATTATCTTTAGAAAAAACAAATTGCCTAAAAAAATGATCTCCTAATAAAAGTACGAAAACAGGTTGTCCTTGACATTTCACATTGATTGAGCCTCCACGCCTTTAAAAACACCTCATATTCACCTCACCATCCGACACATCTACATCCTCGACTTAGTCTGCCCATCGATTGATTCGATTTGAATTTGAAGTTTATTGATTTGACTTATCATAAACATGCTAGATTGTTATAGAATCATTAAGACATTCACTTGTCAGTTTACTAGTTATTAATTTGATTATTGATTTAACCATTATAGTTTTCACATAAAAATCTCTAAAGATTACTTAAAAACAAGGTGACAAACTGAATGAACTATGTATACAAGTTAACAAGGTTGCAGTTCGGCCAAAAAGTAAATGACTTCTTATATTGAAGTCAAAACTATTACCAAAAGCTTTAAATCAATAACTCATTATCAATAAATCGATATCCTTTTTCCGATTCAAATTATTGATTTTGATTCAATTTTAAACAACCTTATCCCAAACCCCATCTCCCATATTGTTTGCCTAAAATCTACACAAATAATTTTTATTTTATTCTCAAACTCAATAAAATAAACAATTTTTTTTTCTTCCCTATAAAACAAACTCAATTTCAAATCATTACTTCATATAGCATCCCCAACTTCACTATGATAGTGCGTAAATTTTCAATCACGTTTTAAATTAGCGCCCCTCCAGTAGCTCTGCATATTAGGCGGACATCTCCACCTTTAACATATACTGTTACTGAACTGAACCTTCAATATCTGCAAATGGATCTCAATTATCTCTTCATTTCTCTCACTCCATCATGGACTTCGGTCAGCATTTTTTCTTCTCTATTTGACTGTATATGTATCTATACAATCTGTGTGATTTTTTTAAAAAATTTTTGCTGATTTTTTTCCTGTTTTGGTGAATATAGGTTGCTATGTTGATCGGTTATTTTCTCTATTTAGCTACCGTTGGATCTATTCTACCCGGAAAACTTGTTCCTGGGGCGACTTTATCTGATGGAACTCGACTCCATTATCGTTGCAATGGTAAATCCCATGTCTATGTAATGTGAATTGGTGTGTATTTTGATGGGCGGAGTCAGGATTTGAAGTTTATGGGTTTTGAGCTTGTTATCGAACCCATTTAGTTAATGGGTTAGAAAAATTTAATCAAAAGTTATTGATTTCATCTGGACTCTTGGTTAATGTTGTAGTTTTGCCTAGGGGATTTGAAGTTTATGGATTGTGAGCTTGTTGTTGAACCCGTTTAGCTAATGGTTCAGCTAAGCTATTGAGTTTGTTGGGACTACTAGGGAATATTGTAGTTTTGCCTGGTGGGATTTGAGGTATATGGATTCTGAACTTGTTATCGAACCTGTTTAGTTAATGGGTTGTCAATTAAATATTTATGCTTATCTAATGGATTTCCTAATACAATTATAAGGTTTAAGCAAAAGTTATTGGATTTGTTTGAACTCCTACTTAATAATGTAGTTTTGCTTGGATTCGGGGTGGCTCAGTGGTTTGAGCTTGGGACTTCCATGTTGGAGGTCTCAAGTTCGAAACCCCTTGCCAGCAAAAGCAAGGGGTTTGCCTTCTGGGTCGAGCTTGTCGCACTGGGCTTGCCTAGTGCGGGTTACCTCTCCTATGTGGTTTGCGAGCTATTGCATAGGAGCGGGGGTTGGGTTTCCCTTGTCATCATAAAAAAAAAGATGTAGTTTTGCTTGATAGGATTTTGAGGTTGATGGATTCTGAACTTCTTGATGAATATATAGCTTGTTTTTGGTAATGGGTTCGTGATTAATATATAAATGCTCATTTAATAGAGTCTGTGCTAAAACTATTGGGTTGGTCCAAGCCCGTACTTAATACTGTAGCTCTGCCCTTGTATATTTTCATGTTTATCCATGCGGGTCGAGCTTAGATTATGAGTTTATTGTTGATATTTCAGGTTTGTTATCACTTCTGTTGTTGGTTTTGCTTCTTGGAGTTGGGTCACAGATGAATCTTGTTTCACCTACTGTGAGTGTGGAATTTTTCTTTTGTAGCAAAGGATGTACTTTGGCTTCATTTGCATTCCCTGTTTATAAGTTTGTTTGCACAAATATTGTTTGTTAAAGCTTCTTATGCGGATGAGCGAGGAACAATTTCTTGCTACACTTTGTGTAGAATTGATGAGAGTGAGGGTTTGTACTCATTGTTCCCAAGAGTCTCGTCTCCGGTGGAACAAATATTCTGTTGTCACTTTCTTTTTCTTTAATGGATGGTGAGATTAAGAAGCTGCGTGAATTTCACGTGAATTTATTGTTCCTCATAATATCATTAAGTTTAGGAATCGGGTTGTAATTTCAGTGAAAAATAAATAATTGTGATATTATATGGCTTTCTCATTTCAATCCAAAAGCTTCAACAGAATTGGTGGAATGATTTCCAACTGCTGTAGTACCTATCTTTTGTTTTTGCTCCTGCCTTTTTGATGACAATGTACTTTTAGCTTTTGTTTTTTTGTTATCTTCTATTGTTGTCGATCTGATTTATTTTCATCATCCCTGGAGAATCACTTGGTTAAGTACAAAACAAGTTGCCAATCTATTCATCTTCAATATCCCTATAGAATAACTTGGTGAAGTACAAAAAATGAAATAGAAGGCCAAATTCTGCTTTCTACATGAGTGCACAAAATGATTCCTTAAAAGCACTTTAGTTGGATCCAAAATTGTTCTCGATGTTGCATCTTCCAATGTTGTTGAAAACATGAGAAGGTCCAGAGTGTTGTATGTTTGGACTACTGGAATGCATTTGTCCAGGTTTCTGTTTTTGGTATACTCATAAAGAGATGACATCATCTATTTGTAATGCATTGCAGGCTATAGCAGATAGAGGACTTGAACTTTTGTCCACAACATTTATCTTTAGTGTTCTTGTAAGTGAAGAATTTCATACCATAAGAAAGTAATATATTCTTGATTATGCTTTTATTGGCACAAACTTTCTTGTTCTGCAAGAATTTCTAGCAAGTTAGAAGATTCATTCTGACATCTTAAATTGTGAATGACTGATCGATATTTAGGTGACATTGATGCTTTATTTGGTTGGCCTGAACTCACGTGCAAAGAGTTCATCACTGAAACCTCATGTCTCAGGAAATCTAATCCATGACTGGTAATTCAATTGACTCTATGCTGGAGTTTATATTCTGAAAAGTTCTTAACACTAATAAAATGGTAATGTCATTCTTTATTGAACTGTCTTCCATCCATCCTTTGATCTATCTGTGTATTATAAGACAGTTTGTGAATTGTTGTGAAGTTACCATTCTACATAAGATAGTACGAGCAGGAGTGATTAATTATAATTTCCTCAATTAGTACCGGCATTTTGGCCTTTGTACCCAAGATGCTTAGATTACCATAGAATCGAGAATTCTAATATATCTGTAATAATACCCTTCAGGGTGGCCCAGTGGTTTGGGCTTGGGACTTCCATGTTGGAGGTCTCAAGTTCGAAACCCCTTGCCAGCGAAAGCAAGGGTTTTGCCTTCTAGGTCGAGCTCGTCGCACCGGGCTTGCCTAGTGCGGGTTACCTCTCCTGTGTGGTTTGCGAGCTATTAAATAGGAGCGGGGGTTTTACCTTGTGCGCACCCAAGGGGTAGCGGCTGCGGGTTTCCCTTGTCATAAAAGAAAAAGATAAAAAAAATACATCTGTAATAACATATGACTATTAACAGCCTTTAATTTTCTCACTTGATTCTGAGTGCACCTTAACAACCGGGAATTTCTTTTTCGAAAAAAAGAAAAAGGAGAAGAAGAATTTAGCTGTGGAAATTCATTGTTTTCAACTTTCATTTGAAAAGAGTAGTTTGATCTTGGTTGACACATGACAAAGAAAGTTTGTCGTTGAAGAGAACACTTCAGTATTATGAATCCTCAGCTCAGTGCAGAATAACTTCTGCAATAGAAATTAGGGTAACCTGATTTTGGCAGTTATTCTGGAATACATAGATGGGTCAAACACGGTACCAATATGGTGAGATTAAGCCGACAGTAGACTGATATCATCTAGTGTTTTCACCACATTAGAGCAAGATATTTATTTTGTTCTCTACATTCAGATTCTGTTGTCTTTATTGTAATGAATACTCTCCTAATCTTTCTTCTATCCTCTTTCCTTGACTAGGTGGTTTGGGATACAACTGAATCCTGAATTCATGGGCATTGATCTCAAGTATGTACTCATATCTGACTTCAAAGTTTTCATCATGCTATAATTTGATTGTTTAGTTTATTTTTGTTGGATATGTCTGCTAGTAACTTTGCATTATCCTTTTCATGTTAATGACCAATCCATAAGCAGTCATGCCCAGTGATTTGTAAATTTTGTATACCTTATTTAGTTTAGCTCTAGAAATGGTTTCTTCTGCTTCCTGAAGGAAGAAAATATAGAGAATCCTTAATTTGTTTGGAGTGAACTATTGATGTTTGGAGTGAAATGGGTCCGAATGGATATTGATGATTCATATAGCCGACTCCCGACTAGTTTGGGATTGAGGTGTAGTAACCTGCTTTTTACCTAAGCAAAATAATTTCTTGGCATGAAAAACTTGTGTTTTTCTGATGAATCAGAACTCATTTTCCGGGAACCTCCAAGCACAGTTGAATTCCTAGTCAAAGTGATTTTGAGAGGGCAGAATAGTTATTTTTGTTGTAATGAACTAATGACTGTCAGCTTCAATCAAGGCTATTTGATTATTTCTTTTGACTTCTCTGCTTATGACGAACTTTCTGTTGTAGATTTTTCTTTGTTAGAGCTGGTATGATGGGATGGTTACTTATCAATCTTTCAGTTCTTGCGAAATGTGTTATAGAGGCTAAATTAAGCCAATCAATGATTCTTTACCAGCTATTTTGTGGGGTAAGTTGCTGGTTGTACACTTCCAAGTATATGTTCTTGAGTATGTGCTAGTGATATTTAAAACTTCTTTTATATGTGTTTAATTGCAGCTCTACATCCTTGACTACTTCTTCTATGAAGAGTTCATGACCTCCACGTAAGTTGGCCGCTTCTTCTCCGTTAACTTTTTTAAGATTGAAAAGTTGATGTGAAGCAAAGAACTATTGTTTCTCTTCTTTCCCCTTCTTTAATTTATGTCAGCTGTCCAGAATTTCATCTCCCTTTCACTACCAGTTTCTTCATCCTTATTTGTTGTGTGGTTATTATGCTTTGATCTAAAATTCAAAATAAATCATCCATATGACAAGAATACCACATTGTACGCAACAAAATTAGAAGAGGGTTGGAGAAGGTTTAGCTGTTTAGCCACGAGAAGCATTAGCTTGGGCAGGATAATATGGTTGCTGGTCATTTTTGTGCTTTAATAAGGTAATGCTGGAAGCTGTATAATTAAAGGATTATGAGGTTTGCCAGCCGAACTGGTTTGGGACTGAGGTGTAGTTGTTGTTGTTGTTTATGAGGTAGCTGGGTTTGGTCCCTGGTGTCATGGTCAGAGAATCAGCAACTGGATGGAAACGGAGGGAGTTAGGGCAGCATAGGTTGTTTTACATGGTCTTGGGGTTGTTGATTAGTAGCCTGGTCACAAGGGTTAAAATTAAAACAAGAAACTTTCTCCGAGTTTTATACATCCAATAACATGTCAGTTGAAACAAAGTGACTCCGAAGAACCTTTGATAGTGATGCTAACATTTGGACCATACGGAACACAACTACTGCCAGAAACCTTGGAAGGGTCTGGCTGGGATACCACTATTCTCATGTTAGGATTGATTAGAGGGGGGGGAGGGGTGTTGAATTGTGATATGATCGTTTTTTAGCTAGAGTGAGTGGTTTTAATTTGTATGTTAAGTTTTTAATGCTTCTTGAGCATGTACCAATTCAATATTATTGGGAGCATGATTTTTTATCGAAAATTTGTATATATAAGGTTTGACCTTTCTAAGCCCTAAAATGTATCATAATTGGCAGAATGATATGTTTGTTTTGTTAACCAGTGATTATGTATTGATGGTCGTCACCCTCATCTGTTCCTCTTACTTTCCCCTTTCTTTGTAGTCTTAGTATTATCTTCCTCCATTAAGTTTTTCAGCTACAGTTGTGTAAAATCTTGTTTCTCCATTCTCAGATGGGATATAATAGCAGAGAGGTTGGGCTTCATGCTGGTTTTTGGTGATCTAGTCTTTATACCGTTCACCTTCAGTATTCAGGCATGTATTCATAACCAATTCTTATTGCCACATACAAATCTATCCCTGTTTATATATAAATTATGACACCTTTAATATCAGTATAATACAAATGTATATGACACCTTTCATATTAGTATAACACAAAAGTATAGGTTGCAACTGAATTCTCTTCAAAAACATAGTTTTGAGCCATCACTTCTTGTGTCCTTCATTTCCTACTAAATGTAATGATGCCTACTTTCGTGCATGCCAACATATTTTTTTTTTAAATGGTAAAGGTTAGGCCATGCAACATATTCTTTTTCCTGGAATTTATACCTCGCCTCATGCTACAATATTTTAATGGATATACTACTTGTTTGATTACCCAGAAAAGTTTTTGTTTGTGTTTAAGTTTAAAAGAATTTGAATCAAGGGCCTGTCAATGAAGAGAAATGGAAAAGGAAAAACACATGTGTTTGTTTATCTTTTCTTTTCTGAGAAAACCATGTCTGGAAACTGTTTGTCCCCTTCCTGAAAATGCTCTGAATAAGTTTTGTGTTTCGTAAAACACAGACGAATATTTCCATGTGTCCGCAGTAATCAACACATGAACAACTTCTGTTGTTAAAAGTACCCATTGCACTGTGAACTCATACGAAATGAGAGAAGTCTAATAACTTAGTTGTAGATAATATCCAATAGGGACCCTTGGGGTGACTCAGTACCTCTACTTCCATTATGGAGGTCTCAAGTTTGAAACCCCTTGTCTGCGACAACAGGATATTAGCCTTCTGAATTGAGCTTCGTCGCACGGGATGTGTCTAGTGTGGTTGACTTCTTTTGTGTGGTTTGCAGGCCATTCCATAGGAGCAGGGTTTATCCTGTGCACATCCAAAGGATAGCGGCCATGGGGTCCATTGTCATTAAAAAAAAATTAAAACAATATCCAAGAGGGTATCCTGATAAAATAGTTCTACTCTACTTATAATAGGGTAAGTAATTATTCTCTTTGATTAATAAGACAAGTAACTATTCTCCTTCATTAAACACAAAATAAGTAGAAATAACCTTTAAAATTTTATACGTAACATTCTCCCACTTGAGTTCAATGACCCTAAACATATTTGCGACCTAGAAATCTACCATAATGGCCCTAAACATATTTGCCACATTAATGTTCTTGACTTTCGATTGTAGCAAGAATGTTTTTGTATTTTCTGTTGACCTGTCAATTGATAGTTCTGTGGCATGATTGATTATCATGGTATCAATGTCATGGTTGGGTTCATTGTGGAAAGGAATCTAAACAATCTGTGTTCGGGTTCAATGGTGTCCTGATGTGTGTCTAAAAAGGCTTATGACTTTACCTTATCAAGAGAAGGGTTAAATATTGTATAGGAGCTGGAGTTCTAATTTCGCTGCAGCCACTACCTAATATATATTTGGAAACAATGGCTTACAAGAGTAACAAACAGAGATAGATGAAGCTGATTCTGGTTTCCAACTTGGGGTTCTATTACATCTGTGAGAATATAACAATGGATAAAAGGGCGTAAGCGAATGCGTGGATTTCAATGTCCAAGTGTAAATATCTTCATTATAAAGTCTCACACTTCTATCCATATATATAGGGAGACTTTATAATGAAGATATTTACACTTGTTCAATGCAGGACAGTATACAAAGCTAGACTAGCCTGTTACTATCTAATAATATTTCTCTTCCTTTTCAGGGTTGGTGGCTTTTGAGTAACAAAGTGGAGCTAACAACAGCAGCAATAATTGCCAATTGCCTCGTCTTTCTTATTGGGTAAGCATGCAAGGCCATCTCAATACTATTTTTTCCTCCGCCATTTGTATTGTGCACTTTTGTTATGTCTTTCAGACAATTTTTTGTTTGTTTGTTTGTTGCTTTCACTAACATTTCTTGACATGGACCCCTGTCTCTGATTGAAAGGTACTCGGTGTTCAGAGGAGCCAATAAGCAGAAGCATGTATTTAAAAAGGATCCCAAGGCACCCATATGGGGTAGTCCTCCAAAAGTTATTGGGGGAAAGTTGCTTGCTTCTGGCTATTGGTAATCTCTTGATCTTACTTTTCTACTGTGTCATCGGTATCTTAATAATCCAGAACACGAAATGACTCCAGATTGAGAAAGACTTAGTATTTTTTAAATTAGCTTTTAACATGCGAGCTAGCTGTTGGAAAAACACATGAACTATATCAAATATTCAACAGAAGTAGATTAGTGTTCGTGAACATTTCATTCTGAACACTTGTTTATCTTCAGCTCTTCAAATTTTCGAAATTCTAAATCGTTATATATTTTCTGAAGGGGCATTGCACGGCACTGTAATTACCTCGGGGACTTGTTGCTGGCATCGTCTTTTAGTTTACCTTGTGGTATAAGGTAATAATTTTGAACTCTTGCTAATTCAATTTCAATGACAATTTGCTTAGTAGAGAAAAAAATCATATTGCTCATGTATGCCTGCAGCTCTGTGGTTCCATACTTTTACCCCATATATCTTCTCATTCTACTCATATGGAGGGAGAGAAGGGACGAAGCTAGATGTGCGGAGAAGTACAAAGACGTGTGGGCTGAATACCGTAAACTTGTTCCTTACAGGATCTTACCTTATGTTTACTAGCTCAATCGTTTGTCCACGTTGCTGTGCATTAGAGTCAGAATTAGCCTCACTGTACCGTACTACCCAAGCAGGAGAAGGGACAAGCACATGAATGAATATTAAATCAAAATCCGAGCTTTTTCCCTATCTATGCAGCTTTCTCATCTCCTCTACGGAAGTAATCTTTTAATCTATTTCAGTTAGGATCGACACTGAATCGAAATGTAAGTGATTGCTTAGTTTTTGAAAGTTTTTCCCGAACCAACTTGTACACTAGATGTACTTTATCATGGCAGGATTTAAATTGAAACTCATGTGCTTCTTGTATTGAATGCCAACTATGGGATTACTTCACATGGTTGGTTATTTATGTGTCCTGAAATTTTCGAATGATTTTTACAACTTCCCAGTTTTCTGCAGTTCTCTCTTTTTTATACCATCATGTTTGGATCAATTTGCGTTCACCTCGACTTATTTCAGAGGATATTTGTTACTTTCCACCAAGCAACATGTACTTGGTAATTCTGTCCACTAAGCTTTGGACAGAGTTGCTCATCATTTTTTCTATTTACGGGGGTTCCCGGCCATGTGGCAACGACGAGGGGAACTCAGTGTATAGTAATGCAAGGAGACATTGCTTTTGCTAATTCAAATTGAACGGGGATATAAAATCGGAAGAGTATAATGCATACACTCTGATTATACACATTGTACTATGAATTATACACTACATACAAAGTGTATAATATGTGTATACAAGCAATGTAATGGGTTAATAAGGCCAACTATGATGAATGTATACTAACATGAAGCAAGCTTAAGCCCTTTAACATCTAATTGTGATCCAAATTAAGGCCCAAGATGTTGAATGAAGACCAAGATGATACAAATCAGCCCTCTTATTATGATCCAAATTTGGACCAGTCAATATTTGCACTTCTGTTTCAATGCAAATTTTTTTAGAGAAAATTACGCTCATAAGCAAACATATACTAGTTAATTAGTTAACATAACTATAGTTTGTCTTAATTATAATTTGTGACCTACTTTTAGTTATAATTACGCGGCGCAACTTTTTAGTTTTGTACAATTCGCACGTTTGTATAATTTGAAATTTGTATAATATAATTTGTATAACTTTTATATAATTCAGAATTTGTATAATTGTTTACACTTCTGATGTTTGTAATTGTATACATTCGTTATTTCGAGTTTTTACAAAAATAACTGAATTATTCAAATGTATCCGTGAATTATATAAATATGCGAATTATACAAACGAAGTAGCTTAAACTGTAGTTACAACCCGTAAATATGCAAACTATAGCTATGGAGCATAATTAATTTTACTATAGTGACTATTTGCGAAAGTTTCCCAAATTTTTATTACCTACTGAAGCAACAACAACATACCCAATCTATCTTGATGGGATAGAGAGATTGTTTCCAATAAACTCTCAGTATAAAAAGAAGCATATCAAGGCAGTTCTGAGAAAAAAAACAACGAATGTGGAACATTTTATTGAATTATTGAAAACAATATAATTTGCTTGTCTTACATTAATCAGTAGGGTTAGGTGAATCCGTGCTTCAACATTATTCCATAGTTTTCTATAACTAAAAGGTAACCTACTACGTTTATTTAATTTTAAGAATCTAGGACTCTTGGTTCATTTGATTGGAACAAGTTATTTCAAAATTATAATAGGAAATTGAATAATGATAACTTAATAATGTTTAAACTTGTGAAAGGGGAAATGTCTCTTATTGTTCTTTATTCCAAGATTGTTATTCTTTTGATTTTTCGTCTGGTGTTCGATATCCATAATGGACCTCAACTAAATTATTGTTCTTTATTTCAAAATTGTTATTCTTTTGGTTTTTCATCCGGTGTTCGATCTCATATTGGAGCCGACTAAATTTGGTACTAAATTATTATTCTTTTGGTTTTTCATTGTGTCCGGGTACCCATATTGGAGCTCAACTAAATTCGAACCCATATTAGAGCTCGACTAAATTTGAATGTAGTTTGGATGAGTCCGTACCAAAGGGGACTCAAAACAGAGACTTCTTAGTTATGGATGAAGGAGTACTTACCACTCCACCTCTACCCTTGTTGGTTAGAATGCAAATTTTCAACATATTCTCTAGGCAACTTAGATGAAAGTCCTTTAAATAATACTCTGTCTCAAGTTATCTAACACATTTTCGTTTTTCGAGAGTCAAACAATTTAAGTTTGATTGAGAATTTGCTTATGTAATCTTCAAATTTCTTAAAATGAAATTTATATATTTATAAACTACATAAAAAGTACTATAAGTCACAATAATTGACAATTCAAAATATTTAAAAAATGTATAAAAAATTTACAGTCACAAATAAATTTATTTGAATTTCAAAATTCGAAATGTGTCACCAAGGAAATATACTAGATCGGTTCTCGTCTTTATAAGCTGCTATATTTTTGTGCATCACAAAATTATTCTGATTAATATTATTATAAATATTTAACTTTATTTATACATTGTTGGTCTAACTTTCAGAATATAAATTATAGTATAATGTCTTCACATTTTAGTTGCTTAGAAAATTTAACAATCGACTTACACGTGCTATGCTTACTGGCTCTCAATTTATGGGAATCTAAATAACTAGTGGTTGAAGCTTCAAAATAAAATAGAGGCCAAGATAATAGGTAGTCATATAATCCTAATAATGTGTATATAGGCGAATACAAGATCTAAAATGTATAAGATTGAATTAAAAAAAATCGGGTTAAGAGGGTTCAAGGATAATTGTAAAATAAGGAAGAATTGATATACTTTTGAGTTCAATTTATTTTAATAGAAAGAAGAATCTTGTTCCACGAGTAGTGGGTTTGATTCTGATTGAAAAATTGTATTCGATAGAAAACAGAAAGATATTGTACCTAGAATTGAAGATATGCCCTTCTCAACCTAAGAATTGTAATATTTCCGTTTTTTTATAACTATTTTTAACATTTTTTTTAGTTGAGGGACTATCAGAATCAATTTTTTTTTATTAGATGCATATATTTTATCCTTATTATATTCTATTTGATGAAACTATACTGAATATGTTGATGTTATCGTAAATTCGTAATACTATACTATGTATATCTTTTTTGTTTTTTAATGCATGTTTCAATGTTTATGGCTGTGGACATATATATATATGTATGAATGAATGAACAAGACAACTCGGTAATTGTGTGGAAATATTTTAATTTATAACACCATTTTTGGAGTTTTGGCAAAGTGGTGGGGGTTGACAATGACTCCAATGCACAGACAAAAAATGAGTAAATTGACATATATGAAGATAGGTGGTGGTTAAGTTATTGTATAAAAGTATATAATTACATATTATTAATTTGATATAAATATCGATCGTGTATATATATATATATATATATATATATATATTATTATTATTATATCACAATAAAGTGATAAATATATATATAAAAGTATATAATTATATATTATTAGTTTAGTATGATATAAATATCGACCGTGAAAAAGTTTTCGGTAAGCATAAGGCATCTTTGTATGTCCCATCTTTAATGAATGCTTTTATCGTCTTTACTGATGCTGGCAAAAAGATAGGTGCATTCATACATGCTTCATTGTCCCTACATAAAAGAACCACTTGGGGTTGGGAAGTAGGGTGGGTGGGGGAGGGGCAGTGGCGGAGCCAGAAAATTTAATAAGGGGGTTCAAAATATGAGAAGTAAATACACGAACTAGTGGAAGGGGGTTCGACATTTATTATACATACCTAAAAAATAATTCTAACCATGTATAAATAATAATTTTAACCATGTATAAATAGTAATAGTTTTTGCCGAGGGAGGTCGGATGACCCCCCTCATTATATGTTGCCTCCTCCCGGGGGGGTGTTATATATATCTACAAAATATCTATTTGAAAACATGCAATTTCTTTATTCATTGGAATACCATCGGAAATATGGAAATTTCTAAAAAAAATAATCCATAAAAATATTTTCGACAAGTCAAATTGATATTTCTTTTCTTCTATATGTTCTTTGATGTGTGTTATTTGAGTTTAGGTCTTTTGAAAACAATTTGATGTTACTAATGTACAACTTAAAACCATATATAATTGCAGGGTGGTTTAGTTCGTATTAATTTTGCTAGTAATTGTGTGAGGATAGTCTCTTATAATTTGCCAATGTCATAAATAATATAACATTTGCTAACAATTTTCAAACATAAAAGAGAACATTTTCAGTTTCCATTGTTGGTAAAAGTCTTCGCAACATATTATTAACCAACTTTCCCGCCATTTTTTGCAACGACAATTGTTAGTGAAAAATCTAGTCACAATAATTTATTGTTGCAAATATTTTCAAATGCCACGAACGTATGATATTTAGAGGGTGTTTAGATTGGTTTAAAAGTTGGTCAAACCTACTTTTAAGTCAGTTTTTGACTTCTGAAACTGTTTGATAAATATAAAAAATAATTTAAAATAAGTAAAAAATGACTTAAAATAAATTATGATGTGTTTGACAAGGTAAAAATGACTTAAAATAAGTTAGAAATCAAAAGTAAATCTCCCCTACTTTTAATTTTTTGACTTAAAAGTCATTTTAATTTGACTTTTTATTTTAGACTTAAAACTAATTTTTTAAAGACAATCCAAACAGGCTCTTAATCAACTAAATATAATTCATTGCAACGATATTTTTGTTGCGTTAAGTTGGCTTTTAGCAACAACTTTTTTTTTTTTTTCGGGATAATCTTCCATCGACTCGCCACAATGTGCAACGACTTCTTTATTGTTACCAAATGTACTTTTTGCAACTACTTTTGATATATCATATATTGCAACAAAAATTTTTGTTAGGCTGTGTTCTTTAGAAGGTAGAGAATGGTGGAGACGTGAGAGGAGATTTGTTGGGTTTTATTTGCCTGATTTCTTATCATAAATATGTTTTTCTTTTAGAAAAATATTTTAATATTTTGACTAGTCTTTTTCTTGTAGGAAAGGTTAGACTCTATAAATAGAGGTTTGTTCCTTTTAACTTAATCATCATTCACAATGTAGTCCTAAAGTTTTGAGAGTTTTGGTTGTGGGGGAGAATTTTGTGAACCTTCTTGTATTCTAAGAGAATTGGTTGAGGTTATTTCTCTCTATATTTATAGTGGATTGTTCATCTCCTTTATGGACGTAAGTCAACTGACCGAATCACGTTAAATCTTTGTGTTTTTTGATATATTTCTTGTTTGTCTTCTTACTCATGATATTTCGAGATTTGCTTTGCTAGATTTTGCATTACACCTCCTTATTTTCGATCTTAATAAGATGCTCACGTCTTTGAATGATATGCCGGTTCTTCTGTAAATGACGGGAGTCCGGCATATCGTTTTTATTGGATGTCATAGTACGTAGAAAGACTATATACAGATGTTAAAAACAGAGAGTACGGAAATGTTGCTTTTGCTTTGGAGATGGAAGAGTCCGGTTTATATATAGAAGAAAAGAAATTATTTTAATCAAAATCAAAAATCTTAAATTCGAGCATCGAAAAAAGACAAGATTTGACAAGGAGTGATTTCCATTTTCCACTATAACAAATCTTACACGGCGTAATTTCTGATTAGTTGAAACTTCAAAACCAATACACAACATCGATAATAAAAATGAAAAAGATTAAAATTGGGTTAACTTAAAGTACAACCAACTCAATTATTCAACGTAAAGTATTTTTCTTTTACATTAAAATTTTTTATAAAAGATGTGAGAACCCTAGTACTCTGTGTATGAGAGAGACCTCACATATAAACAGCAGAGTATAGTTTTTTTTTTTTTCTAATACAAAAAGACTAAAATGGTCATAAAACAAAAAAGATGAACAAAGAAATTAACCAAGTACTACTACTGTTTTTTTGTTCTTTAATATGAGCAAACAAAGTACTTAAGTTTTATTTTTCTTATAATCGTGATCAATTCACTTTTTATTAATTACTAGACCACATCACGAGTAAACAAAAGAATCTTTCATATTTTAAAAACTAATATTTTTTCTGAGCTCTCCAAGAAAGTATGCTATAAGATAACCACAATGGAGTAGGATGGACCATACTTATAATTCTTAATTGAAAATTTCGATTTGAGAATAAAAAACTTTTTTGGCGCGCTTTTAGCTTTTATAGTAAATCTATTCAATATGAATTCAAATTATTCAGGCAATAAACTTTTGAATTTCAGATAATTACAACAACAAAGAAAACTATCAAACAAAATTTTTGGCCTTGTTTGGTATAAATTAAAGTGTATAAATTAAAGTGTATGCAATTGGTAAATTGTGATAACAAACATTAATAACAATATATTATGTATAATCTTACAAGTAAATTTTAAAAGTTAAATATACGTCTATGATATACTTTATTTCTATGTTTATGAATTATTTTCGTTAGACCTCGACTCGAAACGAAGTGATGATAGACATTGAAGAACAAATATCTCATATCCACTTGCATAGTCATTGAATAAGTACACTTGCCTAACATTGGAATAAGTTCTAAGCGGTGGTGGTCATCAACTACTTAGTCATCATATTCTTCCACAATTCAATGTTTCTTTTTTTTTTTAATCAATGCTAGATGGAAAAAAAGAGAGGAATTTGACATGCATTTCAAATATATATTTGATTATTCTAGAGTGGAACTAGTTTTAGGTTTTATAATGTTTTGTAACTCATTATATAACAAATTACTACAAAATTTTAATCTTATAGACAAAAAACAATAATTTTATAATGTTGCGGGATAGTAATATGTTAGGTACTAAAGATTGAATTTGCATAACTTTTTTATTTACATATCTCACATCTATATCTTTATGCTTAGTCTTTTAAACCTATTTCAAGAAAATTAAGTATTTACTTTTGATATCTCAATATATTGATATATATGACTTGTTCTTCTGGTTTTCTGCTTAATGTTAGGTACCATGTTGAAATTTGATTATTTCAGATTTACGCTATGTCTCTTATTGAGGGGAAGCGTTCAGTGTTAGATATCCGCATTGAAATTTGATTATATCAGATTTGCGTCACATAGAGCTTCATTTGAGGAGAAGTTCTCCTACTAAGAATTTTTTCATATATATCTGAAACTTAAACTCGAAACTTCTAATTAAGAGAATAACAACCCTATCTGCTACATCACATTTTATAAGACTTTTTATATGGATACTTTAGTAAGGAGAGAAAAAAAAACAAAAAGTTAAGCAGCTCTTATTACCTCAGTAAATTTTACCCCATTTTAGTGTGTATGTGTAATACTTCTCCATTTCTTTTTCTTCCATATATTATTGTTACTACTATTCTCTTCTTTATTCGTTCAATATGAATTATTTATTTATGTATTTTTTATATAGATTTTCAATATGCTTTACTTGAGCAAAGAATCTAATAAAGAATAACTACTCTTACTTCTCAAGATAGGAAAAAAGACAACGCATACACCATATTCCCTGGACCTTTTATGAAATTACACTGAATATGTGTTATTGTTATATATATTAATTTGATATGAACATTAAATACAAATAAAAATTGTATCCAATAATTAATTACTAGTTAATTTGATACTTCCAATCAAATACCTTTACGAAAAATAAAATAAAAAATCAAATACCTTTACCGGAAGCCGAAAGGGAGAGATGATCTCCCGGGACGTGGGAACTATAGAAAAAAAATAAAAATACGTTTGTTTGGGATAATGAACTTTTAGATGATAAAAGTTTACTCCCTTCGTTTAATAATAATTATTCATTATATTATTTTAAGATATTTAATAATACTTATCCATTTTATGAATTTAATGGATAATTTTACACTTAATTTCTAATTTACCCTTATCATTAATTAGTTATTTCCGTATTACATTTTTAAAGACATATTATTTATTACTTCTTCAATTCCTTTTTATATGCCACCTTTTTAGAATTCATTTGCATTAATAAATTGAATAACTTTACAATTCTATTCTTATTTAATGTCTTTTAAAGTCAACTTTTCAATAAATAATAAATATGCTAGATTTCAAAATTGAAATGCATTTAGATGACTATTTAAATTTTTGAGTTTGTTTTTGGAGCCAAAATTTTTTAGTATGGATCGATCCAAAATTTGAAGAAAATAAATTTTTTCCACCTCAATTTTCCTATATATTTTGTGTAAAAGATGATTTTTATAAATTCTTAAAGCAAACATGACCACACCACAAAAAATTCAAATTTCATTGCTATAAATTGATCTAAATATTTCTGTTGATTCTAATGTTATTTATAATAAAATTAGATGAAAAATTTCTGATCTTAATAAGTTACAGTCTTAAAGATATGACGCCGACATAAATTTTAGTTCTACTTCAACAAAGAAAAACATGACAATTCAAATTTTACAAAGTAGTGCAATAATGAGTAAGTAATCAATATACGAAGTAATTATAATGAACATTAATTACTTACTATTAGTTTTTCTAGATTGATCAAATATCTATTTTCAAGACTAATTAACTATTAAGAGTATAATAGAATGAATATTGTAATTTATACATTAATTTTATGAAATTACAAGTATGATGAACCAATTATTTATAGTATGGATGACATATCAAAAGATAGTATATTAAAATTATCCTTTTATTTATAATTTCTTAAAAAATATGCAAAATTAATAGTGGACAAATATTGTTGAATGAAAAATTAGTAACATAATTCAACTCTATCTTGAGAGGTTTAAATAATTAATTAATGGATAATTGGCGTAGGTGGACCTCCTCCCCAAGTTCAATCATTTAGGCGTGGAGACAAAGTCCTTTAAATCATTTACACTTATTTTAGAATTGCATCAACCTAGTCAATGATGCACTCCAACACTTTTCTCTATTAAAAATTGGATAAGAACACTCTAATTTTTATTTTATTTTTATAAAATATACATTCCACTTTCGTATAATATAGTTTATATAAATTGCATATAAGAGGCAAATTATACTAGACAAACTTTATATAATAAGGATGATCAAAAAAGCATAATAAAAAATTTTGAACTTGAAATTCCTATTTGAAAGATTACCGACTCAATTAATTTGATCACTTTTTTTTACAAGTTTACTTATAGTGTTATACGCAAAACATATCATTTTCCCAAAAGAATGAGGCAAGACATAAATTCCAAAATATAGGAGTATATATACCTCATGAAATAGAGAAAATATCTCTTAGGATGAGAAAGTTATAATTATAGATAAACTCACACTTCAAAATTAATAAATTCTTATAATAATTTCAAATGGACATACAATAATGATTGAGTTTCTATTATTTAAAAAATTCTTTGAAATGTAAACAAAAAAAAATTCTCATCTTATAAAATATTTATTATTCATTGATAGATTTAGAGCTTGTGTTATCGAAGCAGTATTAAACTACTGACCTTTTATCTATATCTTTCTTTTTAAAATAACCTTTTTCATTCAATTAAAAAAGAAAAAGAAAAAAAGATAGATTTATTGTTGACTTTTAACCTCATGCGGCGGCTATAGTATGCAAAGGCGAATTCAGGATTTTAAAAAAACGGGTGCACCATTGCTTTAAAGATAAGATCAAAAATTTATAATAACAATAACTAAGCGAGCAATACATAAAAATTAATTTAGTTTTTTTTTTTTAATGAAAAACGTGTTTTTAGTTGGTAAAAATATATTGAAGCAAATCGGGGCTGCCTGGGATCAAATCTGCGACCTTTGTGTTGAATCTTGCTGTCATACCAGTGAACCATCCAGTCATCTTGAGAACAGGTTCAACAAATTTTAATTTAATATATTCTTTAATAATTATAGAAGTAATATATCGAGTTTAGTCGGATGACCACGGATTCGGATAATCCAAAAAATGTACATAAATTTGCCCCTGATACTATGTATTCCAATAATTGCAATAGTAAGTAGTTGTGCGTGATTTGATAGGAAAGCTCACCTATAAAGTTATTTTAAAGTCACTTATCTTCTAGAAAATTTGTGGCATTTGAAGACATGAGGTGCGGCTGAACGTGAAGGGTTACGAAATATAAAATATTTTTATTTAAAACAAATTTTAAAAAGATATAAATTGAAATAGAGGGAATTATTGGTCAAGAATTTGTGTTATCTAAAGTAATATATGACTAAAGTTTAGGTAAAATTATGAAATTTCAGATAGTATATCTAGAAAGTTATTTTCAAACATCGCATATCTGAAATTATCAAAAGATAAACATACATAAACTATATGATGATGATAAAATCAAATATCCGTAACCTCCCCACCCCATACAAATTAGACAACACTCCGTTGCTTGGGGCCTATGTCAAATGACCCATATAATATCCATGAAGCCCAAATGGAGCAAGTTGCACAAGATAGACAAAGTCCAGGCTTAGAACAATTTGCACAAACAGAATATTATAATTTTAATCATATTTAAAATAGAATAACTTTGTGCCAAATTTTATCCCCGTTCAAATAAACTTTACAAAAATAGCTATATTGTCAGATATGGTGAGCTAGTTGGCCAGAATTTGATCGCTTAGAGTCCAAATTAAATCCAAATTTACACAAGAAAGTCCTAGGGGTAAGTCGCTCTCTAACAAAGACGACTCGGTACTCAAAATGACTTTAACGTGAAAACTCTTGATTAAGAATGAATGAGTACTTATCACTTCACCACAACTCTTGTTGATAAATTAACAAACTTATCATAATGATGTCATGAATTCCAATAAATCACCAAAAAATTGTATATATGAGCAGAGACTACTATGATGACTTGAAAAATAATAAAAATAATTATTTTATTCAGTATGATAGAAAAAAATAAAATCTTTTTCTATTTTTCTATTTAGTTGGTCAAAACTTTTGCTTAAAAGATTCATTTAATAATGAAAAAAATGACTTTTCCTTAGTGAAAGAAGAGATATTTCAATTTTAATTATTTTCCCCTAATAATATCTCATTTTCACCCGACCTTTCAATTTCCATAATATAATTTAAATTATATAATAATACTTTTAGGGTAATACTTTCCATCCTACCAAACACATTCAAATATTATAATTAATAACTGACCTATTATATAATCTTTTTAAACATTATAAATATGTATACTCTATAACTTAAGAGATTTTTGTGAAAAAAGTTTTGTCATGCCCAAATGCCGGAGAAAGACTTGAGTACTATATGGCTCATCTATAAACCGTTTCTTCATACATCACATAATCAACTTTGGACTCATGAGACAAATACTTTAAACGTGTCAGCTTTGCTTAAAGCAACATCCTACCAAACACTCACATAAATACAAATAGCTAAAAGTAATTATAATAATATGACATGACAAAATAGAGCAACTAATCATACTTTTTTCATTAGTGATTACAAATGAATATCAGGTGAAATAGGAATTGGGTGAGCCTCATTTGAATACCACGACAAGAAATAGACTTTTGATCTTAACTCAAACGCAATATAGAATTTAAAGTTTATGAGTTTTTATAGCGATATTAAATTATTATTACAATAACAATTGAATTTACGATTTAATAGTTATAAATATTTAATAAATTATTACTATATTTATCAAGCAAATAGTCTTAGATATAAAGATGTGGAAAATATATATTAAAGTAAAAAGTTGTAGGAAGTGTAGTGTTGTCTTGCATAGGATGATTGATGTTTACATGTATACTAGGATAATTGTATTACTATAGTTCTTGTTTTACAATAATCTATTTTAGTCTGTTTTTATTGTGTTTCGATTGCAACACTACTTTATCGTTGTTGTTGCTCCCTTCTGATAGACTTTGTATTGTTTTTGCTATATTTTCTTCTTTATATCCAGAATAGTAGGATAGTGAAAAAATCTATATATATATTCTACCTTTTTCAAACCTCACTTGTGAAATTTATGGCATTAATATATGAAAAAATTACTAAAATATACGTCTTATATTTTCCTTATATCTAATATTCCCTTCTATTTCTAAAAACCTCTAAAATCTCTTATTTCTCTCCCAATTCTAAGTTATTTTTTAATGTATCCGAGCTATATATTATGTATCCAATTTATTTTATAATGTATTCAAACTAGTTTTTAATGTATCCGAGCAACATATTATGCATCCAATTTGTTTTACTTTTTCAGAAGTTAATGTAATTACAAATTAAATAGAAATATATTGTAATTTCATATTAAAACTATGTGATTTCTAAAATTTAATTATATATATATATATAAGTAAACTCATTTCCAAATTTGCTATTTACCTAACTTAATTTTAAAAATTTACTCAAGAAACGAAAATTATCTAAGAAAGATAAAAGGAGACAAAGTAAACTAGGTAATAGTTAATACTAACATTTATTTAATATGACAAAATAGGGTAACTAACCAGACTTTTTCTCTGATCCACGTGTCAATAAGAGGAAGAGTGGCACGAGAACCCCCCTGATGCTAAGGGTAGCTTTAGCAGTGAACAGTGGAAAACACTGGGCCCAAAACACAAATAAACAGCGAAACGAAAGTGAAAAAAGGCAGATAAGATTCCCTTGGTCCTCGACATTCACGAGGCGTTTTTGTAAAACAATGGCCGACTGGTTCAAACAATGAAATCGAATTTGCTTATTAATCATTTATGTAATAAGTAGGTTACATGTGAACTTAGATTGACAATTGGACGGTTGGGTTAAATTTGAATGGATTATAATAGGTTAAGATAACAATCGAATCAAGACTCAATTCAATTCGAATTTGATTGGATCAAAATGGTTAGGTAATGGATTACATTACAGGTCAAAATTCAATCCAATTTTTATTAACCTTAATTATTTTATTTATTCTTTTAAACTATTTTAGTTCCTTATAAAAAAAAAAATTTCTATATTATTTCTATATACAACATATCAAATTGAAAAAAAAAAATTAAAATATTTTGATAATTTTTCATGAGTCAATTCAAATTATATATCAACCCAATTTTTAATGGGTCAAAATGGATTAAGGTAATGAATAGACGGATCAACAACCTGCCCAAACTCAAATGGATTGGACGGGTTTGATTTTGCCACCCCCAATTTGAACTCATTCTATAAACATGATATTTGAGTTAATTTATGTACACATTGATTAATTTTATAAGATATGTGTTATTCTTTTTATCATCATAAATCTTGAATAATTTTGTTTAACCTTCAAATAGAAGGAGAATTATTTAAAAAAAAAACTTGAATTGTGAGATCGTAAACTAAGAACATATAAAATAAGTAAAATCTTTTTGAATGTTGTGAACATGCCACATGGAAAATTAAATTTAAAAATTAAAAAAAAAAAGAATAAAACAAACAAATTAAAATAAAGAGAATAATATTTTTATTTATGTTGAATTTTAAACCTGAGAACTTGTGATTTTTAATTTTCACTTTATTACTCACTAAATTGCACCAAGACCCTTAAATGCTATTTGAACTATTTTAAATACTATACTACCATTTAACATAACATATAATAGTAAATAAGTGGAGCAATCAATAATTATGATACGTTCGCAAATTTTCACAAGCAAATGAGACAAGAATGCATATTTTAATTAATTAAAAGTTAAATAGCTTAATTAAGTATCTCAAAAAAAAATAAAATAAAAAATTATCAATAATTAAAAGATGAAATACTATTAACCATGTGTTTACCTTGAGAGGCTAGGTAAACTTTTGGCATGAGACTCGCACTTGTGTGTACGCTACAAATCTGCAGATTCATGAGATTTTAATTACTATCATGATAATTGAGAGACAAGTTAAAATTAATTAATATCATTTAAGAGCTAATATCACATAATCTCATAATAATTGTAACTAAAGTTTATTTACTTGTGAACCCTTCAAAGGAGTATCATAAAAGAAGTCTAGTTTTAGTTACAGAACTTTCAATTAAATAGCTATACATATTTAATAAACTTTCTAATATAAATACAGAATTTGAACAAAAATTAACTAATAAATACTAAATTTGTTTGAATTCATACTTAATATTGTATCTCTACCCTAATCTTATCGTATGAACTTTCATTAAAATGGTGATTATGTCACTAAACACTCCCAAAACTTATACCAATAAAAGATACTAAGTAAGCAGAAAATAATTTTATATGAATAAACTGACTCATGCACTACCATTATTTAGAAAAAGCTAAAAGTTCATCTAAGAAAGAGAGAGTTGAGAAGAATATTTTAAATATCAAAGTTACCCGCCAAAAGAATCTAACAAGTCAAATCAAAAGAAATAATTCAATATTAACTCAAAATAAACTTGACAAGGAAAAAGTATAAGTTGGAGAGACAAATATATTATTCCCTCCGCTTCATCTTTACTTGTTCACTATACTGTTTTAAAATATCTAAATATTTGTTCAGTTTATGAAATTAATAAATAATTTAACATGTTATGTCTATTTTATTTTTGCTATTAAATATTATTCATTTTTCAATGTTTAGATGACTTATATTTCAAGAATATTGAAAAATAGTCTGTACTAATTTTCACTATGTGCAAAAAAAAAAAAAAAAAAAAAAAGGACTAAATTTCAAGAATCTATTGTATGCATACTTATTCTAGGTTGTCAACCAAAAGTACGATTGGCTGCATGCACTACAAGTTCAATCAACACAAGTAAAGTTGAGGTTAGATGGAACTGTGGTGCAAAATACGAACAATTTAAATATTTTAGTTCGTTATTTCATGAGAATGAAATGAGATTCTAAAAATAAACATTCTCATCCGCTCTTAACAAACAACATACTATATCTAGTATAATCCATAAGTTAGGTTTGGAGAGGAGGAAATGTATGCATATCTTATCCTTTGTTTATAGGGTAGACAAGTTATTTTCAATAAATTTTTGGTTTAAAAAAAAAAAAATAAGATGTCAATACAAGAAGTAAGAGTTGTAAAAAAAAGATACAAAGTAAATAAAATAACTAATAATAATAAGCACTAAATAACAAAATAAAAATACGTGATTCCCAAATAACATTACTAGTAAGAAGAAGCAAAGAGAATGTTAGCCACACGAAGTGCAATAATGCTCAACTATCTACTATTTTCTATGTTAATCTCAAACCTTCGTTTTAATCATATTCTCATGTCTTATTTAATCAAATTAGACTTAAAGAAAGCATTTATATTTGTATTAAAGAAAAGCTTAATTGTTTGACCACCTAATCATGTATCTTCATATTGCTTCTACCCCACTAGATATCACTAGGTGCAACTAAGAGACGATTTGATTTGACTTAAAAATTGATCAAATCTTACCTTTTAAGTATTTTTAGCTTTTGAAAGTATTTGATAAAGTTAACAATAACTTAAAATAAGCTAAAAATGACTTAAGAATAATTAAAAATAAATAGTCACCTATTTTTAAGTTTTTAACTTAAAAATTATTAAAATTTGACTTTTTAAAAACTACTTCAAAAAAATACCTTTTTTTTTTTTAAATTAAGCCAAACAAGCTCTAAATCCAAAGACAATGAGGATCTAAAAATAGCACTTGCTTGACCAATGCCAGTATAAACAAATATAGGCTCCTCCTTTGTTGGAGGTGCAAAATTTAATTATATCTTCAACACGTTCAAATAAAAAAACAAAATAACAGTTCTTAAAGTAAAAAAATAAATAAATTAAAACACTTGTTAGGTAAGTTATGTGTGCATATCACTTATCCTGAGTCATCATTGGACAAAACTACATCAATTTTTTACTTTTTCGCTCTAAAATCTTAAATCAATAATCATAACGATAACGATAACAATAACAATAATATATTTCATCCATTGCATTTAATATATTTAATTTAAAGCAGGAAAGTTACAAAATTGAAAAGAAAAAAAAAAACAAATCTTGAGTAATTTCAAACCAAAAACATAAACAACACACCAAATACTTCTTAGTTCTTATAATTTTAAAAATGTTCATAGCATGCTTAAGTAGACAAATGTCAAAAATCTGTTTCCGAAGGTTAGGACGGATGAAAAGAATCACTTTCATATTTTTGTCGTCACTAAGTTTTAATACTAAAACCTCAAGATTCTCAACCACTTCATTAACCACCAGACCACACCCTAAGTAACTTACATCACATTATAATCTATCTAAATCCTTTATATTGAACTAGTTACATTTTATGAGACAGTAAGAAGAAAATTTGAAAATCATGATGCAAAACATCTCATCAACATTGATAAGGATAAATTATTTTTAAACATAAAAATATGTATGCATGAAAGAAAGAGAGTATCAAAATACTAAATAAAAGTTTCTCAAAACTTTCAAGCCAATAAAACAAAGAAAATACAAAGTTCAATTTCAGAAGAATTAATAAAAGAGGAAAAAATGGCAGCAAGACATAAATGGCCTTCTAATCTACTTCATTAAGATTAGAATAGTCTTTCCAAATTTTACCCAAATAACAAAGTAAATTTCTGTCCGAAACCATGAGTCTCTACGATAAAACTTTTTTGTTCAAAATACTGTGTTTAATCGAATACTGTAATTAAAATTAAAATAGAGTTGTAAATACTTTTTAATAAACATATTATTTACTATCAATTAAAAAGTGTGTATAACAAAATTATTTTGAAACATGAGAATATCAAAGTTTGCATAAAGAAGTCGCAGCCGCCAAATTGCGCAATAACGATGACCATAATAGTAACAGTACTAACAAACTGAAACTAACTGATTTTTGAATGGAGGACCCACGAAATAACCCGCCAAAACTGCTTTCCAATATTTAGTTATTTTATCCCATGATGACCAAAAGAACCGGTGGCCCTTCTTGATCACATCCATAAATTACACATCAGCTCACCGAATGGAGCAAAAGTAAAATACCGAAACTAACCCTCTCACACTAGAAAAGCATGATTCATTGTACTATTGAATGGGGCCCAGACAATAAACGGCGTCACTAACGGTGCCGCTAAAGACCTTGGAACTCATGCAAACCAATTTAATAATGCAACCAGAAACCCTAACGGCGTCAAATGCACATGTATAAAAATAATAATTAAAATATAGTGGACATGTCACGCGATATTCACGTACCAAAACGTCCCTAAATGAATCAAGTCTTCTTTAGCCGCTTCACACGCCGTGTAAGTTGCTTGACAGCTTGAATTACTGATATACCCTTAGCTAATATGTTCTACCTAAAGTACGTAAGCTGCATGAAGAAAAACTTAACCGCACCCATTGTTTATATAGATAAAATTGTAAAAATAATATTATGAATTATAATAATAATAATAATAATTATATATCCAATGTAATTTTACAAAATAGAATTTAAAGAAAACAAAATATAAACAAACCTTACTCTTACATTAGGGATAAATCGACTCAAGCAATCCTAAACAGTACCAAAAATAAGTAACTTAAAATTAAGAACTATGACAAAATGATATGCATTTTACGCACACTTTTATCACTGAGTTATATATATATATATATATATATAAAAGACGAACAATAAAATATAGGAATATTTTATGGTTTACCGGGAGAAGAAGTAGTAAGTTTCTCAAAGAATTTTATCTCAGTATTATACATTATACAAGAATAAAATCCCTGGTATTTCTGTTTGGCTTCTCTCCTACTTTCTCTCTTTCCTTCTCTCCCCTTTATGGAATACTCAGTTTCATTTTTTCCTTTAATTTGCCGTCCACTGCCTCTGTAAGATCTCCGGCAGAATTCCATTTATTCAGGTGCGTGTAAGAATTCACTAAACACCCAATTAATTACATGTGAATTTTCTCTAATTTGTAGATAAAAAAAAAAAAACTGAAGAAAAGAAGCAGCATTTTCCTTTTAAAGGATTAAAGATCTTATACAGATTTTGTTTGTTCAGCCAGATTGCTATAATCTGTCACTGATCAAACCTAATTTTGTTACTGATATGTTAGAATGAATTAAAATGGAATTTCTGATTAAATTACATTTCATTTTCACCCTCCACTCACTGACTCCACCATGGCAGGACCAGTAGATAAGCTCGTCTTTGAGGGATCTGTACTGGAAAAAATGTTTTTGGTATAATTTTACAAATTTGCGTACATGGGATTCTTAAAAATTATGTTTTTGAAGATTCTTCAGATGTTCTGTTTCTCTTCCTGCAATTTTTTTTTTTTAATTTCCTTATATGGTTTTCTTTTGCAGGATGATTTCATAGAACAGTTTTATTTGTTTTTTTCTATGAGAGTACTTTGAGTTTATCCCTGCAAACATCTGCTTATCATTTCTGTCAAATTAAGAGAAATAAAGGCAGAAATATTGGATTTTTACCGGTCACTGCCTCAGCGGTATGGCCGGAAGGGAAGGAAGCTTGATTCCACAAGCAGATGATTTTCAGATTGGAACTTCGTGGTTTCCAATGACTCCAGCAAAACCAAGCTTGCCACCAATCTATGGGAATAGGCAACAAAATCAGCCAGGACAAATTAATGGCATGGAATCACAAAGAATTTCACAAGGGCAAGATCTAAGTCAAGTGAACCAGATAGAGTTGAGAGATTTCTTGCAAGAACCTCAAGCTCAACGTGCGGCTACGTGCTGTGGTTCGACGAATTCAGCAACTGTAACAGAGTATTTTGACGCTTGGGAAGCAGCAGCAGGGGCAGAATCCAAAATGTATGTTGAGAACAATATTAAAATGTGCGATAACGTGTCTACCGATGATGTAGATGAATGGAGCAATGTGTCTTTCGGACATCTCTTGGCATTAGCACATGCTGCTGGCTCTACAGCCGTCACTGAAAATGCAAATGCAGAAACTAATTTTGCCGTGAATGGTTCCTTCAATTCCCTCATCAGTTCCCAGGATGCAGGTAAAGAATTGAAATATTCATTTGACTCATCATCATATAGCACAACTGAAATGCATAATGCCTGTAGAAACTTCAAAGTTACGACAATCACATTACTTGTATATGTCATAACTGTCTTTAATGTGGCTCAATGGTGTCTTTGCAGATAACTAAGACCTGCAAAAGGATAGAGAACGGAATAGAATAAGATCAGTAATCAGTTTAGTTAAAAGAAAAAATCATTTCCTCATGGAAAAATTAACTAGCATTGAGTTTAACATCCTAGTGAAGACTCTAAAAAGTTCCAATTAGATTAACTACTGAATCAGGTTCCTCATACTTAGATCAGAGGACTAACAATGATATGTAGCACTATCTGACGTGTGTTTTGTCTGATTTACTATACAATGAGTGATGCTTTCTCAATAGTCCTGTGGCAACTGGAATCGTTCAAAAAGAGTTGTTTCCATTCTGAGATTTCCTCATTTCACTAATGTAAAAAAGGTGCTTATCATGCAGATGGAAGCTCGATTTGCTCGAGATTCCCTTTTAACCTGAATTCACCAACTAGAATGACAGATGAGGACTCGAGCAGCAACAATGCATTCCCGTTTGAACCAACAACACCATATCAGATCAAGAAGAAAGGGCCAGCATCTGATGCGCCAAGTCTAGACATTAACGCGACACCAATACCAAGACACATACAGTCAAGCAAAGATACATTAAAGAGGGCAGAAGCAAATGATCTCCAACAGAACACAGAGAAGTCGGGGCTGGTCTTGAACATATCAGAACTGTCGGAGAACATGATTGACAAGGTAGTCGATCAGGATGCTGAACAGAATAATACACCACAGCAGAAACGAAGGAAGAAGCACCGACCTAAAGTGGTAATAGAAGGTGAGCATAAAAGGACTCCTAAACCAAAAACTCCCCAGCAGCACAGTTCAATGGGAACAAAAAAAGAAAAGAGGAAAGATGTCCAAAGAAACAAGATAGAGGACCCTCCAGGCACACCCTCAGACGAGGTAAAAGACATGACCAAACACGAGGGCCATCTTCCAAGTTCTGCAAAAATCCAAAGAGCAAGGAGGACCTATATAAGAAGAAATCAAGTCAACAAGTTTGCACCAAATCCTGCCGAAGAGGGAACCATAGATCCACCAAATGTTTCTCGACCAAGAAGATACCCCAGGAGATCATTGAATTTTGATTCGGAAAACATATTAAGTGATGAAAACTCATTACACTGGCCATCTTCAACTGTGGAGGACTTGCATGAGAATCAATCCAATTCTAGTGTGCATCCTGGAAAGGGTATTGAAGTCACAACAGCAAAAACAAGACTGGGCTCAGTTTATGACCTCACATGTTCAAATCAGGAGCTGAAAAATTGCCAAACTCATCATGAAATGTCACATCCTGACCCTTCCACTCTGAAGAAGATTGGCCTGAATCATAGTAAATTTACCATGAACAAACAAAATGGAATCTCAAGAGGGACGTGTAAAATCATTTTCTCAGATGAAACTCACGATAAACTGGCAAGCATTTTAGAAATGACACAAAAGAGCCAGAATAGTTTCAACTGCAGCAGCAGTGCATGCTTGATCCCGGAAACACCAGAGAGCCCCTTGAAAAGACGACGTTCTTTTAGAACTGATCAAGCAAAACTTTACAGCACAAATATCAGGGGAGCTTATTTCAACTCCATGCAGGCATATCAAGCAATTCTCCCAGCAACTGAACCTTATGCTCAGAGTACCCAAGGGATGCATTTTCCTATAATTTACAAGAAAAAGAGGACAGAGAAGGGCCATCCCTCAGCAACATCTTACTCTAAGCCTTTTACATGTGAAATTAACTATTTGTCTTTGTCTCAGAGCAACATTGGTCTTTCCCAAGCCAGTACATCTTCAACTGACAATGCTAATAACTTAATGCCAAATCGGGAACTGGTACCAGCATTTGTGGAAGCAGAGGGGTTAAGACGAAAAAGATCAAAAAACATAAGTAAAGTACGTGACCTAGCATCACTGCTTGAAATTTGTAAACACTTTCCTACTTCTTCAGTCAAAGAAACAATGGTATCTGAATTTGGAGAAAGATATGAAAACTCAGATCAGCCTAATACATGCATGGAAGCCCTGGTTGCCGACACCCGTGCAATAATGAAAACAAAAAAGAGGTCAAAGAGAAGCATCCTAGTCAGTTCCACAGCATCTCATATGTATGCCCGATCACAGTTCACAACAAATGCAACAGGTAGCTGAAGCTATATTTTTAACTTTCAGATAACCTATCAAATAAGATGTTGACTTTAATTGCTCACAAAATTGAATGCAGGTTCCATACCAGCTATAACTTGGAGATCTCCAGTTGATGAAATTGCTGAACGCTTACAGCATCTCGATTTGAATAGAGAAAGCATCCATCCATACCAATATGAGGAAAATGCCCTTGTTATTTATCAAAGAGATGGAAGTATTGTCCCTTTTGCAGGACCATTTGTCAGAAAACGACGATCGCGGCCCAAGGTTGACCTTGATGATGAGACCACTAGGGTATGGAAGCTTTTGCTGCAAGACATAAATAGTGAAGGCATTGATGGTACAGATGAAGACAAGGCAAAATGGTGGGAATCAGAACGTGAAGTGTTTCATGGACGAGTAGACTCATTTGTGGCACGGATGCGTCTTGTTCAAGGTAAGTATATAAAGTTTTCATATTTTGTAGTAACTATCAAATGAACATCCCCCGATTCCTTTGACTAGAAAAGCAGTCAACATTTAATATTCCAACTTGTATTCTAAGGATGCACTAGCAATAAGTAAACATAACTGTTCCAACCTGAAAAACACAGATGCACCTGTAAGGTCAAGAAAGAAACCTAAAATTCAACCTGACACAGACATATACACATGTATGGTCTCATAAAGAGGAAGTGGATTATGATGGAAGAAGCAACTGTCTCCCTATACTTCACATGAAAAAGTATTATATCATTACACATTATTCATATAAAATCAGCAAACTATCAATTAATAGATTTCATTTGTGATGCAAAACAACCTGAAACTAAACCCTTGTCATGCCAATAGAAGGCATGACTAACACTAGCATTGCACATCAATCATCAACCTCAATCAAGATCCATCTTACCTTGTTTTTCCTTTTAGTCATCTATAAAATTATAGTTGACAATAGGCCATACAAGAAACAAACGAGATGTGCATGTGACATTGTTATCTTTTGTTTCATTGACCATTTCTTCTATTCTTTGGGTGAGCCAGGAGACAGGCGATTCTCTCCTTGGAAGGGATCTGTTGTAGACTCTGTAGTTGGAGTTTTCCTGACACAGAATGTCTCAGACCACCTTTCTAGGTAAGCTAGACTTGAAACCACAATTTTTTGCTTTCCCTTTTCTGGTACATTCATAAGAAATTTAAAATATTGAGTTCCAATAAAGTACTTTATCCACTTTATAGCTCTGCATTCATGACACTTGCTGCTCGGTTTCCTCTCAAGTCAGACATCAGTGTGAAAAAGAATGAAGAGAGAACAGGGATCATTATTGAAGAACCTGAAGTGAGTACCCTGGAACCTGATGATACAATTGGATGGCATGATTATCAATCAACTCAAACAACTCTTGGTCAGGACTTTTTCAAAATCTCTAGTGCAGAGTCAGATGATGAAAAAACAGCTGTTCACAGCAGTGAATCGAGTGAAAATAGCACTAACTGCACTAGTTCAACTGAAAATTCTATATTGCAGCAACCTGGTTCTTCTAGAGAAAGTTCATGTGTGCATCATGAATCAACAACGTATGGATCGGCTACAGCAAACGCAGCAACAAGTTTTTTGGGGGATCAAGTAGAACCAGATGATTTGCTCTCTTCTCAAAATTCTATTCTTTCTTCTCAAGACTCTGCAAATTTTTCAGCTGTTCAAACTTCTGAAGGAACTGAATCAAGCAACTTTTCGGGCTCTGCTTCATTTTTGAAATTATTACAGATTGCAGGGACTTCGAAATCGCATGGAGTCCAGGATCAGAAAAGTGAAAACATCTTACTGGAACAGGATATAAATGGCCAACTAAAACATGTGGCACGTTGTTCACACATTCAGAAGGATTGGGAGGATCACAGAGGCTCAATAGGAAATGACTGTCCTTGTAGCTATTTGGGCTCATGTACAATGTCTAATTCAGGAGCACAAGAAGCCAAGTTCAAAAGCGATTTGGAAGAAGCTGCAAAATTCTCAGACCCCTCAAGGAAACTTGGTGACCCCGAACAAAGTAAATTATCAGCAGAACCTGCAAATCAAGCATTGTATGGAGAGACAAGTGAGGCTTTCATCCCACGCAATAACCATCAAAATAAGGTGTACACAGCAACAATTGATGATCCAGTAGTCAATTTTGAGCTACAGGTTCAAATTGAAGAGAGCAACTACAACATGCAGCGAGTAGCAGAAGCACCAACATTTTCAGAAGCCATTGTAGATGTTAGAGAGGAGGTCAGTGTAGTTGTTGATTCAAGCAAGTCTGAGCACACAGTTCTGAGGTCAAACTTAAACAACGGAAAAATCCATGCTGGTAGCACATTAGACAGAGCAAATCACAATACTAAAGCAAAAAAGGAAGGCCCTGGAGAAGAGAAGCAGAATATTGACTGGGACAGTTTAAGGTTACAGGCTGAGAGCAATGGTAAGAAAAGAGAAAAGACAGCAAACACAATGGATTCACTAGACTGGGACGCAGTGAGGTGTGCAGATGTCAATGAGATAGCCCATACCATTAGAGAACGGGGAATGAACAATATGCTAGCAGAGAGAATCAAGGTACAACAGTGAAACTTGCAATTAACAGCCTAATTGTTTTAAAATCTGAATACCTTCATTATTCATCTACCACAGTAATTCCCTAACCTTAAGAGACTGTTCAATGAAAACTGAGCAATTGCAGGATTTCCTTAATCGGATTTTTAGAGAACATGGAAGTATTGATCTTGAATGGCTGAGAGACGTTCCACCAGACAAAGCAAAGTAAGCTTTCAATTGCCCAAATAATTCTTCCATGTTTACCTATTATTCCTCTGCACTGACTAAACAAATTCACATGCATGGTATCAGAGAGTATCTATTAAGCATCAGGGGCTTGGGCCTGAAGAGCGTAGAGTGTGTGCGACTTTTAACACTTCACAACCTTGCTTTTCCTGTAAGATTTCTGAACCAATTTTTCAAGACATAATTAATATGGAATGACCTGTGTTTCTCACTAATCATGTCTTTAATAAGGTTGACACAAATGTTGGGCGTATAGCTGTTAGACTGGGATGGGTGCCCCTGCAGCCACTGCCAGAGTCGCTACAATTGCATCTTCTGGAACTGTGAGTATCTTGTGTAGTGTGTACATAAAGAATTTCTAAAGTTTCCTACACAGTCTAACTCTGCTGTATTTCTTCAGGTACCCTGTGCTGGAGTCAATTCAAAAATACCTCTGGCCACGTCTCTGCAAGCTTGATCAAAGAACATTGTAAGTAACATCCTATTCTCTAATATTTTGCTCAGCCTGATTGACAAGCATGAATTTACTAATGTAAGTGGTTCCATTTCATCTTATTGAAACATCCAATTGTAACAGTAAACTGCATAGTGGATGAAAATATTTTGATTTTAAGGAAGTGCAGAGGGACTTGTAGACTAGGGTAGTTGATTTCTTCAAAGGGAGTAATAAATGATATACATGCATAGTACTTGTAACTAAAAAAGATCTTTTTTCTTCTAATCAAGTGATGCATTTACTGATTCAAATCCTTCTTGATTACAGATATGAGTTACATTACCATATGATCACTTTTGGAAAGGTATGTCTATACCACTAGTTACTCTCCCCTAGAACTAGTGTATATCTGCAATCACAGTTTAAATCAATTTCATTGCTACTTCATTAGGTCTTCTGTTCAAAAAGCAAACCCAACTGCAATGCATGTCCAATGAGAGGAGAATGCAGACACTTCGCAAGTGCTTTTGCAAGGTTTGCCTACTATTCTATATACTTTCATGCAAGAAATTAGTTCTCTCTTGTTTGTCTATCATTATCAGTTATTCTCAAGCTTCTCTACACCCAATCCAAAGAATCATATCCAGAATGTGGCTGCTGAAACTAGATTTGACAAATCTATTTACTCTTACTCAGACAACATAAAATTTGCACTTAAGCTAACCTGGTAGTACTTTAACTCATCCATAAAGAGTATGACAAACTGTCAGTCACTCAGTGATGAAGCAACTCTGGCAGAAACTTTAATATTCACGGATCTCTTCTTGTATAAGAGAGAACTCCTACATTTTCAAATTTAAGCTAATACTCTTCTTGTTAGCACATTCAAGTAATGCATTATAACTAGATTAGCAATTTCATAGTCTAAAACTGAATGCACTGTTTTTTCATATATGATACTTGACACATTTCTCTTTCAGCGCAAGGCTTGCCCTGCCAGCACCAGAAGAGAAAAGTATAGTGAGTGCAACAGAGAACAATGCAGCTGGCAAGAATCCATTCCAGAACTTCAATCAACAGCCGCTGCCCTTACCCCAGGCTAATCAAACACCATTAGAGCATCCCAAATTGATCAACTCCGCACCTATTATTGAGGTGCCAGCAACACCACAGCCCATTGTCGAAGAGCCTGCCTCACCTGAGCCAGAGCAAGAAGCTCCTGAAATTGACATTGAAGATGTTTGCTTTGAAGATCCTGATGAAATTCCTACAATTGAATTGAATATGGCACAGTTCACTCAAAATGTGAAGAACTTTGTGCAAAACAATATGGAGCTTCAACAGGTCGAAATGTCAAAAGCCTTAGTAGCTTTAACTCCAGCAGCTGCTTCAATTCCCACACCTAAACTTAAGCATATAAGCCGGCTCAGAACTGAACATCAAGTGTAAGTGGATGCTCCAAATAACTTCTGATAGATCACCCAACGCAGTAGGGTAGCCAATTTTTTCCTAGGCTATGAAATTCTCATAAATTTGTTTTTACTTAATATCAATTGTTTCTCCATCCACAGATATGAACTTCCAGATTCTCATCCTCTTCTTGAAGGAGTCAGTTTTTCCTTTCTTTTTTTGATTGGTTAAATACTACATCAGTTTTATATCCATATATAAGCAGCATGTAAGCTTATATTTAAATTGATTCTCCTGATAATTACATCTTTTCATGTTGCAGTTCGAGAAAAGAGAAGCAGATGATCCATCCTCCTATCTTCTGGCAATATGGACACCTGGTAAGATTTCAATTAATGTAATATAACACATAAGAGGAGCCCTTTTAAAACTAAGCAAAGTAACCGGTTCCTATCTGTAAGCTGATTAATTAGAGAACTCATGATTGTAAGGAACACTTCTGCATAGCTAAGCTGGACTGAGCAAGTCCCAGGTTCCAATCTCAGTAGTAGTATGTGCTGCAGTGATAGAGGGTAATTTGGCTAAATAGGTTAGCTTTTCCTCAGGCTCTCTATAGATTAATACTCCCTTATGTACCAAACCCATATCAGGTGAAACGTCGGATTCTATTCAGCCACCGGGAAGACAGTGCAACTCCCAAGAAACTGGTAGACTATGTGATGATGAAACATGTTTTGCATGCAACAGCGTACGTGAAGCACATGCTCAAACTGTGAGAGGGACAATTCTGGTAAGAGGAGAACAAACTGTTTTGGTGTATGTCATGGGAAATTGATATGATAATTCTGATCATCTCTGAATATACTTTCTAACAGATACCATGTAGAACAGCTATGAGAGGTAGCTTTCCGCTCAATGGTACATACTTCCAGGTTAACGAGGTGAATACAACCAACTTTTCCTTTAACTTAGCAAGCATTTTTTGCATTTGATAAGGTTTTAATAGTAGCATTTTTGCTATTCCTCAGGTGTTTGCAGACCATGAATCCAGCCTCAAGCCAATTGATGTCCCAAGAAATTGGCTATGGGATCTGCCACGACGGACAGTTTACTTCGGAACCTCTATACCATCAATATTCAAAGGTCAACAAACTAAAGGATGAAACCTTATTTATTTTTTAAAAAGATTTGGGAGTAAAATAACATTAAGTGTGTTCTCTGTTAATCAGGCCTAACCACAGAAAGTATCCAACATTGCTTTTGGAGAGGTATGTAGATCGAAAACCTCAGGTTCACAGAGGTCCAAATGCTTGTCTTAGCTTCTTATCCATTTCTACTAAGTAAATCAATGAAAAGCATGCATGTTACATCATTATGCAAATTCAAAAAGACTCAAATTAAACCGGCATAAGCACCAAGCATGTCAGCGAGTTTCCTTTTTGCCTTACTCTTCGGAGCAAATCATAAAAACAAAATTATAAGGAAGTAGTAATCATTCATGTAGCTAGGGGAAAAAAGTGTTATCCCTAACTGCAAAACCTTTTATTTGTTTTCTGATAAAGAATTGTATTTTGCAGGATTTGTTTGTGTGAGGGGTTTTGACAAGAAGTTACGAGCCCCAAGACCACTGATGGCAAGGTTGCACTTTCCAGCCAGCAAGTTGACTAGGACAAAAGGAAAGCTAGATGAAAACTAGGGTACAGTGTCCAACTGAATCAGCAAGGCATCCGGGTTGAACAAGCTAACAACATTCAGTGCCATGATGTTTTAAACCTTAGAAAAGAAAGAAGATAGGCATTCTCTAACATGTAAGTAAGTTGTAGCAAGAGAGTGAATGAGATGATAATCGATTACTTGTAGCTGATACTTAGGGTGGTCATTTCTATTACCAACAATCATTGAATTCTTCAACAGGCTAGCGCTCTTTTAGCCCAGTGAGATCTCAAATTTAGTTAGTTTTCATTTTCCCTTCAAAGGATAGAAAGAGTAATAAAAATTGGTACTCTTCCATGGCAATCAGTACACTTGGCTCCTAACTTACAAAAACTAGTTTGGCACCCCGGCACAAAACATGAGGCAAATATTAAAACTAAATCTCGTGGTAATATGTAAAAGGAACGGTTTCTCGTAAGCAAAGCAGGTTTATATACGAGCATGCAAAAGTATCTATAAAACCCTTTTTTTTTTAAAGACGGGAGCTGCACCAACATGTTATCAAGTAGCAATAGTTTGAACAAGTTAACAACGTTATAATGCAAACTATCTCAACTAAACATAAGGAAGACTCAAGGGTAAATATAAAAAACAGGACTAGCAAGGAGTATACGAATATATTCATTCTATTCATGATACTAGCACCCTGGTAGAGATTAGCTTGAAATAATACCCTATTCATACTTCATAAGTCAGCCAAGACATCACGGAAATACATCTATTAAATACATCTGCTGTTTGCAACAACTAGCTAGACATACAGTTTTGAAAATCACAACTGAAAGTAGATGCATAAAGACACTTAAAGTCCTAACAGCTGTTTTGTTCTTACATCATACCTTTGTTTGAAGCTGAGAAAACCTTATTAACTGTCATCGGAAGAACATGGAGAACATCTCTCAACCTGTCCATAGGCATTAGCAATAAGATGAGCATAAACATGTGCAGTAGCATTAGCATATTGAAATTTTAGAATGAAGAATTTTGAGTGAGTGAATTTTGAACTATATATCTGATTTCATAATTGAGCCAAAAGACCTTGAGTTTGACGTCTCAATGGATCTGTCATTAACTTTCTGTAGCTTTTGACATACAAAACATATGAAGAAGAGATTTTAGAAGCAAACAAACTCATATAGCTCGTTCTTTTCGAGTTAAAGCACATTAACACCAAGATATATAAGGAAACCAACTAACGGAATAACTCATATTCATCTTAAACCACGATCAACATATAACCACTTTACACTTTACTTTGAAGTTTACAAACTAGTAATAAAGCAATCATAAAGGCATATATATTCGCCTCGCAAAGAAACATGTATATCACTGCAACATCCCCCTGCCGACTGCAGATTCCTCTAGAAATTGCCATCGATGTTAATATCACTGTGTTACAACTTCAATGTGACTACACCTACCATGCACGTAAATCACCTCAGAAGGCATCTAGTTTCATGTTTTCAAGTAATTACTTAACAGGTATACCAATCAAAGAGAGATCTCATGTACTAATAATCAATGCAATAAATTCAAATAAACTTCATTTCAACTGCAATTCACATGTCAATCACCTCAAAAACACTTATTTTCATGTTTTCAAACAATCACTTAACAAATAACTCAATGACAGAGAGATACCATGTACACATAATCAATGCTACAAATTCAAAAGAACTTCATTGCGAATACAATTTGCACACCAATCACCTCAACTGCATCTATTTTACATGTTTCAAAGTAATTACCTAACAAATATATCAATGACAGATAAATCTCATGTAGTCATTATCATGCTATAAATTCAATTAAACTTCATTTCAACTACAATTTGCACATCAATACCCTCAGCTGCATCTATTTTCATGTTTCCAAGTAATTACCAACAATATATCTCAATCACAGAGAGATTTAATGTACTCGTAATCAATGTTGTAAATTCAAATGAACTTACATTTCGACTACAATTAGCACATCAAACACCTCAAAAGCATCAATTATGTGTTTTCAAATATTTACCTAACGAATATCTCAATGACAGATAGATCTCATGTACTCATAATCAATGCTGTAAATTCAAACAAACTTCATTTTGACTTGCACATCAGTCGCCTCAAAAGCATCTATTCTCAAGTTTTCAAATAATTACTTAACAAACATCTCAATGATCTAAATGACAGAGAGATCTCAAGTACTATTTATCATGCTATAAATTCAAATATACTTCGTTTCGACTATAATTTGCACATCAGTAACCTCAACTGCAGCTATTTTCATATTCTCAAACAATAACTTAACATACATCTCAGTGACAGAGATCTCATGTGTTCATAATCAATGCTCTGGATTCAAACTTCATTTTGACTGCAATTAACACATCAATCATCTCAGAATCATCTATTTTCATGTTTTCAAGTAATTACTATCTCAATCACAGAGAGATCTCATGTACTCATAATCAATAGCACAGGGAGAGAGATCTCATAATCGATGTTATAAACTTCATTCGACTACAAGTAGCACATAAATCACCTCAAAAGCATCAATGAAAGAGATCTCAAATAGTCATAACGGATGCTGCATATTCAAGTTGAAACATCAATCTAACTTAACAACGCTCTGGAGAACTTCAGAACAATCATGAGAAGCTGAATATCCGTAGCTCTATATAGAGATTTCGAAGTACATCCATGGTAGATTTGGATTGTGAAACTGTTCAGTGTTTGGGGACGGAGAAGAGATACAGAGTTATATGTGTTTCAACAAATTTGGTAAATTTTGCCGCCTCTCGTCTTTTGGAATTCCCTCGCTTTGATATTTATGATTGGGGATTCCACCCGTTTCAATATGAGCCAAACTGTTGCCTGACCCGATTAGTTGATTACTTGATTTTCCTTAAATAAAAATAGGAGTAGTATTTACTGGTTACTTTTTTATTTTATTTTTAAGAAATAACCATTTTGTTAAACCAACTGTGCATAGCTCCAAGTAGGGAGGTTCATGGTTTGGTTTGGATTGATTAAAATCAAAATCAAACAAATTTAATTGGTTTTTTAAGTTTCTAAAATCAAACCAAATCAAACGAAAAAAGCAACCGTCGGTTTGGTTTAGTTTTCGTGGTTTTTTCGGTTTGAAAGTAAAAAAAAAAAAAAAGTTGAGGACATACATATCTCGATAGACACAAACACATAATACATGAACAATCCATAAAAAAGCTATTGTCGGTTCAATTAAACAATTAAGCAATACTAGAGTTATTATTACACAGACAAAGTGATTCAAGTAAGAAAAAGTGTGACCATCTTATGTGATGTAGGGTTGATAAAGACTAAGGTAATGGATTTTGATGGACTTGGACTTAGGATTGTAATAGTTGAGCTAAAATTTAAGTGTTGGGCTTAAGAAAATTGTAAAGTTAGACTTAAGTTGATTAAAATTGGGGAACTTTTGCAAATAACCACTATAATAAACTTAATTATGCTCTATAACTATAATTTGCATATTTATGGATTGTAACTACAGTTTAAGCTGTCTCATTTGTATAATTCGCGGGTACAATTGTATAATTCAGTTATTTTTGTATAAACTCGAAATAACGAATTTATACAATTACAAATATCAGAAATGTAAACAGCTATACAAATTATATTATACAAAAATTTTGAATTATACAAATGTGCGAATTATACAAAACTAAAAAGTTGAGCAGCGTAATTATAGTTAAAAGTAAGTCGCGGATTGTAATTAAGGCAAATTATAGTTATGTTAACTAATTAACTAGTATATGTTTGCTTATATGCGTAATTTACAAAATATTTCTATTTTATTGATGAATAATATATCAGTTCGATTTGGTATTTTTGCGGTTGTCTTTTAGTAAAATCAAAATCAAACCAAATAATATCGATTTTCAAAATTTAAACCCAAACCAAACCATATATCAGTTTTTTAATCGATTTAATTCAAATTATAATTTGATTTAATTTTTTAATTAACTACCAAAACATTAATGAAGTCTAATGCGTAGAGAATGAAAGGGATAAAATATTTTACTTGATGGTAATGCAAAGTGTCATTGTAAAATGTAAAATGATGAGAAATTAGACTCCGCATCTCAAGATAAAAATGAATGGCAAACATACATTAGGACACATGATAATATTTTGATAGTATTTGATGAAATTGCTCGAAATAGCATGTCCATAGCACGAGCCAAATACGAAGGATATTTGAGTTGACGTCATAATTACGCTTCATATTGCAGATTTCAAGCTAGGATCTTTATTTTTTATTCTTCTCAATATTACAAAATAGATCAGAGTATACTTTAATCCTCTTTTCAATTCTTATTCATTCATGTATGTTTTTACTTGTCTATTTTGACAAAATTAAATTTAAAACTTCATCACTTTTACAATTGTGAATGTATTTGCGAGAAAATTACCTCTTTTCACATTCGCAAAATGTAAAATAATTGATCGCACTAAATAGACCAACGCAAGAAAGTAAAATTGGTAATTTAGCCCCATGGGAGACGAGTCTTTCCACAAAAAGCTTACGCAAAATTATTGAAGATCATAGATAAATATTATAATTGAACACTCCATTCGTCCAACAATAGTTGTGCACTATACTATTTTATAATGTCCAATAATACTTTTTCACTTTATGAAATCAATGAATAATTTTACACTTATTTCCTAATTTACTCTTATTATTAATTATAGTCATTTATCTATTAGATTTTTCAAGACATTATATTTATTATATTTAAAGGGTGATATAGTAAAATCACTATTTTATTTATAGTTTCTTGAAAAGTGTGCAAGTTAATAATGAACAAATATTGTTAGACATGGGAGTATCGCTTAAAAAGAATACAATCATTTGGTCTTTACCCAAACTTCAATTTTATCAAAAAACAAAAAATTCATTAAGCTTCAATTAATGAGAAAAGACCCAAAATAGTCTCTTATATTTGGATTAAGACTCAAAGTCATTCTTGAGTTTTCACATGAAACATTAATAGTCCCTCATATTTACAATATTAGTGCACTTTTGATCCTCCTTCAAAATTTTGCCTATTTTTTAACGTTTATTTTATCCATAATTTATGTATGAAATGTTTAATCGGCATTTTATATATTTAGTAGAAATAATGACTCCATGTGAGAGGTTGTGAGAAGCAAAACACGTTGTTTTGTTTAGTAAAAATTGTATTGCAGGTAAACTTGAGAGGTTCATCACGACGATTTCACGTACGATAGTTTTAACTACACATCAACAGAAGTTTAATTTTATAAACTTAATTTTATAAATTTAAATTATATACCTCCTAATTATATAAATTTAATTTTATCGATCAATAGAAGTTTAATTTTATCGATCAATTTAATTTTATAAATTTAAATTATATACCTCCTAATTATATAAATTTAATTTTATCGATCAACATAAGTTTATCAATGTCAAATTTTATATATAAATCTCCTTAAATTGATCATTGATATTCTTTAATTGATAATGTATATCATATTTGAACCACCAGTATATAATTAACGTATTTCATACTCCGGTGAATATCCTTTACACAAGTCATTGCCTACGATATGATCATTACGTAATAATCTCGATAGAACTTGCTTTGCTCGGTAATTTATGATGTTCTATTGTCTATTTCATAAAACGAGATACTGAAGGTTATACATACAAATAATTAAATAATTAATTATAAATATAAAATATAATTAATTGCTATCGTGACATTTCAACGAGTATTATCTTGCATTTCATACTCGAATGGATTATATGTTAGTTCTATTAAGTTAATGATTTGACGACAGACTGATAGAATTTGTACATTACTTTAGAAATATAAGTATAATTATCTCCTAATTCACATCAACGTAGTTTCATACTCTAAATATGGATTATAGATATTTTTTTGTTAATTCCACGAATTCTAACTTTTTATTTATAAAAGTATACAAAATTGTTACACTTTTTGAAACAATCAATTGGAGGTGTAAAATGAAATTTTAGTATTTTGCACAATAGCAAAATTATGATTAATAGGAATATTTTAAACAAACCGACCTCCGGATGTCGCTTTTATTAAAAGAAATTAAATTCAATAAAAAATACCAACCTCATGAGGTCAGTATCACATTAAATTTTAAGATGAATAAAAAGTAATCATGTTAATTAAATAATATTGACATTGGGAGATCGGTATTTTATATTAATTTATTTTTTAACTTATAGAAAACCGTCATCCAAAGGACGATTTATTTAAAGTTAATTGATAATATTAATTTATTAATTTTTCTGGAAGTCACTATATAAATATTTTAATGAAAATTAATATAATTACATACTATTTACCGACTTCCAGAAGTCGGTATTATAATTTTTTTTGTTTTTTATTTTACACAAAACCGTCCTCCGGAAGACGATTTAAATAAAATTAAATCAAAATATTTCTCAATTTTATTTTTTATATTTAATTGAGAAAAAATAAATGTTATTTATTTATTTATTTAATACCGACATCAAGAGGTCGGTTTTTATTGTAATTCATTTTTCTAGGAAAAATTCCGACCTCCTAAGGTTGGAATTTGGTTTTCCCTCTTTATTTTGCATTTTGTAGTCGATTTTCATATCAACGTAGTTTCATACTCTAAATATGAATTATTGATCTAACTTTTTATTTATAAAAGTATACAAAATTGTTACACTTTTTTAAACAATTAATTGTAGGTGTAACATGAAAATTTAGTATTATGCTAGTAAAAATTATGATTGATAGGAACATTTTAAACAAATCGACCTCCGAATGTCGCTTTTATTAAAAGTAATTAGATGAAATAAAAATACCGACCTCATGAGGTTGGTATTTTATATTAATTCATTTTTAACTTATATAAAACCGTTATCCGTAGGACGATTTATTTAAAGTTAATTGAAAATATTAATTTATTAATATTCTGGAAGTCACTATATAAATATTTTAATGAAAATTAATTTAATTACATACTATTTAAGTTTACCGACTTTTGGAAGTCAGTATTATAATTATTTTTGTTTTTTATTTTACACAAAATCGTCCTCCGAAAGATGATAAAATAAAACTAAATCAAAATATTTCTCAATTTTGTTTTTTTATATTTATTTGAGAAAAAAAAATATTATTATTTATTTAATACCGATATCAAGAGGTCGATTTTTATTGTAATTCATTTTTCCGGGAAAAATTCCGAGTCACCTGAGGTCGGAATTTGGTTTTCCCGCTTTATTTTGCATAAAAATTGACTACTTGTCGTCGGTTTTCATATCAACGTAGTTTCATACTCTAAATATGGATTATTGATCTAACTTTTTATTTATAAAAATATACAAAATTGCTCCACTTTTTTAAACAATTAATTGTAGGTGTAAAATGAAACTGATCTCCGGATATCGTTTTTATTAAAAGAAATTAGATGAAATAAAGGTCGGTATTTTATATTAATTCATTTTTTAACTTATATAAAACCGTCATCCGGAGTACGATTTATTTAAAGTTAATTGAAAATATTAATTTATTAATTTTCTGGAAGTCACTATATAAATATTTTAATGAAAATTAATTTAATTACATACTATTTAATTTTACCGACTTTCGGAAGTCGGTATTATATTTTTTTTATTTTTTATTTTACGCAAAATCGTCCTCCGGAAGACGATTTAAATAAAATTGAATCAAAATATTTCTCAATTTTGTTTTTTATATTTAATTGAGAAAAAAATAAAATATTATTTATTTATTTAAAACCGACATCAAAAGGTCGGTTTTTATTGTAATTCATTTTTTTCGATCAAAATCCCGACCTCCAGAGGCCAAAATTTGGTTTTCCCGCTTTATTTTGTATTTTTCTGAAGTTTTTTTTATTTTTTATTCTTTTTAACAATACCGACCTCCAGAGGTCGGAACTTACCGACCTCCATTTGAAGTCGGTAATTTTTAGGTCGGTATTCACTATTTTTTTAGTAGTGCGTACACAATTTTCTTTTCTTGTAATGTCATATGTTAAAATGTTTTTAGTTTAATTGTAGTAATATTTCTACTGAACAGAATAAAGTGTTCTTCTTCTCACCTTTTCTCACATAGAGTTATTATTTATATTAAATATATAAAAAGATGATGAGACATTCCTTAAATAAATTATGGACAAAATTAATGTTAAAAAATAGGCAAAAGTTTAGGAAAGGACCAAAAGTGTACTAATATTATAAACATGAGGGACTATTAATGCTTCACATGAAAATTCGAAAATGACTTTGAGTCTTAACCCAAAAATGAGAAACCATTTTTGACCTTCTCTCTCAATTAACTATCACTTTTTTCTTCAAAAAGCTAGCACACCAATCTTTCTTATTAACCACATTGTATCAGAATTATCTTTTTATATATCATGATTCTACAATGGGTCCCTTTCCTATTTACTTATAGGCCCTTCAAAAAAGAGCATAAAAATGGTATAGGCCGAAAGGTCACCCAACTTATAATTAGTAAAATATTGCAAGATGTCAATAATATCACACTTCCTCCACTTGAGGAAATTTAAGTATTAATAAGTACTAGAAATATGATTTTAAATATAGCAACTTGGGGAAGTATATCTAGTTGGAATATTTAAGAGTATAATATAATACTTCAAGTTGAGTATTTTTTTAGGCTATCAATCTTAATTTTGGAGGATCCCATGTGTTTAGCAAATCATAATCTAAAGAGAAAAAAAAAGTGTATAAGTCGTATAAATTGTAGTGTATAAAAATTAACAGCCTTATTCATGTTTTTTCTTTCATTTTCTTTGAGAAATGTATATACTAGTAAAATTGAGGTAAATAGTTTTTAGTCATTTATTTTATTTTATAAATCTAAATAAATAAATAAAAAGCAACTATGCATGTATTGATGGATGCGGTCCAAAAAAATAAAAAATTACACTCAATTTTCATATTAAACCACACTTATCTATTAAAAATATTACAGTAATTAGGTGCGCTAATAAATTGATGAGCAAAAAAATGTTGACAAATCATAGGTAATTAAGTGATGGAAGTGTAGATAGAGGATGAGTATAGCGTATCATGTTATCATTGATTTAATGTGAACGCAAAGTGCGAATATTTTTTTTTCTTAATTCATGGACTATAGAGTAGACCTGAGGGCATAGACAGATGCAAACTTATCTAAATTCATTAATTACTTTTGATGCTGAGACATATGACAATTTAAATAAATATTAGATTTTAATCTATAATTTTAAAAAACTATAGTTTTAATGTAAAGAACCTTAAAACTTGAACCCGACAAACATAAATCATAAATATATTTTAGAATGAAGAGCTTGCTCATGTAGTGATAGGAATTATAAAGCTCGTCATGCCCTAATTCCCTTTTTCTTTAGTATTCAATAGAAAATAGTCGTCTATTTTTATAGATAACTTATTAATCGAGTTTATGAAGTTTTGTTTTTCTTGTAGTCAAAATAAATGTTCAAGACAATAATAGACCTATCTTATCGACAACTAAGATATTACGTGGAGTATATAATTGTGTTTACTTTCACTTAGAAACTCTAGAGAACCAAATCGAAACATCAAGAATGCAAGTTTTTTGTCTAGATCCATAATATTGTTTGAGTAAAAATCTGTTTAAATGAATCTAAACAAACCACCACCAAGAAAGTACTTCAATGATTATTAGTACTTGACAAAGTACTAGTAGTTATTACTAAGCCACAGCATAACAAATTCATATATATTGGAGTCACTTCATTTCCAACAAACGAGAAGAGTAATCAAAGTGATGCAACCTCCACAAAGACACATTGTTTCCATATGATCGACCACTAATAATACTTGTAGGAATATTGTTAGCCCCAACTATGAAAAGGAACATGAGGTTACAATGTCACAAACCAATTAGGGATGGTTTGACATCTGGATAAGAAATAAGTTAGGAGTATTTATATATTATTTTTTGTCTAACTTATACGATGTTTAATAGGTAGATAAGAAATAAGTTATTCGTATATAACATTAATACAATATTCGGTTCACAATTTTGAAATTTATGAGGAAATCTGTTATTATTTTGTGCAGGATAGAAGGTATAACTAATATATTCATGAATAACTAATCCTCATGACTTTATATCCCTCACAACTAATTCTTACATTATTAATAGAGATATTTGCATAAATCTAACAAGCTACCAAACAAACTCTTTAAGTTATAATATTGTTGACGACCAATATATATTTTTTATCATGTTTTTAAACGTATAGTTCATAAGAAGAACTAATAGATTGATGAATTATTATTTTTTCATCCAAAAAATATTAAATGCGATTCTTGACGTAGATCTATTAGTCCATATATATAATCTACAATGCTACATTTGTTAGTTCGTCTTATAAATATTGTATTATATACTAAACTTTGAAGTTATATGTTCTAATATATTCGTAATAATTTTTTGACTATCAAAACAATTAATTAAGGAGAATTGCATTGAAGAGTACCACTAATTATATGAAGGGAATTTCACATTGCTACGCAAAACAGATTTGTTTGGTCATTTATTTTCATTCAATTTTCATTCAACACTATTCCATCTAACAACTATCCATATCCGACTATTAAAAACAATCGAGAATTATAATGAAATAAATATGACTAATTTATTTTTAATTAAAAACTCGAGCTTTAGAATGGAAAGCAATATTTTTTCCATCTTGATATGAATTTGAGTTACTTCACTATTAAAAATCACTAATTTCCGGCGTGAAATTAACTAATGCATGCCATGTATTCACATATTTACTTCTATTACTTAGCCACATTTTATAAATGTGTATTAGTAATTCACTAAATCACACAAGCATAGTAAATTGAATTAATTTGATATAAATATCTGTTATGAATAAGCTTTAATTACCATTTTTTATATTAAGAGAATAATGCATAATATGTATTTGATTCAAACGACCCCTAATTGAATATTTTTTGGATTAAATTAGAATCATAACTTGAAATTTATGAATTTAAATAGACTTCAAGTCAATACTATAATAACAGTTGAATTCATAACTAAATAAATTTAATAGAATTCTTATATTATATATATAAACACACATAATTGAAGAATTCAATAAATCGTATACAATCTCCTATCTCTATTTTTGAAGTATTTAAAATTTATTTAACTTTATTATCAACACATGTCTTTTACCCATCAAAAGCGTGTCAAAAAAGCCCAAAAATCCTTCTCACCTCTTGTAACCGTTCCTATGATCTCAACATAAAAAGCCATCATTTTTTCCAAATTAAGTAAGAAAGCAAAAAAACAAATAAAAGTCAGTCCAAAACTATGAACAAACTCATTTGAATTCATCACAACAAATCAAGATCCACCGTTTCACCTACAAACAATCCCATTTGAAACTCCTCACAACAAAGACTAATCCTTCAACTTTTACATAATTCAAAACACATCCACTTGTTTCTTAAATTACACTTAGGCCCATCACGTTGTTTCAATTTACATATCAAATATTTGATTAAAAAGATATTTGCTAAGCTTATAAACTGATCAAACTAACATATACATACTTTTTTGACGTGTTTATGCATTTGATAAAATATCCGATATGCTTATAAACTCAAATCAGTCAAAAGTCATAAGTTCATCATATCCAATTCATGATTTTTCAGCTTATAAACATTTTTGGATCGGTCGGAACGAAGGAAAGTGAATAAGGCCAAATGGGTTCTAAGAGTAATTCTTGAAATTACATAGGGAATCATTTGAAATATGATAAAGTAGAGGGGAGGTTAGTATAATTAAGTTAAACTTGTAACTTAAAGTCGAAAATTCCAGGAATATTACGACTAAAACAAGACTTCCCCCATCTTTTTCTCTCTCTCACTTCTCTCATTCGACAAGTACGAAGAAGAAGAAGAGAAGAGAGAAAACTTTTAGTGAGAGAAAGTCTTTGAGAGAGAGGGAGATGAACTTATAGTGTAATGAACAATTTCTAGCTAGGGTTTTGTTGAATTGATAAATTATTCAGATGGAAATGTCTACTAGACGATCGAATTATACTTTGTTGAGTCAAGTTGCCGATGATAATTACCTTCATCCGCCACCGAAGTACTCCGTCACTGGCGGTGGCGGTGGAGGAGTAGCACCGTATTATGAGTCTCATTCTGGTGAGAAGGGTAAAGGAAAAACAGGTGATAATAGAGGATTTGATTGGGATTTGAATGATCACCGTAGTAATATGATGCAAGCGCCGAATCGGATCGGTGCGGCGGCATTTCCAGGTTCGATTGGCTTGCAGAGGCAATCAAGTGGGAGTAGCTTTGGTGAGAGTTCGATCTCCGGGGAGTATTACATGCCGTCGTTGTCTAATGCGGAGGCGTCGTTTGGATATCTCAATGATGGCGGTGGCGGTGCTGAAGTGAGGATGAAGCCGTTGGAAGCTAATTTTTTCGGTGGCTCGTCGTCTAAGAGCTGGGCACAGCAGACTGAGGAGAGTTATCAGCTGCAGTTAGCTTTGGCTTTACGGCTTTCTTCGGAAGCTACCTGTGCTGATGATCCAAATTTTTTGGATCCCGTGCCTGATGAATCTGCATCCCGTGCTTCAGCTTCAGCTGCTTCGGCGGAGACCCTTTCCCATCGATTCTGGGTATGGTTGGGTTATTGTTTTGTGTTGATTTTCCTCATCGTCTATATTTTTTTTTTCTATGTCAATTGCCTTAATCCAATTATGAATTTTGCTGCAATAGAGGGAAATGTGTTCCTATTATGCTTAAGGTATGCGTTGAACAATTAACATTGTACACAAAAAAACAAGAATTGGTTTAGATTACAAATGTTTCCAGGCTTTGAATCACAGTTTGATGTAGAGGAAAATGTTTTCCATGGATCAACTAGGACTGTTTGGTTGGGTATACGTAGGTGACATAGACGAGTTGTAAAAAGTGGACTATAAGGTGTTATGGTAGTGTTTTGGTGATACTTCTGAGTATTAATAAAGGTTGACAATAATGTATTAGTGTGGAGAAGTGGGAAAATGACTTCTGTCCAGAAGCAAGGGAAGTCATCTTTTTGTTTGCTGAGACACTGTTTATTGGGTAAAAAAAACATTTTTACCATGTAAGGTTATATTTTCCTGGAAAGTGTTTTCCGTCATGCCAAACACAGAATCGACAAATGGATGTGTTTCTTCAAATGTAAGTGCACTTAAATAGTTGTGATATATTTAAACTACTAGATCCTTTCAGAACTCCAAGAAAGATGAGTAGCTTCTATATTAGTACTCCATCCGGATATTTCTAGAATACTAGAATATGTCGAGACTAATGCGTCAAGTAATGTGGAGTTCAAGAACAAATTTAATGCTTTTAGTCTCTCAGAGGTTTGCGAACATCTCAAGGTACTCTGGAAGTGTTGTAGCCGATATACAATTGATGCCCATCTTTTGTTCTCCACAAAGAAATTGAAAGTTCTCTTTGTGTAAAGTCTGTATGTCAGTTCTCTTTCTTGTTATATAATGCAACATCAATGTGGAATGGGTTCTTTTCAAACCTGCAGTGTATATTTAGGGATCGTTTGGTAAAGTGTATAAGAATAATTCTAAATAAGGTGTATTAGTAATACTGATATTGGTTATGCTTGCATTAGTTATGCGGAGCTTATGCAGTGTTAAGTTTGGTGTATTAAAAACGACATGCATTGATATTTCAAAAAAAATATTACTTATTTACAAAAATACATTTTTTTTGATAACCGAGAAATCTGTCGGTGACCCGCCGCCCTTTGGACAATGGAAAGGATGTGGAAAAGATTTTGAGGGGTAATTGTGTCTTTACCCTTGCTAATGCATGCATCAAATCCCTTGACTCTGTGCACTTGATGCGCCTACAACTTAAGCAAAATTTTATAAGGGAGATATGTTTACCTGTTCTAACATGAATTCTTTACTACATACTCATATCCTTACTGGAAACTGTGATGCCGATGAACTTTCATTTATACATAGTTCAGCTAGTAAAGCACGTAGAAGTTAATAAATGTTAAGGCCATTTACTCTATGTTGCTCACAGTCTTCGAAAATGTCGATGAGTGCGTGTCAGATCCTCCAAAAATAGTGTATTTTCAAAGGATCCAACACGGGTGCGGCAACATTTTTGGAGAGTCCGAGCAACCTAGCTTTTACTGTTTCTAAAACATTGTATAATGAATCAATGTGTATGACACAAACTATCGAGAATATTCCCTTTATCAGTCTATCATGAGACCCAGACTCGTTTTACGTACATCATGTACATATTGATGAAAATGAATCTAAGATCCATTTTCCAACCAACACAACCTATATCCAAAAACAATATTGCAATATGGGAATTAATGCAAAATTTATGACCACTCCATAAAATTAGTTAAAAAGAGGATTAAAAAAAATTCCTTGTAATGTGTTTCAGCAAAAGGAGGTCTAGAAGTAGAATTAATTGATTTGTTTTGAGTTTGAATTTTAATTTTAGTATGAAGTAGATCACACTATACCCATCAAAGAAGATAAAAGGATTTTACATTACACGGTTTTCACAAGGTGTTAATGGAAATCTTTTGGTTATTGATCAATAATCATGTTTTTCATTATGTGTTAATAAAATCTTTTGCTTACTAACTAAAAAGAAAACATATTTGTGGAAACGGAGAAGAATTAAAGAGTGTAGATAAAAGTTTCTCTTTTGGAGAAGTGGACAAAGGTCTGGATAAGTGAAAAAGGAAGGGCTTTTATTTTCAGATTAGATGAGTTGAAGATATCTACAAATATTATAGTGTATGAGATTGTTTGTTGTTGTATTGCATCTAACACATAAATATTCATTTTTTTGGTGTTGATTGCCTAGGTTAGACTTGGATTAGTTCAAGTCTAATGACATACATATTTCGGGTGTTGATTACCCTTCCGATCATTTCTCTTATTCCTAAACCTTACAATGTCGGCAGGAATGTAAGGGGTCGTTTGGTGTGAGAGATAAAGATAAATAGTGATGGATAAAATTTTTGTATCTTGTTTGGTTACCATGTTTGGGATAACTTATCCCACAATTTATATCATAGTGATGGGATAAGCTATCCCATATACATGGTGGGATAAGCTATCCAAGATAACTAATCCTGGGACCCCTAAGGGTGAAATGAAGTAATTCCATACAAAAATAGATTATAGAAGAAAATGGCTAGAAGAAGATTCACTATTTGGCGCCCTAGATAAATATGCAAAGGATCTTGAAGCCGAAGGTCACAAATCACAATTTAAAACAATGTACTATGTTTAGTAGAAAAAATTGGAAGAGCATAGTAAAAATGGAACCCATGTCCAACAACAATAACATACCCAGTGTAGTCCCACAAGGTGGGTTTGGGGTTAGAGTATATACAAACTTTACCCATATCTCACAGAGATAGAGAGGTTTCCGGAAAGACTCTCGACTTGGTAACGCATATCAAAGAACATATAGAAGAAAAGAGATACAACAATTACTAGAGGAAACATCAAATGGCATATAGGAAAAGAAATAATAACAACAACAAAATAGTGCAATAATAAAACGACAAGACACAATTGGTAGTAACATAAATCGCAGAATAAGGATCTATGCCAAAAAGTTAATACTACTAGTATTAAAGGAGAAACAGACACGGGGTGCCAAACTACCACCGAGCATAACTCGTAGGAAAGCGAGACAACAATCAACTATCTACTAACCTTCTATCCTAATCTGCGACCTCCAAATCCTCCTATTTAAGGTCATGTTCTCGCTGAGCTAAAGATGCGCCATAACTTGTCTAGTTACCTCTCCCAATACTTTTTCAGCCTGCCTTTACACTTCCTCAAACCCACTATTACCAACTTTCCGCATGTCCTCACTAGGCCTCTCCACATAGTCGAATCGTCTCTATCTCATTTCTCATCTTGTCCACCACGGAGGCTACTCCTACCTTGTCCTGGATGTCGTCATTCCTAATTTAATCCCTCCTAGTATGTCCACATATCCACCTTAACATCCTCATTTCCGCAACCCTTATCTTCTAAACATGGGATTTCTTAACTAGTTAGCGCTCCGTCCACTACAACATAGTTGGCCTAACCGCCACCGGTATAACTTACCTTTAAATTTGAGTGATACCTTCTTGTCACACATGACTCTAGAGGCGAGCCTCCATTTACTCCATCCTGCACCTATACAATGTGTGACATCATCACTGATCTCCCCATTTTCTTGGAATAAAGACCTAAGATACTTGAAACTTTCTTTCTTGGGGATGACTTGCATACCAAGCTTTACTTCCACATTAGGCTCTTGTGTTCCAAGCTCTAGCCTACTATTTGAATGTCTAGTTTTTATTTGGCATGAACTAAATTGAGAGTAGAACTTATGGATTATGACATATCAATTGCGAGCATGTTGAGTTAATAGCCGTCTTTTACTGTGTGGTTAAATTAGGACAGAAGAAGACAAGAAGTGGAATATAACAATTTGTTAACTTACCTTTAAGGAAAGAGGAATGTGTAGCTTGACAATATATTGAAGTGAGTAAAAATGTGAAATTTTCACATATCAAGTAAGAGCATGTTGAGTTTGTAGCTCCTTTTTACCCTTTGAAATTTAAGATGGATGAAAGTGGAATTATTATAAGTAGTTTAACCTCCCTTTTAAGACATTATAAGTTATGTACTAAATTGAATGCTCAGATTAGTGGCTCAATCATAAAGATTAGAACATTCATTCTCTTTCTTCTATTCTACATTAACAGAAGTCTAGACAATGTTCCATACAAAGAAAGAATCATTAACTATTGAAAATATAAATATTGTTTTCATCATACGAATGTCAAATATCTACTAACCATAGGCTTGATATTTGACCATGAATCTAGACAAAAATGTTGGTATATTGTAGAAGTAGTTGGTAGCGGATTCACAGGTGTCATTGCAACAAGCAAATGTAATAAAAAGGTGGAAGTTGAGACATTGATGACTTCACGTCTTACATGATAAGTTAGAGAGGGCCTTTCTACTCTATCAAAGCAAAAAGACACGAGAGACGCTTGTAGTGACCGAGAAGAACATGTCTCTACCCTTAATCAGAGAAACTGTTGGCAAGGAGCGTTACCCCTTTAAGTGGGCCATATGTGCTTTATTGGTATTAATCATGCCAATGGGTGTTGAATACTAGATGGTTAAGCAAAAGAAAAGACAGAGACAAACATTTTCACTTTTTGATAATGTTGGTTTGCGGGCTAACTTTCTTTTACTTCGACTATTCCATCGAGTACATGTTATTTCCATTTAGCACAAGTATTGAGTAATTTTGTTTAAGGCTTAAGACTTAGGCAGATGAGAAGAAATTACTTATCGTCCTTTGTGTCTGCTACTAGGATTTGAATCTTGATCTCCCATGTTTTTCACCCTTATTGCACTAAATTCGGTGGAGAAACTTTTTGGACATCTTTGCGGTAATGTGCCAAAACCCCTTTGGAAATATTTCCTGAATGTGGCCAAGACAGTTATCGTTACTGGGCGACAAAATGGATTTCAACTTTATTGACTGCTAGGCCTCACTTGGGTTAGAGAAGAACGTGTCATTTTGAGTGGAATAAAAAGTCGACGAGCAAGTGGTAGCTGATACAATATGTATGCCTTGTTTGCTAAATTCATTAATAGTATCAATGTTATTATCAATGAAAACCTTGCTTGATAAAAAGAGTTCATTAATAGTATCTCATAAGCCGGTTTTTGTGGATATTCCTAATAAAGATCTATTTTCCAATACTAGACTCTTTTTACGAAAGTAAGAGTAGAGACGAAGGACCTAGGTATTGAATTAGAAGCCTCACAAAGGAGCTCTCGATGAGTTCAACTGGTGAAAAAATTTACCCGATTGTCTCATTCGGCTCATTTTGATACAATTTTCTATTTCTAGAAGTGTTTGATCTTTCTTGTATTTTGTATTGGAGATATGAATTGATGCATGTAAATGAAGGTGAAGAAAATGATGAGGAAAGGTGCGTTCTTGTTTCATGTAACCTTATTGGTGACCGTTCTTTACTTTTTGATATACTGCTTGTATACATGAACTTTTGCCAACATTTTTTTGAGAAACAACTTTTACCAACATTTTGATAGAATTATTTACGTTATTTGTTTTGTGTCATGTGCCGTTGTTCTTAGAAACATGAGCACTGTAAGTCATATAGGGAAGATGAAGGAATTAGCTCGTCAATTCATCATTAGAAGTTTTCTTTTCACATTTGTTAATGTAATTTTTTGCCAATGATATACATCTATTACTCAAGGTGATAAAATTATCACTATTATAGTAGGGCGTATGACAACACCCAATATGTTTGATTACATTGGATCTTGCTTGAGTTTCTGAGTAGTGGAGATGAGTTATCTCAAGAATTGGGGGATTATGTTTGACTTTGGCCTTTGTTTTTCTTGAGAATTTGCCAAAATCAACATGGATTTTATTTTTTGATAAGGTAAAAGATTTTGTTAATAGTAACAATGCCAACTTGGCCATATACAAGTGGTATACCAACATAGGAGAAACCTACAAAATTTGGTTCTCTCCAAAGACACCCAGTCCTTTATACAAACCGGAACTACATGGATGCACCAAAAGAAAATAAGGGGATCAGAGACTACTCCTTTTGATGAGGGGATCAGAGACTACTCCTCAAATGAGCAAAGCTCATCTCCACTCCTTCAAAAGCTCTCCTATTTATTTCCTTCCAAATGACCCACATCAAAGCAAGAGGAGTAACATTCCTAACATTGTGTCTTCTTTTCCTAGCTCCACTCTTCCAGCTGAACATCAACTCCTTCACAGATCTTGGCACTACCCAAGAAACACCAAACATGTAAAGATATCCTTCCACAACCTCGTAGCTAATTTGCAAATTAACAGAATATGGTCCACATCCTCATCCGCCTCCTTACAAAGGAAACACCAGCTCATGTATACAACCTTTCATTTCCTAATATTCTCTGCCATCAAAATCACTCCTTTAGTAGCTAACCACGCAATCAGCACCTTAGAAATTCAGACCAAGGCATGTGGAAAACTAACCTCTGCCCTAACCAGAAGCTTCTCAAGAAGGACTTCACTGAGAACAAATTGTTAGAACATTAGGCCATTGAAGTCCTAAATTATGAAGGTTAAGAGAAAATAAGGTTCCTCCTTCTGAGCTGTGATTCATAGACACTGTTAAATAGTCCTGCCGTCTTTGCTGTGTTGAGTGACATTTGTGTAGTTCTGATGGTCATTGGATTAGAAATACTTCTCCTAAATTGTTGATTACTTTCTTCAATGAGTCCTTGGAATTATGCTTTCAGACTTAGCGAAGATTCTATCATATTAAAGACAGGGAACTCTCCAGAAAGAGGAGTTTTCAACAGAATATACTAATCTGGTTGTTGGAGAAGAGAGTTTTAGGTTTCTTGTACATAGGATGTGAGCATAATAAACTCTTTCTCTTCCTGCATCAGTCCCTAAAAATGGTAAAAGTAGGTTGATCACTTCTTCTGTGTGTGAGGTGTTTCTGTGCAAATGGGAACAACTAGATAAATAGTTTCATTGATGATTTTGAATCTTGTCATTCTCACCAGTCGAGCAAGAGCATTTATTGTTTTCTATTTTTTGGTTACTCGTTATGTTATTATTTTCTGGCTGCTTATTGATTCTATTTTTTATGTTATGTGTTTATGTTCTTATGATCTCTCTTTCTTTGATTGATTCAATCATGTTTTCCAGGCTTCCTAGCTTTTTTGCTGAAAGCCATTTTCTGCTTTGAATCGTTGTTCTGTACCAGGTAAATGGATGCTTGTCCTACTTTGACAAAGTGCCTGATGGATTTTACTTGATCCACGGGATGGATCCATATGTCTGGATTGTCTGCTCAGATCTACAAGAAAATGCCCGCGTTCCATCTATTGAATCATTGAGAGCTGTTGATCCCTCTGTAGTACCATCAGTTGAAGTGATTTTGATTGATCGGCGTACGGATCCAAGCTTGAAAGAACTGCAGAATCGGATCCACAGTCTCTCTCCTAGTTGCATCACAACAAAAGAAGTAGTTGATCAGCTTGCTAAGCTGGTCTGCAGTCATATGGGGTAAGTGCCAGAAACTTCTTACTAGGGGACTCCGATAAATTACTTTTTTTGTGTTTTCTCCTTTTTGTAATTAAGTTTTATTTTTTAGGGGCACAACTTCTGCCGGAGAAGATGAGTTGGTTCCTTTGTGGAAGGAGTGTAGTTATGACCTGAAGGATTGTCTAGGATCCACTGTGCTTCCCATTGGTAGCCTGTCTGTTGGCCTTTGTAGGCATCGAGCTTTGCTATTTAAAGTATGTTCTAGATGTGATATACAGCTTTTTAGTTTGCTGTTTTAGTCTCAAGATTTACTTGCACAGGAATTTACGGATCAGCATCTGATGAATGGTGTTCTTTTTATAAAAGCTAAAGAAAAAACATGTTTTTTGCAAATTGTTGTCTTCTCTGTCAGTGTAAATTTACGTTCAATCAGGAGTTTCTTAGTTTTGGTGGTACTATGGAAGGTTGATGTGTTATCATGAGTTTCGCATGATTGTTGCAGGTGCTAGCTGACGTCATTGATTTACCATGTCGAATTGCCAAAGGATGTAAATATTGTAACAGAGCTGATGCTTCCTCGTGTTTAGTTCGATTTGGACTTGACAGGTGCGAATCCAAATTATAAATGATCTCGGAGTATATTTTCATTTCATCCCCAAACTTGCATATTTGAGGAAAAGGGTAATGACAGGTCTACTTTCACTGACAGACACCTTTACTAAATATGTATTATTTTGTTAGCCATGCTTGTTTAAATAATTAAAGCAATGATAGATGGAAATTGATGTTCCGACTTCCCTTTTGTTTCAAAAACCATTTATATGTATTTTGTTTGTGATAATCAATTTTTCCTTCCCTACTCATATATTCCTGTGCAGATAAAATGTGCAATTTATATGGACTTTGATCGTGTTGCCTAAATCTTATCTAGTATTCAATGTATAATATGGCCAACTTCTGAATTTCTTTATCTTTCTGGTTTAAGCTTTCTTTGAAATGCATAGGGCTAGTAAATGTGTAGAAACGGAACTAATATATTCAGGTCTGGAAGATGACAATGTTGATTTTTTGAATATTTTTGTGTGGTCTTTCTGCATTCATGCTGCAAGAGGTCTGTAAAGATCAGTCACTGTATCTAGTTCATGACCTATGTTGGTTCTAACTAAGTTTCTCCTTCGTCCTGATAGCTGCTCCTCCTAGTTCTTTTTGTTGTTGGAAAAGCCATATTTATTTTTGGTTTTATCAATATAAACTACCGCAACCTCAGTGCCAAAAAGAATGGCGGTGCTTCGAGTAAGTGGCACGCTGCATTCAATATGAATTCAGACATGGTTCTTTGAATGGTTTCTAGAGAAAAATTACACATCTAGAGACTGCATAAGAGTACTATAGATAAAATATTTTTAAATAGCTAAAATTGTTTTAAAAAAGATTACATAAAACATTGTAGTCAAAGAAAAGGTTGTTTGATTCCTCCAAATAGTAATGCTGCCGTTCTTTTTGGATGAAAGGAGGAGTATATTGGAGTGGTGATGGGAATCTTAATATTTGAAAGAACAGATCCCACTATTAAAGGAATACCTTATACACTGTAATATAATAGATTCTAAAGTTCGTGATTGAATTGCAAAGAGATGTCCTCCTTTCTTCTGCTCAGCCCTAAAATGTGGAGGAGCAGAAATTAAATGGGAAAAAGTATAAGCAATTAAAATTAGATATTGTGTAGCGAACAGCAGGATGCTATTTTTCTATGCTACTTTCAACTAGGATTTAGCCTGAAAAAAATGGTGGTTCTTGTAAAGAAATGCAAGTGTTAGTTTTTCTGTACACAGTTAGATATATGCTATTTCTATTGATTGTTAAAGAGAACACAGTCTTGACATTTCGCTCTTCACCATACAGGGAGTACCTGGTTGATTTGATTGGGAGCCCTGGATGCTTATGCGAACCAGATTCCTCGCTCAACGGCCCATCTTCTATCTCAATCTCTTCACCATTGCGATTTCCGAGATTCAGAGACGTTGAACCAACAACTGATTTCAGGTCACTTGCCAAACAGTATTTCTCGGATTGTCAATCGCTTAATCTTGTGTTTGAGGATTCTTCAGCAGGTTATCCTCTAAATCCTACCTGCTTTCATGAGCAAATACATCTTTGCTGCTTGTTTTGGTTGTTTTCCGGATGTTAAGCTTGGCGTCTGCGATAATGTGATGATAGATGTTCAGTTCACGCATAATTTTATAATGGCTTCAGACAGATGTTTCTCGGTTCCTAGCCAAGAAGAAATATCCTATTTCCTCATGTTAAATGTTCCTCCTTTATTTTTTTTCATAAAAAAAGTTTAACCCTTATATCTTTGGATCTGAAGGGTTATCCTTGGTTTCTCTAAACATATACTAGAAAAACTCAAATCTTATTAGTATTTATGATATAAGAATTTCCTTAAAAATTTTGGCTGTACTTATTTGTCCTATTTTTGAAGGGCATTCTTTACAACTGGTTTCATGACTTTATTCACTCCCGGGCTTCCCAATTCCCATTACTAGTTGTACTTAAACAAACCTACAAGCATATTTGCTTTCTCAGAGTTCTCTCACTATTGTCCCTTCTACATGATGTCACTTCTATCTGACTGTAATGAAGCTGGAACCTCACTAACCATAAAACTACTTGTACTTACTAAAAAAATAAGTAAAATTATAATGGAGATAACAATACAATTGTTTCTTTTCCCTCCTCCATTTTATAGGTTTTGATTTATGACGACTTAAGTTTTATTTTTCAGCAAAGTGGAAATTAAGAATCTATGGTTGTAGAAACTTATAAATATAAGCTTCAAATCCCAAGGTAGTTGGGGTCAGCTATATGAAACTCACTGTCCATGTTGCTCCCTTAAAGACCAGTCTTAATTCAATTATTTGGGTTTTCTAACACTAGAAGTTCTCTACATTTTTTACTGGCAAAGAAATCTACGTTGAAGGTATTCCATATTTTGAGGATACATCGTGAAATGAGTAGTTTTATGGTGGCTGCTAACTTACTAGAACCCTCCTCATTTATTGGGCTTGAGATTGGCAAAGGCGGAACTGTTTTTGAAACTTATGAAGGGAGAAAAAGAACTGTCTTTGCTTTTAGAAAGCCAATTTGACCTCTTGTATGGTAAAAGAGACCTTCAGATTAGACAAGATCCACATTTCTGAACCTTTGACACCCAGAGGTCTTCTTGGCACCTATAGTTTCATAATTTCTTCTCTTCATCAATTCTCTGGTTTACTGTGATGTTTACCAAAAGGTTTGACTCAAATCGATGAAATTAAGATATTGAGACATTCGGATTTTTTTTTAAAAAAATGACTTAAACTAACAGAATATATTTCTCATTCTTTTCTAATATTATTGTATTTTATTTTCTTTCACAAACTATACTTTATAATTTACTTAGAGAAGTTGATTAATAGTTGTCTCCCTGCCCTGAAGCTGGGAGCTTTTATGATCCTAGTTAATTTTTTTTTTTTTTTGAAACTGGTAAATGTGTATTCTTCAGCATTGTGGACATGCTGGACACCATAAAAAATGTTAGATTAAAAAAATTAAAAATAAAAAGGAAGATACTTACACAGATCATTATAAATCTACAAAATGATATATATCCTCTAAACCTACTTCTTTACACCAAAATTAGAAAGATATTATACAATTCCATATAACTTTTCTTAGTCACTTTTAGCATGTCTATCTAGTTGCCTTTCCTCTTCCCATACAAATAAATATTATTGTCTTGACAAACTAATTCCCTTGATTTTTTCTTGAATTTTATACCCAAACATGTTCTGTTTCAAGGTTCTTAATTAATATTGTTTGTCACAGGAACTGCTGTTGATGGAGACGCAGGACAAACTGACCGAAATAACATTGAGAGAAACAGTGCTGTCACTGGTCCAAGTAACCGTGATGAAATTTCTCAGTTACCTGTGCCTGCAATTAGGTAAAACGGTCATGACGAAGACTGTCAACTTACTATTTACTAGTGTATATAGTCCTTAAAATATCTTAAGCTCAATGAACATGGACAGGGACATGGCTCCTGTGAAGTATGTCCGTCCAGTTCTGCATGGAGATACACAATTATCAGACCCAAGAGATACAGGGAATGATATGCGATTTCTTGAGAGAGGAAGTCAACTTGTTCCCGCTAAAATAAGTAGAGACATTGCCCTTGAAATAGAAGATTTTGATATTCCCTGGGAAGATCTTGTTCTGAAGGAGAGGATTGGGGCAGGTAATCCCTGCCTGCTATCTTTTGTATCCTCAGTTTTAGTCTCGTGCTATGATTGTCTCAGTACATGTTAGTGATATTGGGATGGTAGAGTATCATATCATCCTCTTCTCATGTACCTAACACTGTTTGTTGTATTTCAGGGTCTTTTGGTACCGTTCACCGTGCTGATTGGAATGGTTCTGTAAGATATCTCCTTTTAGTTCTGTATTCTTGATACTCGTCTTTGTTATATCAGTTAACTCATTTAGCACTTCGGAGAAGCATTTATTCAGTGTAATTTTTGTAAATTATTTGGGCGTTTATTTATTTCTATTTTGTTTTTGGCCTGATCCACTTCTCGAATAAATGTTGTTGGTTTATCTGTTAATCTCTCTTTTGTTTCTTTTTTTTTGTTTTCCTAATTTGAGATATATCTTTCTGAATTACTGTCTCGTTTGGTTTTATTTTTTCATAATTGCATGCTGATGGAAGTTTGCACTTTAGGATGTTGCTGTAAAGATACTCATGGAACAAGAGTTCCATGCAGAGCGATTCAAGGAATTTTTGCGGGAGGTAACTCTCATCTCCCTATCTCCTCAACGATTGATAAGCAAACTGGATGAAAGAGAGAAAAGGGTGTATGAAAATGAGGATGGGTGAATGCCAGTTTTATTATCTATTTTCCCTAGACCAAATCCACTAATCCGACTTTCCTTTCGTTTTGTTTAGGTTGCAATTATGAAGCGGTTGCGACACCCAAATATTGTGCTTTTTATGGGTGCAGTTACTCAGCGACCAAACTTGTCCATAGTTACAGAATATTTATCAAGGTTTTATCTTGGCAAACCCTACAAATAATCGGACTTTTGATTTTTCAGTTTAGCTTACAGTGCCCATGTTGAATGTATTTCAGAGGTAGCTTATATAGACTTCTTCATAAACCTGGTGCTAGGGAGGTTTTGGATGAAAGGCGTCGGTTGTCTATGGCATATGATGTGGTATGAATACTTCCCTGCTCTGCCTCATTTTATTTTAAATCTGGGGCTCATCTGCTTATATCATCTTGTGCAGGCAAAGGGGATGAATTATCTACATAAACGCAATCCTCCCATCGTTCATAGAGATTTGAAATCTCCAAATCTTTTAGTGGACAAAAAATACACAGTGAAGGTGAGAATAATTACCTCTATGGCACATGTTAAAATTGCAATCCATCTTTTTTCTATTGATACAGTTCTTGACTTGCACTGTCATAGTGTGGTTTAAAGGAGAGAAAAATGGAGAGGATGTCTTAGTGTCAAAAACTTGTATACTTATGCATAATTATTGAAGAACAAAAAGCAAGTTTGGAGGGGTAAAGCTTATGTCCGATTTCTCAGATAATGGAGAACTAACGGCGTGTAATGTTGTGGGGAGGATTAAATTGCAACAGACAGCATATATCTCGAAGATTGTACATTATACTTCTGGTTTTGTAGGCACGTGCGAGTCAGAGGTTTCTTTTGTCATCCAAATGGACATTGACCATCTGGAATCGTGGTAATTTAATGTACACGTGGCAAGGATGCTGGTATTTGTTTATCTAGCTCCATGTTAATGTGCTGGACACCTATCATAATTTTATTTTTTTTATGTTCTGGATGCAGCATATTTCCAGATATTAGAACTCTATGAGGGAGAAGGTTTTAGTATATTTTAGTTTTACTATTGAGATTAGTGTGAGATACAGGAAACTTCTAGTCCTAGAAAAACCCTTAATTTGCGTCAACAAACAAATTATTGTGTACTGGAGCGAAACGTGGCCCAATAGAGCAGAATGGATGTATTCTGTATTGGAATGAAATATTATCAAATGGAGCAGAATGGATATAGAGGATTCATACAGCTGAGCCCCCCTACTTTGGGATTGAGGGATAATAGTAGTAGTTGTGTCGTATTTACACATTTTCCTTTTCCTTATAAAAAATAAAGTAGTAGTTGTGTTGTTTTTTGGTTCATTATTCATTATGCTTCATATTTGTGTCATTTCCCTCTTATCCAAAATCTCTTATTAAACCAGTTTATTTAGTTCACTAATGATTTGTATTAGATATCTTTCCTCTTACATTAGAAGCATGTATCTGGGCTGTTCCTTGTAACACAACTTGAACGAATTCTAATATCTTGATTATCTTATTTCTTTACAATATGCATGTAGGGAAATTTCTTGTGATCTGATTGATGAGAACTGTTTTGCTGTTGCAAGCAACAAACTAAGAAAGGGATGCATTTGATACATGTCATTGCTTAATGTCAGTAATCTTTTAGGAGGGTCTGTTTTTCATAGCTTTTTAGCTTAACAGCACACGTAATGTAGTGTGGCCTTAGTTGTTTGTGTCTATAATGCTTATGCTGACAATACAGCGTAAGTTCTGCATCCAATCTGACTATACTGCATTCTGGAACAAGTCTTAATGAAAGTTGTTTATTATAGATAATTGAGTTCTGTTATGGTGTTTATTTATGCATATTTTGTACTCTTATATTATTAAAGCCTTCTCTTTATACAAAGTTGTTGAATGTCCTTGACCTGTCTGATGTCTTCGTCAGGTCTGTGATTTTGGTCTTTCTCGTTTAAAAGCGAACACATTTCTCTCGTCAAAGTCTGCTGCTGGGACTGTAAGTGCTTGATTCAACATGTGATTTATTTAACTTTCACTTGTCTTTGTCACTTCACGTCATCTATGAGTTTTTTTTATCTGGTTCTTCTTGTGAATAGCCGGAATGGATGGCACCTGAAGTTCTTCGTGATGAACCATCAAATGAGAAATCTGATGTATACAGCTTTGGTGTTATTTTGTGGGAGCTGGCAACGTTGCAACAACCTTGGAGTAATTTGAACCCAGCACAGGTTTGTATTTCTTATCTCTATGCTCTATTGTCCCGGGTGGGGGGAGGATTTTAAGGTAGACATTCTGATGTTTGTGTTAGCAATCCAGAGGAATAACCGTGTATAGGTGAAATGACCTAAAGCTATCTATTGGATTGTGCCAATGAATTGTTGTGGGAAGGCTTTTACCAGTGACATTAGTTACATAAGAAGTCATTTTATTCCTCGTGTCTAAAATGGCTCTTCCACGGAATACTGAACACTGTTCACTGGAAAAGCAAATGCAGGAGCTTTAGTGTAAAGACTGGATACTGGGCTATATCTGGAGCCATTCAATTTTGTGTCAGGAGTTAACTGAAGTCATTTTTTTTTTCTGTTTATGTCTGGTATGACTCATACCAGGGGATGGAGAATAATCCAATTTGCTTCAGCAATTGTCTGAAGAGTCAATTCATTCCTCATTTTATATACCCCTCTTCTCCATTTGGTTTAGGAGAGAGCTAGCCATTCATTGGGCATTGAATGGAGATGTTATAAGGATTCTTCATGCTTTGATTAGCATTCTCATATCAGCTTCTTTATAGCTACCTGCTGTCAAAGATCTCTCTCTGACGAAGATGCAGTCAATTAAGAAATGTGAATAAAACGATATCAATCGCATGGAAGATATTTCTATAAGTTCTCTCTTATGATTTCTGAATTTCTGATGTTTCTCTTTGATTAAAAATCAGGAAGGGCACTCAATCTTGTGGTGGCAACAACTTTATGATACCTCTGATTGAAAACATTGATTTAATTTTAGAAAGATAACTTGGATATGCTGATTATTTGCAACACTATTTGGCACTTGCATTGCATCTTGGCTATATTTTAAAATGGAACATATGCATTGCTATCTTTATTGGTACGTTCATTGTTACGAGATGAGATAAGAGGGGGTGTTATATCGATTCTTGTGAATTCTGTATTGGTTAAATGCATCTAAACCTGTAGGTTGTAGCAGCTGTTATATCGATTCTTGTGAATTCTGTATTGGTTAAATGCATCTAAACATGTAGGTTGTAGCAGCTGTGGGCTTTAAGGGGAAAAGACTCGACATTCCACGTGACTTAACTCCTCAAGTGGCAAGCATTATCGAGGCCTGCTGGGCCAAGTATGTTGCTATGTTCTTCCATAGTTCAGTCACATGGCTTTTGGTTTGCTTTGATGTGCTCTTGAAGTTACTTTTGATAATGTTGCAGAGAACCGTGGAAGCGTCCCTCCTTTGCTGCAATCATGGATATGCTGAGACCACTAATTAAACCTCCTGTAGCACCTCCTCAACCAGGCGGTACAGACACGCAGTTGCTTGCGTGAATGCGTGTAATAGATGTATGATTTCTGCACATATTTGGCATTCTTTGTTAATCATCTTCTGGGAGGAACAAATCTTCGTTTACTTCAGGTTCGTGTATCCTAAAGTCTCTCTCTTCATTCTGCTAAAATTTTACATCTGTCCTGATGTGCACATATTACTCCAACTTAAGTCGGCAACACTGCAATTAGAAGTAGCAAGTGTTGGTGATTGTATCGACTTTCTGACTTCAACTTGGGAGATGTGGAGAGGGTTCACCTCTTAGCTTTCTTTGCTGTTTCTTTTGATAGTATGTGAGCTTGTAACAAGCTTTAATGTGCGTTTTTGCAGGCTTTTGTTCCGTACATATTAGTTCAGAATGCCCGTCTAGAGCCGTTTTTTTCTTCACAAATTCAAGCTGCCATTTCTCCCAGAAGACTATTTGCAATTGACTTGTACGTTTCCTCGTGGAAATAATGTTTAGCCATATGATTTTGTTAATGCCAGCAAATAACAGTTCTTTAATTTGCTATGAAGAAATGATTTTGTATGTATAAGAATTTATAATGGGAAGTTGTCTTATAGGAATGCACAGTTTGTATCACGTCTTTGAGAGTATGTGCTTTCAGATGCATGTAGCTTCTTTCTCATATGCTTTGTCCTCCTGATCTCATTATATATCTTCCAACTAGAATCCCACTTTTTTCCGATCCAGTTCCTCCAACACAAATCCCAGTTAGATTCAGCATGCTACACTTTTTAGTTATCGGGAGAACCCAAGTACTCAAAGGACATGGACAGACTTATGTTCTGTTATCTCTAGATCCCTTGTTGCTTGATAATGTGGATTGTTGATTGTTAAATCTAGTTAATTTACAATGTGGTCGTGTTCTCTCTTTTGAAAAGATTATCAAATAGTCCCACATATGTTATGTAGGAGGGGTGGTCTGATCTTTTTGACATGGTGAAACGAGTCACAGTTATCAAAGTTTCATGGATGGCGATTTTCCACAAAATGTTTAAAGACCATCAAGTTGTCCCATAGTACGGCTCACATATGTTATGTAGGAGGGGTCTGATCTTTTTGACATGGTGAATCAAGTCACAGGTATCTAAGTTTCATCGATGATGATTTTCCACAAAATGTTTAACTAGTACAGATCTTTCCATTATCCAAGTCGACTGTGAAATAGCCCTATCGTCAGCAGTGAGGGACTGAGGGTCCAGAAGATTAGTATTTCTCAACTGTCGTTATCCTAGATAGATATAATAGTTAAAACAAAAAGAGGGTTTTCCGCATGTATTAGTTTATAAAATTTGCCGCATAAAAAATTACACTGCCATATGTACGAGTTCAAGTCCTATGTACAGAAGTTACATAAATGTCCCAAAACAGAATCCAATTTTATCACTAAGGGGTCTTTTGGTAGGCTTTTCATGTCATTCCCATTTAGGTCCGATTCGGATCCCTGGCCTTGCCTCATTCTTGAAGCTACATTCTCTTCCTTAATCGACCTTCCCTCTCTTGATGGCGAATCTTGCTTGACTGACACTAGGAACCGATTCGGAGAAAGAAGAAGCATGGCATGAGATAGGCGGCGGAGAAATTTCCGATAGCGAATTACTTGACTTGATGGTAGGCCACATTAAAAGAAATAGTTTATGTATTATGTAAGGATTATTTAGTACTATGTTTGGTAGAAATTTTGGCCTATGTATATACCTTCTACATGGTTTTATAGGATGTATTACTAATACCTTCCATTTGGAGGTATTAGTAATACATTGATATAATACCATGGGATAAGTCTATGTAAAAACAAAAATATCCCTCAAATCATTTTAATTATTTTGTTTATTTTCTTGATTTTATGATTTATATTTGTACTAGTAATTTTATTTAAATAAATTAACTTACAAATTATTTAGAGAGATTTGTTTGTTACTAAATAAATCCAATACAAATCAATACAAATTTGAAAAGTGAGTTGTTTATTTGTATATGACGTTTGTGACCTTAATTAATATATATATATATATATATATATATATATATATATATATATATATATATATATATATATATATTATTTTTATTATTATTATTATTATTTTTTATTATTATTATTATTATTTTTGTGGTTTTCTAATTATTTGTATTTTGAACAATTTAAAAAATTGCATACATATTAAACTACAACTTGCAATTTTTATGTGTAAATGTAGATGGTTTATTCAATTTTACCATTGTTGACCGTCTTTTCGATTTTAGAAGTAGATAGTTTATCTTTTTTTAATTTAAAAATGACATTTTGTGAGTTATCAATTTAGTAAGATGACAATTATTTATCCTCAAATAATTCAAGTGAAAAAATAGCAAACATGACAACAAAATTGTTCTTCTCATTGCTAGTTCAAAGGTCATAAAAAATAATATTGTCTGGCAATTATCTATTTTGACTCAATTACATAATAATTCAAGGGTATAATTGGAGAAAAGCTTTTTATAAAATTTTAATCCAAACACAAGATGAAGTGGAAAACAATGAACCAAACATTTGATAAAAATAAATCATGCATTGCTAATCCCTGCACTACTAATTCCTGTATTACTAATCCCTGCATTACTAATCCTGACATTATTAATTTTTGAACCAAACGACCCCTAAGACTAAAAGTGACAAACTCAATTTTCTCTCAATCAACTTGACCAACCCTTTTGGGGTGATACTAAATGCGCTCGCACTTTTAGCATTTTTTCGAGAAAAGACATAAAGTCATCATTAAAATTGTCTCGTATTTTCATAAAGATACCTTAACTTTGAAAGTGTTTTATCACCCCACAAAACTTTTTAATATCTTTGTAAATGGGCCATTTTGACCGATTCCCTCGTCTGGGTTGTCGCGCGTGATGGTCACTCCTGTAATATTCGTTCAACCCAACCCGACCCTATTATTTTCAAGAAAAGTCTTCTCTTTTCTTTTGCTATTTCTCAACTTTCCCTAAAATCACAAAATATAGAAAAGTCTTCTCGTTTTCTGTTGGTGTTGATAATCTCGTTGTTGATGTTTCTTGGTGAAGATTCTTGGGACAAGGAATTGAAGGTCTAACAGGTTGGGGCTTTACATTATATGATAAAGATTTTCGTTTTTTCAATTAAACCATAAAAACTTTAAATTAACACTTTCTACTGGAAATTAAAAGATAAAACGAATTCCTACCTTATTGCGCTTGGGGAAGATGATGAATTCATCAAAGAGAGAGTACCAACGTTGATCTTGCTTTGGAAAAAAAGATGAAATCGTAAATTTAGGGCAACCAATGGCTCGTTTGAGTTTAAATTTAAGGAAGATCATGTAAATTAATTAATAATAAAAAAATAAAGCGATACGTAACACTTTTAAACTGGTTAATGATAGCAAAAACACTGCATCACGCGCCTCATGTGCGTGGCAACAACCCAGACGAGGAAATGAGTCAAAATGACCCATTTACAAAGATATTAAAAACTTTTGTGGGGGTGATAGGACACTTCCAAAGTTAAGGTGTCTTTATGTAAATACGAAATAACTTCAGTAGTAATTTTATGTCTTTTCTCTATTTTTTCCACAACAAAAAGTTTAGAGTGATTTGTAAGCAATCTTACTCCTTGCAAAGGTAGAGAAGATATTTCCAATAGACAATCGATATAAGTCAAGCATATCAAAAGCAAATAGAGTGATTTGTAAGCAATCTTACTCCTTGCGAAGGTAGAGAAGATATTCCCAATAGACTATCGATATAAGTCAAGTATATCAAAAGCAAATATCAAAACAAACAATAGTAAAGAAAAATATGCTAAAAAAGAGGAGGAGGAAAACTGTAACAACAACAAATAATATGGTAACAAAAATTAAAAGAAACTACAGATAATAATAATTAGTAGATCAAAAATAACAATACTATACTAACAAGAAAATTAAACAATGTTGGACTACCTACTAATGTTCTACCCTAATCATCAACCCCAATATCCTCTTATTTAGAAATCATATCACAAAATGCTTGCAAGAACATCCAATTTAGTTTCTGCTACTCTACATTTGAACACCATCAATATCACAATACATGCCAGGAGATATTTCTCAAATGGTTTGCCAGGATAACCTATCAATTATTACATGACACAATCTAAATCAGATTGCTCCTGATGAACATCCTACATATTTAGAAATATACAAATATTAATTGAGCAGGATCTTTTTCTTGATGACCGAGAAATCGGTCTGGGCCCAACCCTTAGAACCAACCACAATCTCCACTTAAATATCAGGCTTAGTTCGGATGATGCAAGGCTCGAACTCCCCTCAACCTTTGCCACTTGACCAAAGCCCTGAGCAGGACTTCGCCAGCTGTTTCTGATATACATCATTGCTTACCTAGGCAGAGGCTCCACAAGAAAACTGGTTTGGTTGAGGGTACAAGATTCAAGCAAGCAATTACAAAAGAATCGACTGCACTGAAAGACAGTTAAACACAAAATTTAAGGGTTCAAAAATGTGAACAGTGTTTGTGTAAGCTATTTAAGCATCAAACACTTCTAAAAGGTCAACCTACTCGACATGACACAGATAGGATTGTTTGACGTCAGCCCAACGATACTGAATATTCACAATTTTTTAATTGATCAGCAAAAGATGTTGCCTTTAACGTGTCCCTGAAAGGGATGGGCATTGTGAGTCATAACATTAACTCTGGTTTTTTGAACTAATGATTTGAACGAGGAAAAGCAGATAATATAGGAAGAGATACATGTAATGCTTGGTTGATTAATTAGCTTGGAAAATCATTTACTTGAACCAACTTGGTATAAGAGCCATGACTTCATCTTTCTACTACAACACGCGACTCACTCCCTCTTAGTGCCCCCTTGGACTTCCAAATCCTCCAGTCTATAACCTCAAGGTTCCATACCTAATGAAACTATGCATCTGAATTACCTAACTTGGAGACAAGTCAGAACCTTCTTTTGTCGGTTGAGGTTCAATACCTTGCCCACTATTACACATGAAGAATGTCATTTACGGATCCAATATGATACTATTTCACTAAGTTGGATAAATGTCACCTTTTCGCCACTAGTTCTTGATTCTAACCTAAACTTTGTATGTGAAACTTGTAAAGAAGTGTGTGATACCTTGGTCTCTTTTTAGCTTGAAAATTGTCCTCAGCCATTCTCCAAGAAAAAATTCACAATCTCAAAAGAGGCTCACTTTTCTTTTCTTTTTTGATAACCATGGTGTCCGCCAAGACTAATTTCAGGAAATACTATCTCCAAGTGTTGCACTCAATGCCTATTCTCTGACGGCTATGGAGAATTTGTCAAGGAGGAAGATCTTGTCGCTCAGGCATAAGCGTTGCCAACTTCCCACTGTACTTTTGTATCAGGATTAAATGCCACTGGTCATTCCCTCCCCATAGTCACGGGACCACTCTTTTTAACAGAAGAAACTCTGAAGTCTTATCAATGCAAACGTCCCCTGAAGCTATCATAGCAGAGATCATGGTCAACCCGTCAACCCTAACTCTTGTCGCAGATTTTGCCCTCAATGTACTAGAATGCGACATCTTGCTTGAGGGTGTTTTTTATCGTTCTCCTTTTCTTCCGTTGAAACAGTCAGATTTGTTTTGGCTTCCATACATCCTTAGAATGATGAAATGCCCATGAACAAGCACTATTGTTTAGATGGAGTAACTTATCAAACTGATCCCACAAAGCACGAAATCATCTTCCAGATGATCCGAAAATCATTAGATCCTGCTGAATCTGATAAACAGTGCAGACGATGTGAAATTTGTTTGTCTTGTTTCAGACTCCATTCAACGGCTCAAAAGTTCTGCCGGACATCAGGAATAAATCCCCCCCACCCCTACCCCCAGCACTTCCTGTAGCAGCATCTTCAGGAAATAAATTCATTGCCTCTACCAACACTGCTAGAGTCTTCCGTTCCTCCACCTCGTCTTTCTTATATTTCTATATTAAATTACCTAGGAACGTATGAGCAGAGTCCCCTAAAGTGTTCTTCAGTAGGTTTATGGTTGAAAAATGGGGAGGAAGAGGAAGCCTGAAGGAGTTATGCTAATTCACCTTCTTTTTTTCTCATTTCACTCTGACAAAGATTAACTTCAGCAATCAGCAGAGCTTGCCAAGTCAAAATACAAAAAGCTAGTGCACTAACATAAGAATCAAATAACCAGAGCATCCAATTCAGAAACTTAAAGATAATGAGTGCAGTGGCCCCGTACATTATAAACCTTTTGAAAATTTTTACGCACTCGATGAGAGACAAGTGCTCTAACACCCTCCTGCACATGTAACTGAGTTCTTGAGTCTACACGTGGATTCAAAATCCTTTTTTTTAGCACATTGAAGAGTAGACATGATATAGAGAGACAAAGATCAGTCTCAACTGGCTGAAGAATGGGCCTGGAAATGAGAAGAGTAGGCTCAAATGGCTAAAAAGTGGGTCTAGATCAAAGTTTGTGGCTCGATGAACTGAATAGAGAGAGAGGAAGCTCAGAGTCCATAGACCAAGCTGAGAGAAAGCCCAGAGCATTACAGTAGATAGAAAGAAGACTATTGTACAAATTGGCTTATCAAAGTTTGAGTCTGACACCATATTAAGAAAATGGACCTCAGGCCCTAACTCAACCCTCAAAAGATAGCTCATGAGGTGAGGATTGCCCAAGACCATACAAGGAGCTATTTTGCTCGGACTCTTCAAAGATATCTATGGGTGTGGATCGGATACTCCAAAAATAGTACTTTTGTGGAGGATTCGATACCAGTGCGGCAACATTTTTGGAGAGGCCAGGCAACATAGACAAGGAGACTAGTTAACTATCTCACTACCAATGTGGGACTTTTAACATCCCTCCCCCCTCCCAGCGTTGCCCATACCGGGACATTTAAAGTGTGAACAGTACAAATGAGGTCTAACACCGGACAAACCAAGAATCGAAATAGGTCTGACTCTTATACTATCTCCACGTTGGTTGAGGAAATCGGTTCTAGTCTTGGAGCATACTCCCCTCATGAGCTAGCTTTTGAGATTAAATCATGCCCAAGGTAACAATCAAAATTGTACACAATCTGTGCATGTTATTCAGCTTCATCTCAAAGAATTCTGGTGAAGTAATAATTCATCAAGCAATCATATGATAAGTCACCACAAGATCTCCTTACCTGGAAAAAGCTTGAGCGAGCAATGTCATACACTCATTCTAGTCCCAATTTCTCAAAAGGAGTCCCATACTTGCCTTCAGTGCTGCAAACCTGCATATTTCACAACTTAAAAGAGTATATGTTAGCAGGATATATCTACAATTTATGCCATCAAATATTCACAGTTCAGCACAATTAGCAAAGAAATAGCAGACCAAGGAGAGGGGAATAGAAGAAAAGAGCCAGTCGAAAGTAATCATCAACTAAAATATTTATAATCACTCATTCAATATTATGTCCCATCAACTAAATGATGGCTAGTATCCCAATGGCACACTGAAGGCCCAAGGGTACTCTTTCCTAAATACTATCATTCTTGGGCTGGTTGGCATGGCTTTCAGATTGACCAAAAGGAGACCCATCAGCTGGCCACTTATCAACCCCAGAACTTCCAGCTGCCTGCAAGGGATCTATATCCCACAAATCTGACAAACCAGAGCTAACACCGAGGTCTGGGACATAGCTGCTAAAACTATCCCATAACTCGGCGCCAGCACTGGCTTCAAAACCCATACTCCAAAGTTCCTCGTCTTTCACCATACTTCCAATAGCTGGTGAGGAAAATCCTGAAATGTTATTCTCCTTCCCCATCTCCTCTGGAAAAGAGGCAAAGTACTCAGGCATAACTTCTAATTGGGGACTAGCTACATTCTTCCCTTTGAAATGAGAACCTTCGGGGTTAAAGAATGAAGCTCCTCCTATTTCCCGATCTGAACAATTAAAAAGTTCATGTGCCACTGTCAGTCCCTCAGATGCAACAGTACCACCTTCAAAAGGCATGGCTTCCTCTCCTAAACCAGTTTCTAAGAGTTGTTGATCCACAACTGGATTGAAATCTGGGCTCTCAAAGCATGCTGCAAGGTCTTGAAAGTCAGACCTGACCTTGACTATCTGCCCTTCCATGGAAGACGACCCCACTCCATCCGGACCATGTGGCTGATGTTTAACAAATTTCCTCATTGTTCTTGGACAAGTAATTTCTCCTTGCTCCTTCATCTGCCGAACACGAGCCAAGAATGTGGGATTCTGAAGCACCTTGGCCAAGAATGAAACCATCTGCTTCTGTCTTTGTTCTGCAGCCTGAAGCTTTTCATTAACAGATTCCATTTGATGAACCGTCCCACGCTGCTGCTGCTGCAACTCAACAACTTCCTGCATCATCAAACTCTTCTCATTCCTGAGTTTCTCTATCTCATCCATAGTACCTTTCCCTGCTTCAGCAGATGATCCAGAAGAACTTCCAGCCTGATGTGACTTTCGCCTCTGTATGTTCTTCAACAAATGCCTCTTCCCTCTCAAGAACCCTTCATTTGCAAACTCCCACCTGTCAGCATCGATTTTGCGAAATCCCTGAATAAAGTTGCCCAAAAGTAATTCAGAAACAAAAATTGTAGAAACTATCAGACCAACAATATGAGAATAAATCATTATTCATATAACAAAATGAAATTTTTACATAAAGCCAGATGCTAACTGTCAAATTTTCATGAGTTCCAGGAGCTGCATTACACTAGAAATACACAATTGGTAGATCTTTTGAAGTAAGACCATATATAAACTACAAAGCTTAAACACTCTGTTTAATCAGAACCTTAGAATTCTACCTTCAGCATTAGATGAACCTCCCAAACTCAGCAGATGCATCAATGCAGGGAGCTTTATCTACAAGCCCAAATCACGAACAGCGCACCTCTTAATCATTTTCCTTAAGAACCAACCACTTTAATATCCTCTATAGATCTCAATGACATCATTTACACAAGGTACCAACAACATTGAACTATCAAGAAGAAAAAACAGTTCTCTAATGTTCATTTACAATCGCATGAGCCTATACTGTTTACAACGCGAAAAATCTATTTACATTTACATCCTAAAACATCATCTTTACTGTACATCAACAACATAAGAGCAAATAAACTACAGAAAAAATGAGGGGAAAAATAAAGATACATGAAAATCTACAACATAAATTACATACAAGAAAAAAAAAATCACAAAAAAGAGAGAGACAAGAGTTAACACATTAGCCAAAAAAAATTGGCCAGTGTGCTAAAATTAATACCCACATATGTATTAAGCTGTCGAACAAAGCTGGAGAAATTGCTGTGCTTGAAATTCCTAGGAAGAACCAATCTTGAAAACTCCACAGGATCCCAAACTACAAAGCTTTCTCCATTTCTACCCCAAGAAATAATCGAATCCAATAAAGGGTCCTCAACCAAATCAAAAGTCTTTGACAAAAATGGCGGAATTTGTATCCCATGTAAACACTCCATAGGGTGTGGCACACCCAATCCTTCCTCAGCTAGCTGTTCAATTTCTCCTCCTTCTCCAACTGGATGTTGGCTCAAAGGAGTGGCAAAAGATCCAAAATTGATAGAAGGAGAAGATGGGTCAGCAAAAGGGAGTGAAATTGGTGAAAACGCAGCAAATTCAGAGTCCATTTCAGTCAAAAAGGGGGGTTTTGTATTAGTATCAGATTCTTGATTTTTATCAAATGGGTTCATATGATACAAAGAGATTTGTGGTTTTATGGATCAAAGGTTGAAACTTTATAGTTTTTTTGGATCAAAAGATTGAAAATTTCAAAAAGGGTGTTTGATAATAAGTCGGTAAAAGGGGGGGTTTTAGGGAGGTTTATATAGGTAACGCCGACATACAAACCAAGAAATATCTCCTGAAAACAACTGTGTAAAGTCGGTGGAGTTTTTTTCTTGAAGCTCCATTTAATTTTTATTTTATTTTTTTGATTCTTGTATGGTTTTCTGGAAAATGAAAAAGATATATGAGGAAACAACCAGGTTCTTTCTGGGGATTTAAATGTTGTGGAGGAGGAAGAAGAACAAATGGGGTCCATTTTATAAACAGAAAGCAGATATTTTTGGAGACAAAGTTTAAGAATTAAGTAATTGAATTCAACAATGGTGGTGAGTTGGTCCAATGGAAATGGAGATATTGAAGAGAAGAAGATTATATTAATGGAGTTTGTGGGGTGCCACTGTCTGTCTTCTGCATTAAGTATTTGTTGAGGATTTTTTTAAAGAGTAATTGACAAAAATGGTCACTTTTAGGTACTACAACATAAGAGGGATAATAATATCGAAAAAGATGTAAAATTATTTTATCATATGCTATTTGATTAGAGTACTAATTAATTTTGAGAGTCCTTATAGTATAATAATTGATTAGTTAGTTTATGGTATATAATGAAATAATTTACCTCATGATTTTTTATTTTACTTTTTAGATAACTTTATTTATTCTTCAATCTCCATATCAAACAATCTCTTGTGTTGTTTTTCAAGAATTTTTTTTTTTTTTTTTATTTGGCCTATTATATTTTGTATATAAATAAAAAATATTATCCTAAAAATTATGAAGATGGTGGTCAAGGGTAGGGTGTAGGGGCTGGAGGACAGTGTGAGTGTGGTTATAGGGTAATTTTGCTATGTTGAAATTATGTCCGAGGTTAGCTTATTGTAAGGCAATTAATGTTTCACTTGACTTAACTTGTTTAGTTATTTATCAATATTGCTTAATATTTGAATTTAGATTATTTTTTTATGTGGAACTGAAATGAATGCAATGACATACATGAAAAATTTTAATTTTTCATATTGATTCAAAACAGCGCATAGTCGACTGTCACCCCTAACTTTGGCACAATCATAAGTCGATTGTCACCCCAACACTTTATTGAAACTCTCACATTTTTTTACCCTTTGATTTTTTATCATGGCTAAAGTTGCACATTTATGATAAATGTCACGTGTGACAGTATTTGACTTACAATTAATAGTTTAGCGATATTTATCTCAATCAAGGTGAATTAAAACTAAAATGCACAGTATATAATCAACTACTTAGACAATTCAAATTCGAATTACAAAGTTAAAATGAGAAATAAAAAATTTACTCACTAGTAGTTGCATGAAAGAAACTGTCTCATGTGTGCGGCATGTGTTGCCAAAATTTACGCAACCACGGACCTATGTTGTATACAAATTTGGCAAACTCTTGTTTAATTTGTATCGTTCATTAACTTTCTTTTTGTTTAGCTTTGTCCGGACATTAGTTCACCTTGACTTGCTCACATTGGATCCTACCTTGCAAATGTGTCATCATGTCCACTATCGGCGCTATTCAGTGCTCATGTCATGATGCATAGTCTTCTCGCCTTGTTTGTTTCCAATTTTGGTAATGCCACCACATTATTCATGTGAATGATTCAATCCATATTTAAATTTTTAACAAAGTTATTTATATCAGTTCTTTATCGTAATAGTACCATTTGTCGAGTTTAATAGTCATATCATAAAAGCAATTGTAGTCGTCTTATTAGTATTTTATTTAAAAATATTCTATTTCACGTCCATTACTTTGATGTTCAAATTTAAAATTTAAATATATATATATATTTAGAAATCTGGGAAGGAAAGATAAAGACAAATTTGTAATTTTATTATTTACTTTCAAATTTACAAATTCCTATATATGTTATGTATATACACATTTTTCTTCATTGTTTATATCGCCGGACTCTAAAATACGCTCTAGAGATCTATACTCTCTCCCCTAATCTTAAATTTGTGCATCATTGAAGATACTCTATTTTGATTTGAATTTATTTTGATGTTGTTGTATTAAAAGTGTTTGTAAGTTCTTCTTCTCCTTTAGATTTTTTGTGCTTTGGTTCTTGGGGAATTGTAATATATATATATATATATATATATGTGTGTGTGTGTGTGTGTGTGTGTGTGTTATTAGTAATTATAATGATTTTTTTGAGTTATTTACAATATAATGTTATTGCACAAGATAAATTTCACTAATGTATAATAACTCGTAAATCATATAGAAGAGATAAGTTATACTAGATAAGTTTTGTCTGATGAACTCGATTTAAAAGCCCCCACCCCTACTATTGTAGACAGGAAAGTTTTTACTTGAGACAATATAAAAATTTCAAGGCAACTCTTCTGAGTCATCCCTAATTCTTGTCGAGTCTAAATTGCTATATCATAAAACGGTGTATTCGTATAATATTTTAAACTAGACAAATAAAAAAATGTAAAAAAAAAAGACTAAACAAACCGAGTAGGACAGGGCAAAACAATTTTTTTAATAGGACATAATAATACGAATCAAAATCTTTACGGATTAAGGCTTGGTCTACACCATCTCATCCTAATTGTCATCCCTAAACTGTTAAATAAATATTACTCAGTTTCGTATATTTTATATACAAATAAGAATTTGTATCCTAAAAATAATTATATATTTAAAATAAGATTGTGAAGATCAATGGAAATAAGAGCAGGGTATGGGGTTTGGGGAGGGGTAGGGGGTAAGGGTTAAAGGGAAGGGTGAGTGTGGATGGGATCTGTTAAAGCGATGTCGCTATGTCGAAATTCTGTTAGCACACTATGAGGTAACTAATGTCTCGCTTGACTCAATTGGTTTACTGAGCTTCTTAATATTTGGACATAGATTATTTTTGATGCGGAACTGAAATGAATAATGACACATATGATAATTTTCAATCTTTATATTGATTCAAAACAACGCAAAAGACCTTCATTCGTTATGACAATAAATATGTCATAACTTCAACTTACACATAATCATACTTGTGGCCCCAAAACTTTAATGAAACTATCACATTTTTTCATCATTTGATTTTTTATCATGGACAAAGCTGTACATTTATAATAGATGTGACAATCTTTGATTTATATTTAATAATCTCATGATATTTATCACAATCGAGGTTAATTAAGTAAAGTGCATTACGATATAACCAATTGTCTAGGCAATTCAAATTATAATTACAAAGCTAAAATAAGAAATAAAAAAATTGCTCACAAGTAGTTACATGAAATGAATTGTTTTACGCGTGCCTCATGTGTGCGTCGTGTCAACCCTTGACCTCTTTAGGGTATGGCCTATCGGCCTGCAAATATAGGAAGGCGACCTACCTGCTAATCAAACTGCGTAACCAAAACGATTCTTTATTGGTGGTTGATAGGTGTTGGCCCGATTCACCTATGTCAGTTCGAACTTGACGGGTCGCGTTTGTTGAGTATTTGTGCTCTCTGGGCTTCACAAACATTCAAGAAAAACAGCCCAACTTGACTCATGGGCTCCAACAAGGCCCATATATTTACCCCTTTCTCTCTTCTCTATTCTCCTTTTTAACGAATTTTTGCCCCGACCCATATATATAGGAGCTACACTTTTTCCCAAATCAATCAAAAACCCTATCTCCCTTTCCAATTTACAGCTGAAAAATCCCCAATTGAAGCTCACAACTTTCAGTTTTGTATTTTTATATATATATGTAAAGATCAGATTTAGTCCCGTTGATTAGAGTTGTTCTTGAAATTTACATGGAATTTGTAATAAGTAGTGATTTTGTTGTTTGTTTTGATTTTGCGTTTTTTTTTTTTAGCAATTTTGGATGTAACCGATGTAAACTAGTTCGAATTTAGGGTTAGGTTTTGTTTCTTTTCTTTTTGGATGATTGTTTGGATAAAGTGATGGAAATGGAGGGTTCTCGTAGACCATTTGATAGATCAAGATTGGAGCCAGGACCTAAGAAACCAAGATTAATCGAAGCCCCAATTGGAACTGAGCGAGGTTCTAATGGGAGAAGCTTTATTCCTCAACGGGGAGCTGGGAATTCGAGGATTCGAGCTAGTGATAGAGGGGGAGACTCGGAAAACAGTGATTCGATTCGCGGTTCTTTTCAACAGCAGCAGCAGCAGACGCAGCATCAGGAGCTAGTGTGTCAGTATAAGACGGCTTTAGCTGAACTGACATTTAACTCGAAGCCGATAATTACAAACTTGACTATTATTGCTGGTGAGAATTTGCAAGCTGCCAAGGCAATTGCTGCTACTATCTGCAACAACATTATTGAGGTGATATTCCGGTTTTAAATGCTACTGTGTCAATGTTGTTGATTCTGTTTAATTTAGTGTGTTTTATTACTTGTTGTACAGAAGTGAAATCTGATAAAGAAGGTAAAGTTAGATTTATGATTTTTTAGATTAGTGCAGCTGGTGTAATATGAGTGTTGTAGCTGAAAATCGAGTAAAAATTCTGTAAATGATTTCTTGGTTAGTGAGAAAGTTGGTGGATTTGGAACAAATTTGGTCTCTTTATGAAATTATATAGTTGCTTTGCTATGGTGATGGAGATGTCATGATTATAACTTTAGCTGGTAGAATTTTCCATTCAAAGTTATCCGAAAAGCGTTGTGAAACAATTCCAACGTGCAGTCACAGTTTTTCCACAGCATTGATGAGAATAATTATATGTGAGCCGTTGGGAAAAAAAAGTACTTGTATTTCCAATTTCTAAGCTTTTCTCCTGGATGTATCTCAAAAGTATCATATTTCTTTAATTAAAAAATGATTCGTGCAGTTGCTATATGTGACTGGTTAATGTCTGGCCAATACAGACTCATTTCACATTTCCTTTTAGGTTCCCAAAAGACCAACACCGATTATGCTATAACTTTAATGGTGAAGGGATGATCCAATTCCTTTATTGCTAGGCAGTTTATTAACATGCACCTTACATACACTTATGATTTGTCGGGCTCTCGTCTTTGGCGTAAATCAGATACTCAGCATCGTCGAGGTTCACTATTTAGCATTTGTTGTCAGATGAAGTATGTATCCTGTTATTTAGTTGTATTATCTGCAAAATTTAGTATGCAAGATATGTCAAGTTCAATCCTTTTCAGAAAAAAAAGAAGACATGTCTTCAAGACGTGCTGTTATACAGAATCTTGCTTCCTGCAGTTTCACAATTTTTGAAAGTTAGGATATACTCAACTTGAGCCTTTGCTTTTGGATCAGACATTGAAGGTCTGGCAACTTTTTGATTCAAGTAACTTGTCTGGATTGTGCTTCTTTAACTAATGGATGCCTGTGATTCACATTAACAAATTGCAATTAATTCCAAAATGATGGAGAAAGAATCATCTAGACTCCACTTGTGGGATTACACCGTGTATGTTGTTGTTGATACAGAAAGAATCACATTCACTCTATGACTATGTTGTGTAAATTGTGATATTCATACAGGAAACATTTTTTAAGTCCAAATTAAATTCTGATTGAAGTTGCAGATGCTTTTGTTTAAATGGATAAAGGAAAGACATCTCTTTGAAAGTCTTCCATCCTTCAATCCGAGTGGTTTTGTTATCTGTACAATATATAATATTGCTGTGCTAAAATGAAGGATGTCCATGGTTATATTTGTTTTTATGATATCAATTGATGCAATACAGGTATAATTAAATTTCTGTCTTGATTTTGTTGAATAAATTTTGCTTGTTTAAAGAGAAGGTGAAATGAGTGAGTCCAGTGCAGAGCTGCAGGCAGATTTGGTCTTCCCATGTTAACAGCTCCCTTCCCTTAACTGGTTTATTCTATTTTGAAATTGTTCTCTAGCTTTGCCAAAGATGATTTCTAGTTGATACTTCTACGGCCCAGTTTACTAGTCAGTTTGTCTGCTGAATATTTAAGTAAGTACTCCAGAACTGTATTGCATGTCCTATCATGGTTTGCAAAGATGTCGGATATAATGGTGCTTATAGTCTTTGCTTTGCTGCTTTGAGTAATGTTTCTGTCTCTATTTCTTTTCCCATTAGGAATTTCGTTTTTTTTGCTTTGTCCCCTTGGCATACAGTTTGCATCAGTCAGTGTCAATGGATTTTACAAACTCATTTTAATAGAGCTGGAAATCATTCGCAGGTTCCTACTGAGCAAAAATTGCCATCTCTATATCTTTTGGACAGTATTGTGAAGAACATCGGGCGGGATTATATTAAGTATTTTGCCACCAGGCTACCTGAGGTCAGATCATGATTCTTGCAACCGTTGCATTTTCTCATCTGTTAACTTTTTTCTAGAGGAAAAAGAAACTCTGTAACATACTTTGCTCAGCTGTTGTTACCATCATTTTGATGAAATCTTCTCATTTTACCTGAAAAAAAAAAAAACTCTATAACAAACTCTTCTCAGTTTTTCCTGGTCCTGTGAATGTGACATCCATCTGAGTGGATGATGATGTCGAGCACTATGAATCCTATCTTACCTTGAGTAATTAATTTTAGTTGGGTTGATGTTTCTAGTTTAGGGAGATAGCTGCATTACTGTGAGCTAATACATACTTGATCATCTTTTTCTTGTGTGTTTTAGGTTTTCTGCAAAGCTTATAGACAGGTTGAACCTTCAGTACATCCTGGGATGCGGCACCTTTTTGGAACTTGGAAAGGAGTATTCCCCCCTCAACAACTGCAATTAATTGAGAAGGAGCTCGGATTTACTACCGGTGTCAATGGTTCATCATCAGGGACATCTAGGCCTGATCCACAGGCTCAACGACCTGCACATAGCATTCATGTAAATCCTAAATATCTGGAGGCACGGCAACGCCTACAGCAATCAACCAAGGTAAGTGAGAGTAGCCATTATGGTGCTCTCCTTGGAAAACATTTTCTTGAGCACGTTATGTGGTGCAGCTACTAAGTCACATTTCCCTAACTTTTCATCATCTCAAATGCTGAGTTTATCCCAGTTCTTGCTCTGCTGTTGAATGAGATTTTGATAGCTGTAGGTTTAAGCATTGTTGTTCCCTCAATACAAAACACATACAATAATCGTTTTAAACTTAGCCATGGTTTGGGGATACCACAAAACCTGAATGGTCTCTCTATCAGAGACTTCTCAGTAATGGGTGAATTCTCAATGTAATGGGTTAAGACACAACCTGCCATGTCAACTGGTTCTCAGGAATTAGTGTTAGTGCCTTGGGTTTCCGAAATCCTTCTCTTGAACTGACGTGAACTGCTTACTGCTTCATCTAAAAGCATGTTTCAGAGAAGGGGAACACTTATATTTTTCAATTATTCTTGATCACTACTTTTAGTTATAGTGCAACCCCTCCCCCCCCCCCCCCCCCCCAAAACCCCAAATATTTGGTCTTGAATTTTGTTTTCTTGGGTCAATTTGTGGAAATATATTGTTGATGGGTGGTGGTGGGAGCTTGAATGTCGAACTTAGAGTTGTATTTGGTTATGTGAACCACCTCATCTAAAACTTGAACTGTTAAGAGACACTGTTTTGTTCATTGTAAAACACATCTTTCCTGCAAAATACTCTTTATGCTTATCAATGTGCTTTGTTATAATGAAGGCAAAAGGAGCAGTTAGTGACATCGGCAGTACTCTTAATGTGAATGAGGATGCAGAGAGACCAGAGAGAACGACCAGTGTTAGTTCTGGAAGATCATGGATTGATCCGTCCATTAAGGTAGTGATATGGAGTATGTTTTAACTATTGAACATCTGCAGATATGCATGCTTGAACTTTTATTTAAGTTAAGGAATCTAAGCCATTTAATATTGCAATATTGTAGCGTGCTCAGAAAGAAAAGTTGAATGAGCATGTTCCTGAGAAAACTATCAGTACAGCATATGGAGATTCGGATTATGTTTCTGATCTGTCGAGACGTGCTGCCTTTGGAGCAGGAAGAGGAGGCGAAAGATTTAAAGAACAGGGGTTCGATAAACCTTGGTATGATTCCGGGACTGGTAAAATATTGAGCCAAAGAAGCGGCTTGGACATTAAGCATGGTTTCCAAAGTATACCCCAAAAATCTGCAACCTCTGATGCACATCCACAACTGATACCGCCCTTACCAAATAGAACCAGTACTTTAACGGATAGGAGCTGGAAGAATTCTGAGGAAGAGGAGTACATGTGGGATGATGTAAATAATGCAGCTAAAGACCGGTGGGCATCTGAGGATTCAGATAAATCTGTAAGAGAATGCTTAACCAATATATATTCATATTAGTACTGGATTTGTTTCTAAAAGAATTACATGCGCTTTGCCCACTGTAGTTCTAGTTCTGGACATATAATCCACCTTAATAAGAAAATGCAGTAATAATCTCCTTAAGTTATTAGTGTCTAACCATTAACTTTTTGTCTAATCATTTTCTTGCAATCTAATTTTTTTGTTTCTAACGCTTGTTAAAATTCTCATGAAACCAGCAGGCTTACTGCTCATCAAGGACACTTTTTGCTTTTGATAGAAATTACTATTTGTGCACCAACTTCTAGCCCTTCAACATGGATCCGTATATTCTCCCGCTTTTTGCTGCTACTCTCTCTATATAACCTTTTTCTTGACATCTGAGAGCCCCTTTGGCAACTTTGTCTATCGTACCGATTTTTTCTATTTATCATTGTAACTATGAGCTTGCTTTAAGATGTCTTAAATACTGCAAAAGTCATTTCTTAGAAAGAATAGGTTACTTACTAATATGCTTAAACTAGTTTGTTAAATTGATGATTCCAAACGTTGTTGGCTCTTGTTAATTGAGCTAGTTTCGTAATTTCTTCTAGTAGCTACTTTTTTGTTGTGTAAACTGTCTATGCTGTTTTTGACAGACCAACCTTGTTATTTTCCTGAATCTGCAGGACTTAGAAAATCAATTACGGAGACCACAAAGCACAAGGGAGGTAGGGTTAAGGGCTGATAGTGAAGCCTCAGCTGATTCTCTTTCTGCCGAAGAGAGAGGGCCAGCTTCTTTTGGGAATCAAATGTCAGCAATGTGGTCCAGGGAATCAAATGCTTTAGATGGAGCTAGGCATTCAGCTTCTGTTCAAGGTGCTCCAGTTCATCCAGAAGGCTATCAAACTTCTTTCAGCGGGTTGTCAAAAGCTGCAAATTCAGTAAGTAGGGCATCTTACAAGTTACAGACAGGTTCAGTCCATGTTGGAACGCCAAATATTGGGCCGATGAATGCAACTCTGGAATCTAGGGGATCCATAGTGCAACAGGCAGAGACTCTCAGAGCTGCTTCTTCCTCTGCTCAGTCACCAATGCATCAGCGTCCTCCATCCCCATCACTTATAACAAGCAACACTAATCAAGTAATTAATAGTCCCGTTGAGCAGTACCAGATGCAGACCAGTTCTCGTTCTGATCCAAGACTATCCCAAATCTCAAGGAGGTCAAATCTAGATCCCCGTAACCAGTTTGCCCAGGAATCTCTGGCAATGCCATCTCGGAATACCGTTTCAGTTAATTCACAAAGACAACAGCCTCCTAGTTTGCAGAATTCGTCTGCCTTGTCTTCTTCTCATCAGTTGAGACATAAGGTTCAGCGGGAAAGCCTGGAATCTGAATATTCTGGTCAAACCAAGAATTCAACAGCTCCTCAGATTTCAGGTTTTCCTGATCCCTCAAGCACTAGCAGTTTGTTGGCTGCTGTTTTGAAGAGTGGAGTCATTGGTAATAAATCAAGTTCTGGTACTACATCAAGTTCTCTTGATAAGGGTGCTGTGTCATCCCAAGCCAGTGCACAGCCTCATCCCGCCCAGTTTTCCCCATCTGGGCCTAGGATCCCACTGGCCTCCGTCACTAGTCTATCGATGGACAGAAATGCTTCAAATCCTCCAAATTATTCCCAGAGAAATGTAGAACAGCCACCATTGCCACCTGGTCTACCTCGAACTCTTGTAGGGAGTGCATCATTACAGATGCCGAATGCGCCAAATACTGCTTCCAGTCCTCTTTCAAGTATTTTGAGTACATTGGTGGCGAAGGGGTTAATATCTGCATCAAAGAAAGACCCACCTATTTATACTCCTTCGGATACACCTCCTCAAACTCAGAACCTTATTCCACCTGCAAGCTCCATTTCAACTCCTGCTTTATCTGCTCCAATATCTTCATCTGTTCCTTCTTCAGCTCCTAAGGATGAACTTTCTCACTCAAAACCTTCTGCTAAAACTCCTGAGGTCTTACTTCAGTCCACAAAAGAAGAGGCAAAAAGTCTCATTGGGCTTGTATTTAAGCCAGATGTGATTCGGAATTCCCATCCTGCTGTGATCAGTGACCTTCTTGATGACGTTCCACATCAGTGTGGAATATGCGGTTTTGGACTTAAACTCCAAGAGAAACTTGATAGACACTTGGAGTGGCACTCATTGAGAAATCCAGATGTCAAACTGTTGAATAATTCAAGAAAGTGGTATTTAAATTCTGGGGAATGGATTGCTGCATTTGGTGGCCTCCCTTGTGGTGATAAATCCAAAGGGCCAGCTGGAGGTTCTAGTGAGACGTCAGAATGTACTGAGACCATGGTTCCTGCAGATGAATGTCAATGTGTGTGTGTTTTGTGTGGTGAGTTTTTTGAAGACTTCTACAATGAAGAAAGTGATGAATGGATGTTCAAAGATGCTGTTTACATGAGTATTCCAAGTGAAAGTGATTGTCAGGGTCCGATAGTCCACAAGAACTGTATTTCAGAAAGTTCTTGTCAAGAGTTGGGGCTTGCCTAGGATATAAATTGGTAAGTGATATGATGTTAATGTTGATTTTAGATATTTTTAATACTTCACTAGATACTAATTATGAAAGAAGCCTTTTCACGTGGTTTGCTGGTGCTGCTGGTAAATGGGTGGCATCTGTTTTCATAGATAAGAATCTGCCATTGATTCTTAATGAAAAACAAATATGTGGTATTTTTCATTTGAATTATTCCCCAAAATATATGTTTAGCTGATTTTGATCCTTCAAGTGTCTGAAAACTGAATACAAGTTACTTGTTGGCACCTTGAGTAAAATATGGATCTAATTGTCTGACAGCCCCGTTTTGGAGTGCGTTGCTCTTGAGAAGTAAATGCTTTTCAGAAGAGAGCGCTTTCTAAAGTTTTTAAATTTTTGAAGTGCTTTGAATTCAAATTGATTTTGGGCTGGCAATAAAATGGTTAGACAAGTTATGCTGCCCGTGAAAATTGTAAGTTGAAACTTTTGGACTGGCAATAAAATGGTAGAAGCTTAAGTTTTGAAATGCAATTTAGAGATGCGTTATTCTTTTTGATCTTCCTTGGGACTTGCGTACGTGCTCGAACATTTTAATCTTGCCATCCTTGTTAGTTTGTATGTTGGTATTTATACGTTCCTTGCAGTTCCTTTATTTCATTAGTAGCCACTGCTGACTTGTATTGTATCATATTGTCCATGGTTTCATTTCTCAGGTGTTGGATGCTTGATTTTTGTTCTGTTAATCGAAGATAACCAGGTTCATTTTGAATTACTTGTATTGGTTATACATCTTCTTGCTTAGTAAGCCTCTTCCATGCTTTTGTTTGAAATGACAATAAATTGGAAATTCTAGATACTAGAACAGTTTGCGCATCACATCTTCCTCAATTTGATACTTTCTGTTCACTTACATGTCCTCAGTGACGTTTTCAGTTTCAGTTAGTGATGCTATTGAACAAAAACCATCCAGCTGCAATTCTATTCAAGATCCAACTTAAACTTGCTCAAGCAAAGCTACTGAGTGTGCATTCACTTTGTTAGAACATTAAAGGCCTAAAACTTTTACTAATTATCTAGCCTCAGCAACTTTGTCCCTTTTAAGTTCTCGGACACTTGGGCTATCATCGCAACCGTATTGTTGGTTTTAGTCTTTTAGATAATGGATATTTCCAGATTTTGATAGTAGTTCTTCATTTACTGGGATGTAATTCCATTGCCTGTATGTTTTTTTGCGAGTCCTTGGTTTTTACTTCTAGTAGAAAGTAGGTGGTTCTTGATGCTGTGGACTGAACGTTCGTTCACATTAGTTGCTGCTCAAGCTGATGAGGATCTTTACGGACAGACTTCTGTGGAATTGTTCATTGTGAATTTTTTTTGTGCTCGACACCACAACCCTCATTTTACTTTCTCTTACTGCATATTAAATGACGCGAATATGACAGGAGTGTTTTCGAGAATTGAGCATAAGAATGTGAATATGCTTTGCTATAACAGTTTTTCCTCTGATGTTCTTGAAAAAAAAGGGGGATTAAACTCATGTTACGCAATTTTCCAGCTGCAGTTTCTTCTTTTGTTGCAAACTTTATAGATTTATTAATTTTACTTCTGTTCATGTTATCCACTTGATCCAAGCATTTCTTCCCTGATTCTCCTATGAACATAAAAATTTTCTACTTAAGCAGCAAACCATTCAATTTGAGTTTCTCATTTCATCGCAACGTACATGGTGCAGTGTCTAAGGAGGGTGGTATGGACACAAACCTTACCTTTACGAACAGCCTCCGCTTAAGTAACCCATTTACTCAATACTTGGAGCATTAACATTGACTACAGGGGTAAACTAGTTACAAATTACTCTATTATTTTTTCAATAATTAAAACTAAAATTTTGCCAAATAATGTGTGAAATGCATAGTATAGTAGTAGTATTGAATAAGCATGCTTCAATCATACAGCTGTGTTAGACACTAATACCAATGAATGATTGTACATTTGGACTTGAGAGTAAGAAAACAGACAAATGTACAATAATTGAAGGAATCTGTTATAGGTCAACTTGTGGGTCTACCAATTTTCTCTTAATTGGAATTTGAAATTGACCCCTTTTCTCATGCTATTGTCCCCTTATCAACAAATTATTCCCTCCGTTCGTTTTTATTTGTCATGTATTTCTATAATAATTTTTCATTTTTATTTGTTATGTTTAACATATCAAGGATTTTTTTTCTATTTTTTCCATGTTTTCCCTCAGCATTGAATATTTATTTTTCAAGACTTAATACTAAACATCATTTAATAGGTATAGTTTAGTAAAATATCTATATCAATAATTGTTTTAAAAATGGACATGCTAAATCAAACAATGACTAGTAAAAATAAACGGAGGAAATATGTTCTTTCTTTTCACCAAATAAAATAGTATTTTTCTTAATCCACCCTAAATAAAAAGGACATCGGGAATTGAGCCTTTGTGGTTAGTTAATTTTAAAAAAAAATACAGAGAGTTGTTTGACACCTTGTTATCGACTCATCACTTCTGGAAAAAAAATAAAATAACCCTAACTTCGAACTATTTTACAAGGATACCTCAAAAAAAAATTGATTTAAAAAAGTTCACTTCTTAATTCTAAATCCATATAATTTCAAGAATAACTCGAATAAATAGGACTCATACTCAACAACCCATTGTATAAGTTGAATAAAATAAAATGACTAGTTTATATATATCACCAAAAGACAATTTTGGGGTTATAAGTTCAAAGTATTGCTGCTGCTAGGGAGCATATAGTATAACCGACAATTTCTTTTTAATGATTTTCTGTTTTTTTCCATCGGTATCCGATACCCTCTTTTAAATCTGATTAAATTTAAATTTGTGTATCACAAAACCTATTCTTAGACTTCTCGCATAATTATTTTCATTTTGATTGTACCCCTTCGTTTCATATTAGTTGTTCACTTAATTAAAAATAATCATTTCAAATTACTTGTCAATTTATAAAATTAAGATAAAATTAATTAATATTTTCATATTTTACCCTTACAATTTATTCCTTTTTAAAGGATAAACAAGTTTGTAAAATTTCGAAAAAAAAGTACATTCATAAAATTACTCTCCTCATTTATGATTCTTTTTAAGGAGCGTGTAAAACAAAAATTAAACGACTAATATAAAGCGGAGAAAGTAATAAATAGAGATCTCAAAGAGTAATAAATTAAACTTTTGGCTACAAAACATAGTACTACAATCTTATGATACATTGAAATACAAGTTTTAATAAATTAAAGTTTCTTTTAGTACGTAGTACTCTAATTTAAAGTTTTCAAGTATAGAAAAAACATTACTAATTAATCATCCTTAAGAAAAAAATAATAATATTAATATAAACTTGTTCAATGTTTTGGCTTGTGTTGAGTATAAATATAATCCAAATGAGCCTCTGCAATCATTCTTCTCTTGAGACAAACTTCATCTTTTTCTTCACATTCTTCTATTCCCATGAGCTGTTCCAAAATATTCCAAAAAGAAAAATAATTTGATTCAAGTTAGAGTCGGATATATGAATTTTAGAGTCGGAGCTAAAATATTATAACAAGTGTTTTAAAGAAATACAAAAGAATTACTCTATATTGTTAGAAGTTACATGTATATAACTAGGCTTAAACACCAAAACAAATTGAAATTATTGCTTAATTATTCATAGCTAACATAATATTATACTAATCATCGCTAAATGGTATTAGCAACGAATTTTTTTTACTAATTACAAAATTTTCCTATTAGCTATTTTTTTATTTTTGTAAGAAGTGAAATCTCCAATTGATTATATGAATTTTCACTGATCATATCGATTCGGATAAGCTCATATACAATACATAAAAGAAGGGGGGAGGGGGGAATAAGAGAAAGAACTTACATCATTGAAATCTTCTTGTATTTGTGAGGAAATTGGATTACTAATAATCCCATTAGATTCAATCTTCTTATTCTCTGTGAAAAAATAATAATTAATTAATTACCATTCAACAATAATTTAATTTTTGAAGCTCTATATAAATTAATTAAAAATAAAATAAAATAAAAAATCAGTACCTTGAGAATTAATTGTTGGCAATAAACGAGCTGAAGTTGTGTAGGAAATTAATAGTAAAACCATAAGAGAAAGAAGAAATACAATATTTTTTTGCTCCATTTTTGCCTTTGATTTATTGATTTTTTTGCTTAAATTTCTTCTTTTTATTGTCTCCGTGTGATGATGAGAGAGAGAGAGAAAAAAAAGAGATATAAGAGATTGAAGAATTGGGCTGTTGGGAGTTGTATAAATAGCAAGAATTTTAAGAGAATGCCAGCAAAATATTGTTAGTCAAAGTTACTCTCATCGTCAACGAATTGAGTTAAATTTGAGCAGATCAAAATAAATTAAATTAATAAACGAATGAAGTGATTTATAATTATAATATTGGAGATAGAATAATGATAAAAGGTTAAAAGTTGAAAGTTGTTAAACATGAAAGTTTATTTATTGAGTTAATGATCTGCCCAAGAGTTACTTGATTAAAACTGACTAAATTAAAAAGAACCGAATCATGAATCATACGAAAATTTAAGTAGCTTAATTGATTGACAATCTTAATTTTTATTTTATTTACATATAAATGTTCGATTTACTACATCCCAACCTCCGATTAAAAAAATAAATACAATCCGGGGTTGTAACATGACTCGTCCAACTCGTATTAAGTTAATTTTTTTTTGTTTATTATAATTTATATGATTACGTAATAAAACGTTTATTTATTTATTATGATTTTATAAATTGTATATCATATAATTGTTTTTTTTTTAAAATTCTTATAAGTTAATTTTAGCTACATATTTCATTTGCATCAACTAACTTTTAGATAAATTGCATTAAGTTAATAAATAAATTACAAAAATCTCAGCAAAATTAAATTATATTTTTATGAATTAATTTTATCATGAGTAAACAAACAAAAAGCCAAAAGTCACGTGAATAAAATAAAAGAAATGAAAAGAACTTAAAACCACTCATTTTCTCATTAGTTATTAGTTGCTATCTAATATTGTACCTGATGAATTTTTGGATACACCACATTTATTATATGTATGTATCGATCTGAATATATACCTGTAAAAATTTGACACGTATATTTATGCACTAGCCTAATCTCATGCAAAGAAGAAGAAAATATTGAATTTTCTTCGACGAAAGATTATATTTCATTAAAATTTCATTTCACCTTTTTCTTTTATGTTCTTATCATAATTTTTGGTTCCACAAGACCATAACTATATATTCATGTGCACCTTTTGCTATATTTTATAGAGATTTTAAAATATATATACACCTAGTCATTGAAAAAAATTTAATTTTTCATACATTATATATTAAATAAAGATTTCTTTCTTCATTTTAAATTTTAGTAATCAGAGTTATTTGTACATATACTAGCGATAGTAAACTAGTAAGTCAAAGACAAATTTTTCTTTTCATTTTAACTAATTGTGTTCTAGATAAGATTAATTATAAAGTAAAATTAGATAAATACAAATAAGGTTTTTAAATTTTGTTGAATTTATAATTTTATAAAATTTATTATGAAATTTCATTTAAAAAAAAGTGTTCCGATTAAACACTTTCGAAAAAAGTGCTAAATTTTGAAAGGCTCAAACAAACAACAGCAAAATTGTTTTATATTAGTAAAAGAGAATCATGTGAACACACTGCAAGGTCATAGAAAACAGTAATTACAGATTGCCATTATCAGTGGTCCATATTATGTTTTTTTCTCTTTTTTTCATAAACAAACAAAGTTTATTGTGGGTCTTTCTGCTAGAAAAAAAACCATATAATTAGAAAATAAAATTGATAGGTCAAATATTTACTGTAGTACTTACAGAAAGGAAGTCAACTAGTCAAAACTTTGGACTTAGGCAAACATCTTTTTCTTTATTAATACATAAATATAGTATTAATACACTTTTAAATTAATACATTTATTAAGAAAACAATAATTAATATAGTGACTTTATTATTTTATTCCTATTTAATTATTTTTTTCTGATTTCTACTTTGTGTTCAATATTCATTTATTTATTTCTTTAGGTTTTCCACCCGGTGTCCGGAGCCCACATTGAAGCTCCGACTAAATCCAAATCGTGCTCTGCAGGACCCATTTAGGGGTGGCGCTCCCAACAAGATTTTCTCCATACCCAGGGCTTAAACCCAAGACTTTCGATTAAGGTTGAAACACTTCCACCAGTACACCATAACCCATGTTGATACTTTCAATATAGTTCACGTCACCTATACAATATTGTTACTCTCTAAGGGATCGTTTGGTTATATCATAAGTTATTACAATATAAAATTTATTTATTTTCTATTTCTATCGAATAAATTGTCTTTTTACATAATTAATAAAGAACATGTTTTTCCTGAAAATATTTTCAGAAAAAGAACCCCCATAAAGATTCTCTAGTTCTAACATTTTTTTTTCTATTATATATATATATTGTATGCATGTGTGTGGAATATAAAAAACAAAAAAAACAATCAAAGAACTTTAATTTTGACTTACACATTAAGGTAGACGTATAATTTATTTTAATTCCACTACAAAGTTAAATATACTTCTGATATTAATAATCATGGTTTATATGATTTGTCTTTTTATTTTGTTTTCTTACTATTTAACTCTAAATTCCACTACAAAGTTAAATATACTTCTGATATTGATAATCATGATTTATATGATTTGTCTTTTTATTTTGTTTTCTTACTATTTAACTCTATCTATGAGAAGTATATATTCTCTATTTCTATTTATTTGTCAAATATTTTTTAATTTGATTTGTCTTTTTATTTAGTATCATTTTTGTCAAATTAAGAAGAACAATTTTTTTCTTATTATATCTTCTACTTATTAACATTGAGTTAATGTATTTGAAAATTATAGTGAGTAAATATGTTTAAGACTCTATCAATTAATAAGAGTAAAATAATAAACTCATTATATCGATTATTATTTTCTTAATAAATGTGTCAAGTTAAAATTTGATCAGTAAAAAGAGACGGAGGGAGTATATAAAATTCGAATCATATAAAAAGATTATGCTTGCTGACTTTCTAACCACTAGCATGCCGGAATATTAAATATGTAAGCAATAAAGTGTGAATGCTATTAATTAACCAAATAATACATAATAAAACAAAAACACACGTTTAGGTTCTATTCATTGTAGTAATTATACAATCAAATCACTTCATTGTTATAAAAATAAAAACAAGTGAATTTTTATAATTTGTGTTTATTATTAATCTGAAAAAAAGAAAAAGAAAACATGACCAAATTCAGTGGAAGCAAAAATATTACTATTCTTGATGTATAAAGTTATATGATTCTTATATTGACAAAGCTGAGATTTCAACTTCATTAATTTAAAAATTTAGAACTCTAGCTTCAAATATTAATAATTAGATTCTAAATATAATAATTTATTAATATAAATCTATTATTTAAGCAGAAATTATTAAATTCAGTTGAAATTCTATATATCCAAATTTCTAATTGAACTCGCCCTTACTTGTGTTGATAGCAAATTAATATATAGCAAATATATTTTCTGTTGAATGAGATAAGATATGTGCAAGGCTGTTCAATCAAGTGATAATAAGAAACTCCCTTCCATAAATACCATACTTATCGTAACGGAGGGTAAGTTTCTGAAGAAGGGATATATTATTATATTTTAGGAGAAAAAAGTTACGAATCATATAAGAATAAAAAAAATATAGAAGGAAAATAGATTACGTATCATTTGTTAAGGCATGTGTGGTGACTGGTGAAAGATTTTGCATCTCTTGAATTGGTAGGTAGTAATAGAATATCATTAAAAAATGAAAAAAACATTAAAAATTAATCTAATAATAGCACCCATTTGTGAGTACAACAACCACCAACCTAGCATAATCCAATAAGTAAGGGTTTTGGGAAGGTGGTGTATACCAGTTTGTTTTTTAATCCGTGAAGGTCAGGTTGTTTTTAATAGACTATCGGCTTAAGTAAAACATATCAAACAACAAATATGTAAAACAAATACAGAAGTGATGAGCAAGAGCAACACATATAATATGACTAAAGCAAAAGAAACAATAGGTAATAGTACTAAAATAAAATAATGAGATGGTAGGAGCTTAGTACTGACAAAAATGAAAATTAAAGGAAACTGGACATGTTCAACTACCTACTAACATTCTACCCTAATCTCCAATATTTATATCTTTCTATTTGGAACTATGTTCTCAATAAGTTGCAAATGTGTCATGTCTCAAATTCTGCCTAATCTCACACACACCAAGACTTTTTCAACCTATCTAGCTCTACCTCCTCTCATTTTCACGATAACCAATCTCCCGCACCTCCTCGGGCATATGTGCATCTTCTCCTAGACCACATGTACTAATCAATTCACTTTCAACTTTCTCATCTTGTCCATGATGAAGACCACTTCTACCTTACTCTGGATAGTCTCATTCTTGTTCATATACATCTCTCCTAATATGCACATCTTTCTCAACAGCCTTTTTTTGCTACTCTTATCTTCTGAACATATGAGTTTTTAATCGACTATTTGATTGCACGTAGAACGTTAAACTACGAATAAGAATGAGTTGATCAACTAAAGCTCCTATATTAATTATTGAGAATATCATACCCAAAAGGTTGAGACCTAATTATCAGAAGTAAATTCAAAAATTTGAGTTTATTATGGATTCTAAAGTTTTAAAAGATAGTTCATTAAGTTCTGGAAAAATATTTTTTACAAATATTTAATAAATTTCTTAATTAACATAGAAATTTTGTTAAAGTTATTAAATGTTGTTGAATCCACAACGAATGGTATTAAATTTTTAGAACGTACAACCATCAAAACAGAGAATTCGACAAGTCGATTTTGTTATTTTTTTTTTAAGGATCAAAATTTAGTGTTCCATATTTAATTTCTTAATTCACTATAACAAAAAAGGGAATTAAATGAACTATAATAACATTTGATAAGGCATGTGTGGTGTGAAAAGAATGAGACATGGCCCTATGTCTTATCTCTTTTAATTTTCAAAAGCATTTCTTATTTTCAAACGTTGAAATAGTTATTTTTCTTGTCATTATCATATTAGAATGATATATATGGCAATTCCCTATGATAAATAAAACTTTTAGAAAAGACTACATGTTCACATTTTCCACAAAGCAATTAAGAGGAAGACCTATCAGTATTTTATTATTTTTATAATGTTTTCATGAATAAGGGTCTTACTTTTTGACTTTGGAAAATATTTCCAAAGTTGATGAGGTAATTGATGATTTGATGACACTCAATTTATTAGAATCTAAAAGGTAGTAGTACTAAAAATATATATTAAAAAGTTTTAAAAATCTAAGTCATTTGCAAACTTGAAATAATAACCTAAAAAAATTAGGGGTTAAATTATAATAATAATATAAAAAATATCTATATTTTAATTTGATAAGTGTATTACAAATAAATAATTATATTTCAATTTTAAATAAGTTGAAATCGGTTATATCAATCTTTGTTATTCTATTTAAGTTCTATTCATGTCACTACTAAATGAATACATCCTAATAATATCGATATGATGAGAATTTATTACGATTTAATAAATTTTATGTAGATTATCAAACTAATGCAACTTTTATTGAATCTAATAATTAAAACAATAATCCAGCTCACACATACGCAGTTTATTATGTTTTTTGGTGCATGTATAAATTCAAAAAAATTATATCCATCATGCTCTATTTTTTATTTTTTATGCTATGGTTATGTGAAGGTACTAATAATTCCTAATTTCCACGCGTAGTCATGTTGATACTTTATTGTAAAATTCTTTTCTTGACAAATGAAACACTTCCAAGCAAATAATTACAATATTTTAACAACCAACCCACTAAAAAATAATATTTGCAGTCAAATCTTTGTAGAGTAATAATTAATTTACCAATTTGAGACTTCCCTGTATATTCCCTAAAAAGATAAAAATCCCTGAAATATATTCTTGCGTTTTTTTTATTTTTCATAGTTTTCTTTTCGATATAATTAAATAATAAATGTTTTATACAGACGATTAGATTAACTAATATTTTAAGATATATTTTTTAATTATATTGATATGAAAAAAATTTATAATTTATTATATAATTTTTAAATATCTAAATTCTTATTTTAAAATATCAAATTAATTTAATCTAATTTAACTTTGAAAGTAAGTCAAATTGACTCTAAAACGCATTGTACCAATTGAAAAGGAATGAGTAAAGTATAATCACTTTCATACTTTGTTTTCTAGGTTAATTATTGTATCCGACTTGATATGAAAAGTTACGCATTTTTTTCAAGTCTAACTTAATTTGATTAGCAAAAATATTATTTATATATGTGGCAGAGTCACTCTTATATAAGGTGTATCGATTACATTACAACTTTTAGCATCAATTATTTAGCGGCTAATTTAATTGTTGTTATATATTTATAGAGACAATTACTAGTGACAATTATATTTAATATTATTTGTAAATTGCTAAAGCTATAACGATGTTAAATCTAATGATAATTAACTAGCATCAATAAAGACTTTAATATTTATTAATATATATAATTATTGTTGTTAAAAATTATTTTTATCAAAATACGTGTACATATATGTTATGTATATAGTGCTGAGTCACAAACAAGGTTGAATTGTACTGCATGAAAGGTCCACTGAACTCCCAGAATTAATGGAAAAGATTGAAACCAATTAAATATTTTAAATTACACAAGGATTATACAATCAGTTTTTTTTTTATAATAGTTTCGTTTGTATAGATAATCTTTTATTAATAAAATATTATTACAAAAGAGTAGTTAATCCAGAAAGTTCTTACTATAGCTCCAAAAATTGTCAAAATGAGACAAGCTAAGGTGAATACAAATTAAATACTCTCTCTCTTCCATCTTATACGGCAATATTTGATTGGGTACAGAGTTTAAAAAATAAATGAAGGCTTAGAAATGTTTATCAAATTGCGCCTTCAAAAAATAGTCATATTAAAAAGTAGACTCACATTTTTCTCTCTCCTCATAATGTATTGGAGTACTATCTTTAAGATTAAGTGAGACTAATAAGGATAAAAGAGGAATTGTACCTTTAAATACTTACCATATAAAAAAATGTGACATTCTTTTTGGGACTGACCAAAAAGGAAATAATGCCACATAAAATGAGACAGAGGGAATAATATTTAAACGACATAAGTTATACGTTTATTCGTCATAACTTAAGTTTAATTGATAACGGTTAGATTTTTCTGTTATCGGTTCTTTAACGGTTTGAGACTTTTTTTTAATGGATTAGTATGTCTACAAATGAATAATCAATAAGTCAAATTGATAAACTTTAAAATCGGACAGAACTGAACGATACACCTAAATAGCGATTTGACTACATCACTTACATTTTTATTTATATATAGATAGTTAAAATAGAAAGAAAAAAAATGAAAACACAACAACAAAACGATTGAATAACTAATGAAAGAGAAATATTAATACAATTTAAACATTTTTTTGAATTGTAAGGTGTACGTCGAATGTGCCTTACAAGGCACACGCCACCTTGTAAGGTGCATGTCAGGTTGCGCTTCCTATATACGATTTAACGGCTTCTACCTTCCATCCAAATATCATCCTTTACAAAGAAACATGTCAGGTTGTGCTTCCTATATACGATTTAACGGCTTCTATCTTTCATCTAAATATTGTCCTTTTGATGTATGAAACTACGATAAAGGAAAGATGATAAAAGAGAATAAGATAGAGAACTAAAATCACATAAAAAAATTACATTTATCGAAAAAAAAATTGATACTAACATTATATATGATTTTTTTCCTGATATAATAATAAAAGTAAAATGTGTAGATGGATCGACTTATCGAGTTACTATTTTTAAAAAAAATAAATTAGAAGATAGAGTTCGTACGGCTCTTCTAAATTATTCATGGTCCAAATGTTGGACTTTTTGGCAAATACTTTTTATATATATATATATATATATAGTTTGATCTTATCGATATACATTTACAGACTCAAGGATTTGCTTGTGTTTTTTTTTTTTTGGGAAAACAAAACAATTAAAATGTATTTCTCGATATTACTACAATAGTAATATATTTTGTTTACAAACAGTAGTATATAATTAATAATATGCATGGGGTGGCTCTTCTCAGGAAAAGTCAAAGCTATGAGGGGGAGTTTAATTGGAAATAAATTATTTTGGATTAATTACTTTGAAATACATTATTTTATTTTGTATATGAAATAAATTATTTTATCACTAAAATATAAATAATGAAAAAAATAATTTAGCAAGATCTAGTATCTCCAATCAAAGATAGAATAAAATAATAATACATTTTTATTCTTAGAATTATTATAACTAAAACCTCAAACCAAATAACTCCCAAAAATTTACGCAATTTATGCACTTTAATAATGGACAAGTACTACAAATATTAACTTGGGACTGTCCCCAACCCCCACCCCCACCACTATGGCTTTTCTTTTCGTCTCAAATTATTTATGGTTTTTAAAAAATAATTATATCAAAATATTTTATTTTGCATATTTTTATTTATTTATTATTTTTAAAATTAGATTTTACTTATCACTATTAACATATCAAAGAAAAAATATTTAACTTTGTTTATTTTGCTCTCAACATTAATTATTTATTCAAGATCTAAGACCATATATTTCATAAAATTATTATTTTTTAAAGGCATACAAAATTCAAATAAGATAAGTAAAAAAGAATGACGGAAGTATTTATTATTTTAAAATTTTAAAATAAATTAATTTTTTTTTTCATTTCACTCTGATAATTACTATATTAATTATGAGGTGATGTGCGGATTAATCTTCACATATCAATAGAGGTAAAATAATTCTAAGCCTCTTTTTAATTAATCTTTTTAAAGAGGTGTGTAAGGATTAATCTTCAAATATCAATTGTCTATTTATTCATATATATTTTTTTATTATAATTTTAATTTTAAAATGTTTCAATAATTAATTTTTAAAAAATAAATAAATATGAAACACTAAAGCTTTAGTCAAAATATTGTAAGACTGTTTCAAAGGATCATAATTATAACGTGTCACAAGAAGCTTCTTCCTTAATTTTAGCTTAATTTTTTTTTTTAAAAAAATAAAAATGTTTTGTCTTCTAAATTATTAAAGGACGTTAGCATGACACAACTTTGTGCTTGTATTTTTCATTCATAAATATTTGAAATTCATGATATATCTAGGTTATACAAATATTTATACATATTCATATATTTTAAAACATAGTAGCTCACGGTAAGAGATAGAATCAAAATTTAAAATATAGGTAAATTTTAAATTCTAAAATAGTAATATAACGCATTAAAATTGAGTTATGAATTCAATTTTTGTGTATATTATTCAATGACATTCTTAATACAGATTAAAAGTTTTGACTTGAAACTATCATCTTAAATCGAATAGATAGTTGTAGCTTAATTTTCTGTGTCCGTCGCTATTTATAGTTTACCAAGATTTTTCATATCCCTCTTACCTACTTCCTTTCTTGGAGCCATTTTGCCTTTTATATATTTTCATTTTAACTTACAATAAGATGAATTGTAATTGTAGAAATATGATCATTTAGAATGTCATAATCTTTTATTCTGAATCACAATTTGAGCATCAATTTCAACATGTCAAAATCATTTGACTTGAATGACATTTTTTTTTTCAAACTTCTAAAGTAATTGTACTCAATTTTGCACCATGGAAAATTAGATCTTCTATTAATATTCCATTCTCTCAAAATGTCTATATATAGACAATACAAGAGTGCTCCTTAAAATTATAGCCACAATTAGGAAAGAATATAGAAGAGGGCAAGGGTAACTTAGGTTTCCTCTAATTTTTGAAGTCCTTGAAAAGGATGCTACATAAATAAAATCTTTTCTAAATAATAATCTTTAATTAATACTTCCTTTCTAAATAATAATCTTTAATTAATACTTCCAGCATTGATTTGATACTCTTCAAGGATTAATAAATAGATGAGTAAATTTTAGGCTTAGCAAACATAAAAAATATATATATGTATGCTATAGCTATAGTTTGCATAATTGCGCTCTATAACAAACTTTATGTTTGCTATGGAGCATCAGATTTGTATAAATCGTTGTTAGGCCTCTCGTTTATTTAAAAGGACAACAATTGTGTATGTATATCGTTTAGATAATTGTATATATGTAACAATTATGCATATGTATAAATGATTGTGTTTGTATATCTGCATAAAATTTGAATTTGTATACAATCGAATCGAAATAAAACATTTGTATATCAAATCTCTCTCGCTTTATACAACACATATTATACATTGTAATTTGTATAATTTGTGTTTATATAAAGCGAGAAAAAGAGAAAGGCAAAAGAGAACTGGTAGGGGAAGATCTATATTTGTATAATTATAAGTGTATAGGACGAAAATATATGTATTTGTATTTGTATATACAATTTTCTCTTGCTTTATACAAACACAAACACAATTTATACATTTGTGTTTGTATAAAGTGAGAGGGACGAGGGAGAGTGGCGAGCGAGATTCTATGTGGAGAGAGGTGAATGACAAGTGTTTGCTATGGATAACAATTAAATAAAATTGTGGTTATAACATTTAATTTGAATTAATAGTTTGCTATTTTATACAATTTTAATAATTTTATTACGTCATCATAATATTGCTCCCTATTTTCAATCTTCATTTAATTTAGTAAATTGAATTACTTGCATTCCATGAGAATGATTATATACAAATTATCATGTCGATAAAGATAAGAATTTTATATCATGATCGGTGATTTACTGTGATAATTTATAAGGGAGTTTATTCTCGAGAATTCGATGCACAAACTATTTTATTATAAGGTAATATACATGTCATACAAACACAATATTTTGCTACATTTCAGGAAAGTTCGTAAAGTCCACGTTTTTCTCCCATCATTACATATAGGACTTTGATCATAGCCCAATGGTCCAAAATATGGTAAACATGCTAAAATATCTTGGATGGTTTATACAGTAATATATATATATATATATATTGGTATGAGAGAAAATTCAGTGCTAATTAGCCTAACTTAGAATTTTAACTTTATTGAGAAATATCTAAAATGATGATGACCCCAAAATGGAGATTTGGCTATACTCATGATTATTTCCATATATAGTGGATTGGTCAATAATTGACACAAATTAGGAGGTATTTGAATTTTTTATGTATAACTAGTGCTATAAATATTGGTTGAAGTCTTCGAGCAAAAGTAAAATTGTCTTCGATCGTATATATAATATATCAAATATAAGTTTGAGTCATGAAATTAATCATAAATATTTATACTAGAATAAGCTATTGATGTTATATTTCCTTAAGATACAAATACGATTCTTCTCAAATTTTATATGAACACGAAATGTTTAATGCTCTCCGAATTGGTATTACCCAAATTGGAGAAGTTCACACCACAAAGAAGAAAAATAATAATTCTCCTACCCACTTAGATGAAATGTCATTGTTCTTCATAATCTTTTGTGGTCTTGGATAAGCTTAAAATTGTTGTTATCTTCATGATTGATGCTGAAATTTAAATAATTTCTTTTGACTTGTTATACTTCACCTAAAAAAAAATTAATTAGAAATTTATCATTAATCTATCATTAAATAATTAGTAATTATAAATAATTTTTTCAAGTCATTGTGCCTATAATTTGTACTTATAAATAATTTTTCCGAGTCATTGTGCCTATAATTTGAATGAATCGTAATAATTCGAGTCTCTTTCTTGATTAAAAGATAAAGAAATTATCACCAATAAAAATTACAATAAAATGATAAGTACCTTTCTATCAGTAATCAGATGTCTTGCATGTGAATGATTTGCCCTCCGATACAAATTTTTCGGCGTGAATCCAAATTCTGGCCACAGGATGGAAATCGTGAAAAAGTAATTTTCACATCAAAGAGTTGCATATAAAATTTGTAGCCCATTACTACTTGAGTGGAGGCCCATTGACCAACTTGCTCTCAATATCAACTATTAAGCCATGAAATAATTAGAGAATATTTAACTTTTTGTAAATTGAAAGATGTTTATAATAACATCACCTAAGATGTCTATGGAGTAATCTTTTGATATTTGTTCCTTTTTTATGGGGAAATTACATGGTTAAGCAAATATATACTAGTTAATTAGTCATCATAGCTATAATTTTAGTTAATTATCACTCGCAACTAACATTCAGTGATAATTACGTGGGCTGGGGTTTCAAATTTGTATAATTCACACATTTGTATAGTTCGAAATTTGTATAATATAATTTGAATAACCTTTGTATAATATAATTTGTATAATTGTTTAAAGTTTAAATGTTTGTATTGTATAAATTCGTTATTTTGTATTTATACAAAATAGCTCAATTATTCAAACGTACATGCAAATTATACAATGAGACAGCTTAAATTGTAGCTACAACCCGTAAATATTTGTGTCTGTATAAATTTGTTATTTCGAGTTTATACAAAAATAACTTTATTATACAAACGTACATACGAATTATATAAACCCGCGAATTATACAAACGAGCAGCTTAAATTGTAGTTACAACCCGTAAATATGCAAACTGTAGCTGTGAAGTATAATTAAATTTATTATAGTGGTTATTTATGAAAGTTTTTTTTTATTGGGGTGGGGGTGGGGGTGGGGGTCATCTTAAATTAACCAAATATTGTAATGCATATGCTTTAAGCCTCAAATTAACAATTGCGTAATGCGAGTAAAACGTAGGAACAATATCAAGTAATCACTTGTAAAGACATTATCTAAAATATAGTTTATTTTTTATAATTATTTATAAGTTGGCAAACTTCATATATGCATTGTTGTTGCTATTTCTTCACTTCTTTTTCTTCTGCATTGCCACTTCACACAAATACTTGTATAATCATATTTTATGTGTTTCTGAATTATTTGCACATAATCTGAAAGGAAATTAGATTTTCAATTAGAATGCATATTATAATCTAAAAGTAATTCTGATTTTAATTACCATCTTCTTTGATTAAAAAAAGTACCTAATTTCAAAGATAGATTCTGAAGTTGGAATATATCCAAACTTTATTCAACTTCAAATATGAAATCAAAAGCTAATAATTATTTTAGAATTAACTTAGTGCAACACTTTGTTCTATATGGTGTTGCACTTCTACCATAATTATGGATCAAGTTTAATTAAATTCTTGATAGTTTCTATTATGTCCATCCTTAATAAAAAAAAAATATCTTTGAAGATCTTGATAGATCAAAGTGAAGCAACAACTTATAAGGAAAGATCAAATTACATTTAAATTTTATATCTTGAGTGAAAAAAAAAATCATTCATAGTAAAGTAAAGGCGACTCAGTAATATATAAAATATGATCACGTTAATAACATGTCATCAAAGGAGATAACATGCAAAACCTTTATCCACTAAGACTAACCTATCAATCTATCTTATAGTATCTATATAAATATGAAAAAGACTTAAGAAAAAAGAAAGAAGAAGCTGAAAACACTTCACTCTAAAAAAAAGAAATAAAATTATATAAAAAAAAATAAAAGAGGATATATGATATTATCCTTTCTAAAGTAGAATTTCTTATATTCAAGGGCAAATATATCAAATTTAGCAATAGAGCCTTACCATTCAAAAGTTTGCTAAGAGGAAAACTATGAATTTTTTAACCTTTTAAGTTTTAAAGTTTCCAACAAATATTTCAATTGATTTATTTATATAAATAAATATAAAAGGACATCTTATTTCCGCGCCCATATTAAATTAAAATTAAAATTATTTTTTTAAAAAAAAACAAAAACAGTTCCTTTAGGCATATTCACCAACTTCTCTACTTCACTTCACCATTTCCGCCGCCGGCTACCGCAGATCCACCATGGACGACGGCGACCGAAGAGCACTAGATCTAGTCAAAGAGCTAGTACACCGCTTACTTTCCACTTCTCCGCCGTCCGCCACCGCCGACTCCCACCAGTCCACTACCTTAAACCCTAAACCTATCATACCTTCCGATCAACAGTATCACCAAGCTCTGAGATACGCCATTCGCATACTCTCCAGTCGAATGACACCTTCAATTGCTGCGGATGAGTCCGCAATGGTGGAATCCATTAAGCGACGGTTAGCTACTCAAGGTAAATCGTCTGATGCCTTAACTTTTGCTGATGTATATACTAAATTCTCGTTGAAAACAGGACAGGGTAGTGTAAGAAATAAATGGGCTGTTCTTTATTTGCTTAATACTGTCTCCGAAGATCGGAAAATTCAAAAACATCAGTCTACTTCTGTAGCACCTAATGGATTTCTAAGCTCTGCATTGTCGGGTGGTTTACCGGAATTGGTTGGAAGTGAATCGAATCGTAATTTCGGGCTCAGAAATGATTGTTCTAAGGTTTTGAATAATGTGCAGGGTTACACGGATAATAGTAAGGATTCTAGGGGTTTGGTGGGTAAATTGGGTAAAATGGAGAAAGGCTATAGTGATGGTAGTTTGAGTGATGATTTTCAGAGTTTGAATTGTGTAGGTGATAATTCGAGAGTTTTGAGGGGTAAAGGTGAAGTAGGGAAGGGATGGAGTGGAGGGGTTTTGATGGTTTCCAAGGATCCAGAGAACTTACGTGATATGGCGTATAAGGAGTTTGTGAACTTGTCGAAGGAAGAAAATGAGGTGTCTGAGGATGTTTTGGTGAGGGATGTGCTGTATGCTTGTCAAGGGATTGACGGGAAGTATGTAAAGTATGATAAGAATGAGGATGGTTATGTGTTGCCTGATTGGATGAAAGTTCCAAGGGCTACGAGAAGTGTTGTTAGGAAGCTTTGTGAGCTCGGCTGGTTGTTTAGGAAAGTCAAAGGGTACATCTCAGATAGTATGAATCAGTTCCCTGCTCAAGATGTAGGCACAGTTGGACAAGCGTTTTGTGCTGCATTGCAAGATGAGCTTTCAGAGTACTATAAATTGTTAGCGGTGCTCGAAGGGCAGGCAATGAATCCAATACCGTTGGGTTCCGAGAGTGCATGTTCAGGGAGTTATATGTCTCTAAGAAGACTGTCAGTTTGGTTTGCTGAGCCAATTGTGAAGATGAGATTGATGGCTGTTTTAGTTGATAACTGTAAAAGCTTAAAGGGTGGGGCAATGGCTGGTGCAATTCACATGCATGCCCAGCATGGTGATCCGCTTGTTAATGATTTCATGAAAAGGTTGTTGCGTCGGGTGTGTTCCCCTCTTTTTGAGATGGTGAGGAGATGGGTGCTTGAAGGAGAACTTGAAGATATATTTGCTGAGTTTTTCATTGTGAGTCAACCTGTAAAAGACGAGTCCCTTTGGAGAGAAGGTTACCGACTTCATGCTGCCATGCTTCCTGCTTTTATTTCTCAGTCTCTTGCCAAACAGATTTTAAGGACCGGTAAATCTATCAACTTTCTCAGAGTTTGTTGTGATGATCGTGGTTGGGCTGATGCTGCAACAGAAGCAGCAACAGCTGTTGGAACTACAACCACGAGAGGCAGTCTTGGGTATGGCGAAACTGATGCACTTGAATCTTTGGTTACAGAAGCAGCAAAAAGAATCGATAAGCATTTACTTGAACTTATGCACAAAAGGTACAAGTTCAAGGAACATTGCCTTGCCATTAAGCGCTATTTGCTTCTTGGTCAAGGTGATTTCGTACAATATCTAATGGATATTGTTGGTCCTGAGCTATCTGAGCCGGCTAATACTATTAGCTCATTTAAGCTGGCAACCTTGTTGGAGAGTGCTATCACATCATCTAATGCGCAGTATGATGGTTGCGATATACGCTCTAGATTAAGGGTTAAGATGATGCCACATAAAACTGGAGATAGAGGGTGGGATGTCTTTTCTCTGGAATATGATGCAGGTGTTCCTTTGAACACAATTTTTACAGAGTCTGTAATGACAAGATATATAAGAGTCTTCAATTTTTTATGGAAGCTCAGAAGGGTAGAACATGCTCTAACTGGTACTTGGAAGACAATGAAACCAAATTGTATCACCTCCCACTTCTTCTCCAAGTTGCCACAGGCTGTTAAGTTGCAGTTGATTTTGACATCACGAAAGTGTCAAGTTCTTTGGGATGAGATGAATCACTTTGTTTCTAATTTGCAGTACTACATCATGTTTGAAGTTTTGGAGGTTTCATGGTCTAATCTTGTGAAAGAAATGGAATTATCTAAAGACCTTGATGATCTTCTTGCAGCACATGAAAAGTATTTGTTTTCAATTTTAGAGAAGTCTTTGCTTGGAGAACGTTCTCAGGAGCTTAACAAGACACTCTTTGTTTTATTTGATCTGATATTGCGCTTCCGAAGCCTGGCAGATCGACTATATGAAGGCATTAATGAGCTGCAATCAAGGTATTGATCTTTTCTCTCCATCTCTAAATGAAATTTGGATTTTTTTTCCTAGTATTTCAATGTTTCTAACAGTTTGTATCTCCTCGTAAATTTCAGGACTTCAGAAACATCAACTAACTCTGGTGATAAAGTCAAATCACGGGGAAAATCAAATGATAAAACTTCAGAACCAGGTTCATGGCTTGGTGAAGGCAGAAAAGCTTTAACTCAACGTGCTGGAGAATTCCTCAAAAATATGGGAAATGATATGGACGTGATTGGAAAGGATTATACAACCATCTTTGAGGGGTTCATTTCTCAGTTGCCCGTGCAGCAGCACATTGATTTGAAGTTTCTTATGTTTAGGCTCAACTTCACTGAGTTCTATAGTCAGATACAGCCAAGTACAAGAGGGAAACTTTTCTAGAGTCGTGTTTATTTTACACTTGCTGATTTGCAGTGCTCTTTCATCACCTGCATCCAGTTATAGGGAAGAAAACTATGGGGACCTGCATCTATTGCAGATGTTTCATTGGCTTCTGGAAGTGTTCAGCATGTTTTCATTTGTCAAATCTCTACCATGCACACGATGAAAGACAGCTTCTTGGCCACCCTAATGCAGGTCTACCAATTTTCTAGTTATTGTTTAGGTTTAGGTGTAATGTGGACTTCCCTGGAGAGTTTTTCTACATCAAGTTCTCTCCAATGCCAGTTTACATCATTCACCGATACGTTTCTTACTCTTCAGAAGGGCACTTTCAGCTTCCAAGACCGGTACTGGTTGGTGCTTTCTTAATTTATATTGATGTTACTAACCATCATGATGCTACATTGTAGTTTTGTTTGGGGTTCGATTGATTTGTTTTTTTTTCTTTTTTGGCTGCTATAGCAAGCGGCTCGAAGCTTGTATATCTGTAATATAGTGTTTGTTCTTCAATTGGTAAAATTTTGATTTCCTTTTCAATTGTTTGTACTATCTTAGTGATTAGAAGATAATATGTTGCTTCATTTGCCATTGCTTTTGTTGAAATGGACAATTTTGGGTTTTATCTCTTTTATGTAACAGTATATAAGCTCTTAAATTCTTGTTATTTTCATTTTTCGAATTGCTTAAGCCGAGGGTGTATCGGAAACAACCTCTACCTCACAAGGTAGGAATAAGGTTTGTATACATACTATCTTCTCCAAACTCTAATTGTGAGATTATACTGGATATGTTATTGTTGTTGTATATAAGCCTCTTAAAGCCAAAATAATTATTTAGTAAATGATCTTATTTTTTTTCTTGCAACTTAAGAATTTTTATAGTTTAGATCCTTTTGAACAAATTGGAAATTTTATGATAAAATGTTAAATCATGTCCTAAAGTTTGTATGTTATTGCAAATATTAGACGATAGTATAATGTTTATCGGTAGGGATGAACAAATCTGAAAATAAATTTACAATTTTCAGAAACAAACATTACTTCAAACCTACAAGTAACTAGGCAATGAAAAGTGTGTGTTGCTTTTTTATATGATCTTTTTTTTTTTTTTTTTTTTTTTAAGTTTTTTGCTAAAAAAGAAGACACAATTTTGTGTCTTATTTATACTGTAGTAGCATACATGTCCATTATTCAATAAAGAATTTTTAATAAGCATAATTAATCATTTTTATTGGAAATCCAAAAATATTTAGTGTTGACCCTAAAAAGGTAGAATTAAATACCAACTTCAAAGTCAAATATCACAACAATTAATAAAACTTTTGGGCAACTAGCATAATTTGTTAACATGCATTAATTAAATTAAAAAAATAGTCAACAACCACTTGTGAGATAGCCAAGTTGAGCTTTATTAACTAGTAGAATATGAATAGAACTATTGGTGGGAGGTATTAATTACTCAATAGTAGGTGAGTCAAATGACACAAACTTAAAAAGATACTTTAGGGTTTATATATTTTAAAATATTTTGACATAAAATTATTATCTAAAAATATATAATAATATGAAAAATTATTGGACATGTATTAAATTGTATAATCTAGGAAGAGTGGTGTGTATGCGGTTAGCCTTATATCTAATTTTTGAGAATAAAAAAGTAATCTAGGCTTAAGTAAAGCATAAGAAAACAAGAAAGAAAAGAGAATACAATCGAAGATACTAGTAGCATCAACAAATAATATGATAGCTTGAGTAAGAAATAACAGGTAATAGTAAAATCGAAGTAGAAGAAATAGGAGAAACAAATTAATAATAATAATAATAATAACAACAACAACAACAACAATGCTAATAAGGAAAACTAGATAGCGAGATTATCTATTAACCTTTTACCATAATCCTCAACCTTCATATTTTTCTATCTAAGGTTATGTCCTTGATAAATTTGACATTTCAAATCTGATATAAATTACAAAAGTCTCTCTTCGAAAACATATTGTAAAAGTTGAAATCAAACTACGTTCTTAAAAAACTTTTAAAAATAAATATTCCAACTCAAGTTTAACGACTAATTAATTAAATTAATATTGTTTAAGAAGTCAATTACCACAAAAAGTTTAGGTTAGAAGCTTTGCCCAATTTTTAACCTTTTTTTCTAGAGTAACACTAGTCTGTTTTCAGGTTAACCAAACTCAACAATATGTGTAAAGAAATTTATACATATTTAGGTAGAAATTAAATGAGCTAGAAAACTAAATTGTCAAGGTTGACTTTTTGCTGCATAGTCATAATTAAATTTATTGAAAGGTACTGTGATGTTCATATACAAATGGGGAAAAAGTCAAAAACATCTTTAAATTATTTGAAATTGATTGATTTTATTTAGTATAATTTCATAAATGAGATTTAGAGAAGATGGTAGGTAAGTACGTAATCTTATTCCTATCTTGAAAAGTAAAATATTAAGTTATTTTTATACTCTCGAATCAAGTAAAACAAATGAATTTATCTAGGATCCACCTATTTCAATCATGCCCTATTAAATAGTTGCACCCTAGATGAAAAATCAAGTATGTAAACAATATATATTAGTGAAGAATCCTACTTAAAACAATATGAAGAAAAAAACAACAATAGCAAATAATATGATCACTAGAACCAAATAAGGAGTAAAATAAAAGATTCTAAAATAGTAGGAGAGTAATAAAAAAATACAAAAAAATTAGACATTGTTCAACTATCAAACTAATCTTCAACCTTCAAATCTTTCTTTTTAGAATTATATCCTTAATAAACTCACACTTATAATCAAACCATAACGTTTATATAAAATTATTATTTAATAAATAGTATAGTTCACACTTATAAATCGAACTACGGTCTTCATATCATACATATTTAATGTTCAACTATATAACCAAAAAAAAAGGGGGAAAAGGTGATTTTAATTATGAGGGACATGATACATAAATAATGGAGAGAATAAATAGTAACGTGATTGTTTGACTTTGTAAGAATTTGACTTTTGGGATCATATTGTTAGTAGAATTTAATTCAAGAAAAAATCTTATGGCATGATATTGCCTTTATTCATTTTCCTTTAAATTATTTTGTATTCATAATTTACTTATTCAATTAAATTGGACTTATATAGTGAAGAGCTTAAGCTTAAGTAGTTTGAATCTAATTTTTTAAATTAAAATTATATTAGACAATTGTTATGATCATTTCATCACACTACTCTTTGACAGTGTTGATCACTAGTTTATTTTACTTCTAATTTCTTTTAAAAGATTCTTCTTTCTTTATCTGCATTAAAATTCACTGGTTCGATTAATTCAAAGTTTTAACTTGCACATTATTTTATAAAAAAACGATTCACATTTTCTATCAAATAGAACTCTACTCCTAGGTTGTGTGTCTATATATTGTGGCTTCGTCATGTTACATGGTTTTAATTTGACCTTTAAATTATTAAATATATGAGGTCGTAGTCATAGATATGAATTGTTTTGAATAAAGGTGTTAAAAATTAACAAGATAAACATATATAATTATAGATAAACATATATAATTATATTAATGAAAGTTATCTTGAAAGACATATAATTGATTAAATTTACATAAATTTAGTAGCTAATAGGGCATAAATGTAAATTCATGTATAAGAAATAATGAAAGTTATATCAAAAAACATATAATTTATTGAAATTTAAGTAAATTTAGTAACTAATAGGTCATAAATGTAAAATTATGTAAAAGAAATTATCTTGAAAGTCATGCAAATTAGTAGCAAATAGGGTGCAAATCAAGTTTATATAGCATATATGAGTTAGACTAATCGATTCCATGTAAATCACACGTAAAATATAAATCACACTAATCAAATTCAACACAAGAAATTTGATTAATAAAACTTTAATTGAAAAAATCATTTCGATCTTTCTAATATAATGTTATGTGGTGCACCTACTCAGCCACCCGACTCGTTAAACTATATATAACCATTATATATTCATTTGTTTCATCGAGATCTTCATGATCCTCTTTCACAATATAATATTAAACTTTTTCGACCCATTCGCAATTCGATAAGCTTTTTGCTTCTTATTTAAACCCCCAATCAAATATATTTCTTTTTACAGCAAAACAAAAAACTCAACCATTTCTAAAAAAAATTCTTCATGCATATTTCTTTTTTCATACAATTTTCATGGACTTAGTTAACTCAATAACTCCTTTGAAATTAACTCAGTTTTTCATTATTTCCATCTTTTTCTCAATTTTTTTTCAAATTAAAGTTGAATCTGAAACACCCAACCAGTTTTTCAAAGGATTTAAAGCAAACCCAGATCCCCAAATTTCGAATTTTCAGCCTCTTCTTACTGATTCTACTGGAAATTACTCACTGAGTTTTCTTCGAGTTGAAGAAAATCAACTCAATCTTGCTATTATCCATGTTAAATCTTTCGAGTCGATATGGGTTGCTAATTTGACCCGTTTAGCTATATGGGCTCACCCGACTGAGCTCTACTTCAATGGCAGCCTTGTTCTGTCTGATTCACGTTCAGGGGTATTTTGGTCAACTCACACTGATGGAGACCGTGTTTGGCTATCAAATACATCAAATTTGCAAGTTCAGAAGGTTGATAATGGAGTGACGTCACCTTCTGTTTTATGGCAAAGTTTTGATTTTCCCTCAAATACCCTTGTGGAAAATCAAAATTTCACTAGTGCCATGACTTTAGTTTCGTCAAATGGGCTTTATTCCATGAGATTGGGCTTTGATTTTTTCGGGTTGTATTTTAAAGGTGAATCGGGTTCGGGTCCGGGTTCAGATTCGGGTCGGATCTATTGGAGGCACAAGGCATTAGAAGCTAAAGCTGATGTGATGGAAGATCAAGGACATATTTATGTTGTATTAAAGTCAAATGGTTTTTTGGGTATGTACCAAAATGAGTCAGTCCCAGTTGATATTGAATCATTTAACAGCTTCCAACAACCCGTATCCGGTGTCCGTCGGATCCGGGTCGAACCGGATGGTAACTTGAAAGGGTACTTTTGGGACGGGTCGAGTTGGGTATTGGACTATCAAGCGATAAAGGAGACATGTGAATTGCCTAGCCCCTGTGGGGCGTACGGGCTCTGTCAGCCAGGCAAGGATTGCTCTTGCCTAGATAACAGCACGGACTACAGTATCGGCGGGTGTGCCCCGCCGAACACTCAGGAGGCCCGCGATTTTTGCGGGGCCTCCTATGATCTTGATCACAAGAAGTATAATGGGTTATCAAGAAATGGTGTTGAATTGCCTAACACTGAGTTAATGGACTATCAACATATGGTTTCTTTTCAAGAATGTCAAAGTGCATGTGAAGGAAATTGTACATGTTGGGGTGTGGTGTACACCAACACATCTGGATTTTGCTACATACTAAATTACCCCATACAAAGTTTAGTAGGGGTGAGGGATGAATCCAAGATGGGGTTTTTCAAAATGAGGGAGGGTGTAGGAAAAGATAAGATGGGGCTGGGGTTTGGGGTAAGGGTAGGGTTATTATGTGGGGCCATATTGGTATTAGGTGGGGTCATAGGTTTAGGGTATTATAGATATATAAAAAGAAAAAGAGAAAGAGGAGTTAGTGGTTATGTTGATGATGGAGTAGTAGTTGGACCATATAAAGATTTGGGAAATGCTAGTTTTAGGTCAATTGAACTAATTGAAAGATGAGGTAAGGGATGACCTCTTTTGAGATAGAGACCTCATCATCATACAATATAAAAACTTTTACAATATGGTGGAAGTGGGACACATTTTGAGCTTTGGCTAGTGGGGCCTACTTTCTATTATCATATTCTATCGGTTCCATTTTACGTGATACTTTTCAAATTTCGATATTTAAATAAATTTATTTTTTATCATAAGTTTTTTTATAGATCTTTTAATTATTTTTAAATGATCAATTATTGTGACTTATAATACTTTTTACATAATTTATAAATATATAAATTTTTGTTAAAAAATTTAAAGATTTTATGTACAAATTATCGATCAAACTTAAACGGTTTGATTCTTAAAAAAAAAAAAAAAAAGTGAGTTTTGACAAGTGGGGTCTACTTTTCACTCACGTGGAGGTGCTTTTGACAAAGGAAGAAGATTGATGTGGTCAAAGGACAAAAAGATAGGCTAAATTTGGCAAAATGATATTGTATTATATTCTTGCAATTGGAGAAAACTACTTTTTAGATGTTTTTTTTTATTTTTTTATTGTAGTTAGTCAAAAATGACAATGACTTGTAAATTGTACTTATTTTCTTTGTGATCACTTTCTTATCTACATGACCAAAGTAGCCAAACTTTGTTGGAGCTTTGTAAGGAAATTAGAGTGTGCTTTTTTTCTTTTTTTTTTTTTAATTATACAAATTATCTTTCATATTACATAGTTCTTTCTCCTTGCATATATGTCACATTTGTCAATGTTTCAATGTTTCTTTTCTTAAGGTGTCACACTATTGTCTTTTATTCTAATCTTCTTCTTGTTTTTATATTTGCCTCAGTGGCGAATTTATGTATTAAATTTGGGTCACCTGAACCCGTAGTCATCCGACTAAACTCGATATATTACTTCAATAATTATTAAAAAATATATTAAATTAAAAGTTGTTGAACCCGTTCTCAAAATGGCTTATACTTAAAGCAATGGTGCACTCGTTTTCTTGAAATTCTAGATTCGCCTCTGATTTGCCTTATAACAATTTAGACGTAGACTTTAATATTTCAAATCTATAATTGATTTTTTTCGAATGAAGTATAGTAGGAAGAAAATGAGAGCGGAGTTACATATAATGAAGAGGGTTCATTTGAATCAAATCGAATCATCATGCTAACCTGCATGGTAAAGTGCATGTTTTCATTCAAATTTGAGCAAATGAAGCTCTGAAAATTATAATTTTCTTATTTTAGACTCTAAGGAGTATTTCCGATAGGAAAATCCAATAGAGGAGAAGAAGGGGGAAGGAGGGAGGAAAAATCACGGTCCTTATAAAGGAGGGTTTCGATGAAGAAGAGGTCAAGGAATGAGGTTTTCTTAGTTTTTCCTCAAAAAGATTGATGTATTATTTTAAAACTGTATATGTCATTCATTTATTCCTCCATTTAATACGTCGATTACAATTGTATTTCATGTGCATATGATTCGCCGAATTCATAAGTGCATGTGTACTTACATCGAGAAGAAATATGTAATGACATCCTTGGTTATTTCTGTGGTTTACCTTTTGTGTATCGTTTATAGCGTTTCTGTAGCAATCCCAAGTCATTTACCACTTGCTGGGATTGACAGTTCGATCACTTGGTCGTTCGTTTGGTTTTTGTGTGAGTTTTAGTGTTTTTGGAGATTATGAACCTTGAATGATCATTTTCGATCAAAAGTTCAAGAAGATGAAATCTGAATCAAATTCTGACGATTCCATCAGCTTCGAAAGGGTCATTTTAGGCTAGTAGCATGGTCGGTATGACTCCCGAGGTTTTCAGTGTGAGTCGTGCGATTAGGCATTTTAACTTTCAATTTAAATCTAAGTTTGACTTTAGTCAACATTCTGAGTAAACGCGCTCGAATGAAAATTCTGTCAGCGGTTAGCTCGAGAATGTCGAGTTTGGTCTAGATTGGCCCTTCGTTCGTGTCCCGAGGCTTCCGAACCCCTTTGTGGTTTTTAACTTAAAATGACAGTTGGGTGTGAGACCCACTTTTTGTCAAGATGACCTTGTATGGAAATTTCGACCGCGTCTTGTTGTCCTTGATTATATTATTGTTTTCGCTAGTTTCTAACCTTACGCTCATTACTTGATATTCTGGGTTATGGGTTGGCTTACCTACTGATGGAATATAGTAGGTGCCATTACGATTCGAGGGATCGGATCGTGATAAAATATCTATCTTATCATTGATATAACTAGTTAGTATATATATGGCGATAACTTTTAAATATCTATCTATGTATTTAACCTTTTATTAGTGAACGTGAATCTAATGGCCTAAGAATTTAACATTTATTGGATAGTATTTAGACCAGAAAAAAGATATAAAAGTTAAAAAAAAAAAAAACATGTTAAAAAAATTAGAAGAAACTACATCATTAGATATATTTAAAATATATACAACTATTATCTATACTTTTAAAATATTATGTATCTTACTACTAATTAAATGTTTCTTCTATATATTGAGAAAGATACAGTAAAATAGGAAGAGAGACTAGCAAGATGGGAGGGAGGCGAACAAGATCTTAGTGTGTATCCCAGATACATGTGAATCACACTAGATACACACTATATACATGTATTTGTATGTATTTGGTGTGATCATGTATATCTAAGATACTAGATACCAAAGGCGTATCTAGAGGGGGTTATATGGGTTCACGTGAACCCATGTTTTCCTCTCTAAATTATATATAGTAGTGTTATATTTAAAAATATATATTTAAATAAAGAGGTGTGAATCCATGTTAAAAGTAGCATATAATAATATGTGATGATTGAGTGCACCTCTCTAAGTAAAGATAGAAATTTAAGGGTGTGTTTGGTACGAAGGAAAATGCTTTCCTAGAAAATGTTTTTGTGGATAACAAGTAGATTTTTAACTTATTTTCTCATGTTTGGTTGGTGAGTAGAAAATATATTCTGGAAAAATTTTTTAGTGTTTGATTTATGAATGAAAAATGGTTTTGAGAAATATCTTTTATTTTTACTAGAGTAAAAAATATTTTTTTAAAAAAAACTTAAATTTTTTTTTTGGGGTGGGGGAGGGAGGTCAAGGGTAGGATTGAAAAAATAAAAATTTGAAGTTGAAAATATTTTTTAAAAACAAACTCAAGTTGGTAGGGGGTGGGTGGGGGAAGGATCTAGGGTAGGAGTGAAAAAATGAAATTTTGAAGTTGAAAAATAAACTTAATTTTTTTGGGGTGTGGGGGTGGGTGGTGGGTGCGGCGGTGCGGGTGGGTGTTGGGGTCGAGGGTAGGGGTGAAAAAACTGAAATTTTGAAGTTGAAAATATTTTTTAAAAACAAACTCAATTGTTTTTTTGGGGGAGTGGGGGGTTGGCCAGAAGGGGGGGAGGTCGAGGATCAGGGTGAATAAAATTTTGAAGTTGAAAATATTTGTAAAAACAAATTTAAATTATTATTTTTGGGCCGGGGGGGGGGTGTGTGGGTGGCGGGGGGAGAATAGAGGGTAGGGGTGAAAAAATAAAAATTTGAAGTAGAAAATATTTTTTAAAAGCAAACTTAATTTTTTTTTTTGAAGGGGTTGGGGAATGATGGGGGAGAGGGTAGGCGGTGGGGTAAAAAATTGAAAAATTGAAATTAGAAATATCTTTTAAAAACAACTTTTATTATTATTTTTTGTTGGAGGGAGGGGGATTGGGCGACTGGTTCGAGGGTAGAGACAAAATAAATTGATTTTTTCAACAAAAAAAAATTGTAATTGAAATTGGAAGAGAGTTTTGGAAAATGTTTTCCTTAAGTTTTGAAGGGAAGTCATTTTCTTTAAATTTGATTATCGGTAATACTTTTGGCGTTTCAAATAAATTTTCTTTTGTTTTTTTGCTTTAATCTTTCAAAATTTTCAAGTGTGTAACATTGAAAATTCCTAAAAAAAATTAGCACGGAAATTTTTTTTAATAATTAAATCAAATGTGTAAATTAAAATTTAATACTAGTAGTATTACATATGTTGGACCTATAATTTTTATAATTTAACAATTCAGTGTTAAGAACGTAAAGGTCAAACCGATCAAATTGTTATCTTAAATGCATATTTTTGTAATAGTGTGCACCCACCCTTCCAAAATCTTGGATACGCCTCTGCAGTAGATACATAGGAGAGTGACAAACGAGATAAGAGAGAGGGGAAATAGATTTGTTATGTATCCAGATACATGTGAATCCACTGAATACAATGTATCTAAAATAAATTTGACATCATTTATTCCGAGGTACATACATTTGGACGCATCAAAATATGGTAATATATGTAATATTGCAAATTAGAATATATCTAAATAATTATGGCACAATAATTATCTCCTAAACTAATAGGATTTATGTAAGTTTCCCAAAAAAACTAAATACTCCATGTACATATACAACGTGGGTCAATCCACAGTAGAATTGAGCTGGGCCTCATTACCTCAAGGAAATTGGAGTTGGGTTGGGCTTCGTAGCCCTTCACAAATAATCACTTTACTATTGTCATATAAAGAAGAACTCAAAATTAATCAAAAGTTATTAGAATAGGATAAATTTTAGGAATCACATAGTTTTAATATGAAATTACAATCTATCCCTCTTTAGTTTGTAATTACATTAATTTCTTAAAAAATAACACAAATCGGATACATAATATGTAGCTCGGATACATTAAAGAGTATCTCGGATACATTATAACATAAATCGGATACATAATATGTACCTTGGATACATAATATATAGCTCAGATACATTAAAAACTAGCTCAAATACATTATAACATAAACCGAATACATAATATGTAGCTCGGATACATTAAAGAAATAAGGGATTTTAGAGGTCTTTAGAAATAGAAGGGGATATTGAAAATAAGGGAAACATAAAACGTGTCTTTCAGTAATTTTTCCATTAATAATTGGCACGTTTCGATCCTCTTTCCCACGTACTTAAAAAAAATAAATGGGGCCACCAATTCAGATACAAAATAATACCCCCTCCGTTTAAAAAAGAATGACTTAGTTTGACTTGAAACGAATTTTAAGAAAAGAAAAAAGACTTCTAAATTTTGTGGTTCTAAATTAGGTAAAATGTACCAAAATGCCCTTTAATCTTGTGGTCTTAAACACGCCACATGGAAAGTTAAAGTTAAAGTGTTGACCAAAAAGAAAAAATGATCATTCTTTTGGAAACATGCTAAAAAAAAAACCAAATCATTCTTTTTTAAACAAAAAAGTATTATTATCAATTAAACATTAGACATCCAACTCATAATCTCAACAATTTACTAGAGCTAAGTGAAGTATGTAGTCGATTTTTTTATGGAACATTTTTGAACAGCAACCTATACTTGTATTTATTTATTTATTTTATTATTTTTTAAAGTATAAGATTTCCTCAGTGCAGTAAAATTGAGCCCATTTAATGGACACGTGTAAACCAGCCATCATCTTCTTATACTTCAATTCTAATTACTTTGTGACAACAACTTTTTTATCACTTTTGGATTATACACTTTTAAAAAAAGAGGTCTAATTTTCAAGAACTAGAAATTTCAATTATGAAAATCTACTAACTCATCAATTGGGGTAAGTTCTTTCTTTTTTCTCCAATTCTAGTTTCCAATTTTTGTTTTACATTATGTATATTGTACTTAAGTTGAAGTAATTTATGTTAATTCAAAGTGTAAATTTTTTGGTGGATTTCAAATTGAATCTATGGTTTTCTTGGTCTTGCCCTTCAAATTGAATCTTGCATGAACATTGTTTTCAGCATGACTTTTTCGCTACTGTATTTTCTTTCTATTCTTGAGTTGAGGGTCTATAGGAAACAACCTTTTTAAGCTAGGTTAAGGTTACGTAAACACCACCCCACTTATGGAATTACACTGAGTATGTTATTGTTGTCGCATGAAAATTGTTGCTTCGTTTGTAATGTTATCTATGGTTCTTGAGGGAGGAAATGTGTTTGGAATTCTTTAATCATTTCATCTAGAAGTTTAATCTGTCAGAGATAACACATTTTTGTCTACTTATATATTAAAACCTATATGTTGCTCAGATTCTTCCTGATACGAGTGCGGCAACATTATTTTTGGAAAGTTGAAGCAACATAGCTTAAAACACATCTACTGACACATGCGTTTGATTCTTTTTCATGACTCATGAGTCCAAACACATGAAAGGTTAGAATTGAAATTCAGGACCTCTGTCAACTCTGATACATTGATACCATGTTAAGAAAATGAACCTTAGGTTTAACTCGACCCTAAAAGCTTGCTCATGGTGTGAGGATTGTTCGCAACCATGAAAGACGACAATTACTCATTCTCTCAACCAATATAGGACAATCTAATAGCTAGGAACAGAGGATTAATCATTTAACAAAAACTAAATGAATGAAGATTCTTAAATAATGAGGTAAACAAGGCTGAACTCATTTATTTGCTGCCGAGTTTCAGAATTTTGAAGGTTATATAAATGGTCACAATGCTACTTTAGGAAATAAGTGTTACAATTTCTGTTTTCAGATTATTTTTTTTCTGGACAAGCATATAGTACCAGATTGTTTAATGTGAGAACAGATAATGTGGTATACAAGTTTGGTGAACAGACGATTGAATTAAGTGTTGGCTTTTTTTTTTGGTGTTAACTTGCTCCAGTGGAGAAAAACTTAGAAATGGCCGAAGATAAAGTTGCAAGCTTAAGGACTGAAGTTTCCGAGTCAGAGAAAAAGTTGGCTGAGAAAATGCAAGAGTTGAAAAGAAAGTTGATCGTTGACGAGATATTTGTTCGTACTCCTCGATTGCCCTCTAAAATTATATTAGGCCCGTGTTTTAAGAATGTATTCACTATGGAGCTGTCTCCTCATTACCCGTTGGCTGAAGGAGAAAAGCTACTTCTACACTCGGCGGAACCTGATTGGTTCAAAGATAAGACTCTGAGATCATGGCCTAATGTAAGTGGAATGTGGATTGATTGGGTAGATAGAGTTGAAAAGGCGAAATGGGAGGTGTGGAAATCAGCTGATATATATGACGCCATTCAGTTGTCGAAACATGATATCTCGCTGGACAAAAATCTTATTTATGGTGCTTTGTGCTATTGGTCGATCTCCACAAACTCGTTTCACTTCAGGTTTGGTATGATGGGTCCAACAGTACTAGATATTGTTGCCTTGACAGGACTTAGGCCACATGGTGAGGATGTTAGTGTCCCTCTTGGGATGGCTAAATCAGCTCGTGATCTTCCCGAGTATGGAAAAATTAAAGAATGCTTGACTTACTGCAAGTTTCTCGACGTGTCAATGGGAGCAATGGCTGTGACAGAGGAAGAACATATATCCTTTCTGGTTATGTGGCTCTGCAGATATCTCTTTTGTAATTCTTCGATTACCATGATCGAGCAATGTACAAAACTGGCTCTTGCTCTTTCTAAGGGTAGAAAGCTTGCTTTGGCACCTTTTGTCTTGTCAAATTTGTATCATGCCTGCACAGACATTGTTATGGGGGGATTTGATGATGCACGTGGTCCATTCTGGATCTTGCAACTCTGGCTACAGGCTTACTTTCCAGAACATCAACCTTCAACCTTGGATGACGGTAACCTTCTCACCTACGGGCATGCCTTGGTTGATGGTGTTTTGAGACCTAAAACATTCAGCCAATACTTTCTCTTCTTCAATAAATGCTCATCTCGAACAGCCAGCCAATTCACGCCTTTTTCGTCTAGGAAATTTGGACCTGAATGGTTTAAGAGGTCACTTGATCCTTACTTCCAAAAACTTAACAGAACAGAATTAAAAGACATTTGGGCTAGTTATCTTATTGCTCGAGACCTCCCTTATAGTATCCGTGTGGACGAATCTTCGAAGTGCAAATGCGGGGTCGAACATTACTCTCCGAATCAGTTTGCTCGACAGTTTGGCATGACACAAGCTATCCCCTTCTACCAATCAGCAAATGATTCAATCAGTAAAGAAACTTTTCGGGATTGCATTGAAGAAACTGAATCAAGGTTCTCCCAATTAAAAAGGGAGTTCTCATTTGTTCCATTTAATGTTAATCCAAGCTCTACTGATTTCTTCGATTTCTGGTGGTCAACTTATATGAACAATCGGGATAAAACTACTACTGCTACTGATGTCCTCAGGAAGATCTCACTGTATGTTACACCTCTCAGTCCATCTGAAAAGCAAGAAGTTGCTGCTCATAGGTCCAACGGTATTAAAGGCAATTCTCAGTCTGCAGGAAAATTTGTCGGGAATATGAAGAGGAAATATAAAGGTATGATAACCTTCTTGATAGAACAAATTATAAATCCATATTTGGCCGGTATACTCATAGAATACCTTATTTGTGTTGGTTAAGGAGGCCAAAAAATATTGTCCATCAAAAATGCCGCCAGGTGTGCATTGGATCCTTCAAAAGTAATGCTTTTTTTTTTTTGGAGGATCCGATACCGGTGCGTATTTTTGGATAGCTATCAATGTTCTCTATGCTTCTTGTCTTTCCCTTTTATTTGTTTCTTTTTTTCCCCCCTACATTTTGATATCTATTATTGCTCCCTTATTCATGCCTTAAATGCTTTTAGGGTATAGTATTCCGTCACGATCGTTTGTACAGAAAATTGACGAGTCTGGACAACAAAGGAACTCGTATGAGGCAGCTGAAAAGATATCTATAAAAACTACAATATGCAAGGTAAGATTTTCCTTGCACCTCCCAAACAAAGGTGGATCCGTAGCTTTTTATAACATGTTTAGAGAATCTGAGCCAAAGCTACTCGGTTCAGCCGAACATATAACTTCTATTGTGCATCCGGACACTACCAAAGCTACAGGCTTCTGAGATTGTAAGGGGGATTAGCTTGTCCTGATTCCTTCACTTTACTGTTGTTTCATCATTTCAGAAGATGAAGACTTCAGCGATGAAACTGCCGCTACCGAGGACAACTTCTAGCGTACCTTTTGCATCAGCCTTCCCTACAAGCCGTGCTTCTGCTGATGAAGATGAGAGTAAGGCTGACGAGCAAGTTTCTGATGCTGATGATACATCAACCTCTGCCTTATCCTCCACTTCTGAAAAAGTAAGTTCTCATCTTACTCGTGGCGTTAAGTTTGATTACGCTATCTAAGTTTGGGATCTTTTTGTTTTCAGGAAGGCGAAAAGTGTACAGTTTCCCCATCATTAGCTGAGACTGAAAGCAAGGCATCTGATGTTAGTGAACCACCCGACTGTCCTGTGAAATTTGACAATCTAGAAGACTTCTTTGCTCGAGTTAGCGGACAAATTAAACAAGCTCAATCTCTTGGATTTCCTGCTGATCATTCTTCTCCCATAGACGAAAAGACATCCGCCATGCAGAAGTCTACACCGTCAGCAGAAATGCTTGCCACAGCGAAGGCTGACATTGAGAGATTACTAATCATGCCTTCTCAAGACTTGCTTCAACCCGAAAACTGTTCAAAGCTAAATGCAGCACTGTCAGTATACACTGCATCACCAGATTTATCGGTTGAGAGAGCACTCGCGTTTGAGAAACTCAAAGAGAACCTTCCTCACCTTTCCTCAACGTACCATAGAGCTAAAAAGGACAAAGAAGATTATTACAAGAAGGCTGCCAAGAAAGTGATCCTCATCGACGAGCTCTCAAAGGGTCAAGAACACTACGCCAACCTCAAAGACTACAGCGACAAACTTGAACGTACAACTGATTCCATCAGAAACCAAATCCTCAAGTTGAAGGCAAGCTTGAAGGATGCAAAGACGAAACGAAAAGCCATCCAGGACCAAAAATTGAGTTTGGCTAAGAAGTGTTTTGAAAAGTCTAATGCACTTGATGACATGGAAGCTGAATCTCCTGAGATGAAGGAGGTAGCCGATTCGGACATTGCCCGAGTGGAAGAAATCTTGACAGAGTTGAAGAGTAAGATAATCGAATCGTGAGTGTAAATCGCTCTTCGTGTGAATTTGCTGACTAGTGATCCATAGTATAAGAGCATGTAAATGTCATTTTTGTGATGTGTAAAATCTTTGTTTTGAATGGCATTGTAAAGTATAGCCTTGTTGGTCCAAACTTGTAAATTGAAACAACAAATGTAGACATACTTCCCAAAACATGGTTTCTGGTATCATAGATTGATGAACATGGATAATTTGCATGATGACAGGGTAAAAATGCATAGGTGGATTTAGAATATATTTTAACTAATGCATATAATTAAAATTTGTGCAAGGAATATATAAATAAATAGAAACACTTTAGTTACTCAACCGAAACATGATATAATTTCAATATCTGAATAAATCTTTTGTCTTAATTTATGTTACAATTTTTTCTTTTAGTCCCTCCAAAAAAGAATGCCATATTTCCAATAAAAAATTCATTTAATGTCAACAGGACGTGAAAGCTTCAACTCGAAGGGGGTACTCTTGGCCCAACGAATATCTCTTTTCTGATGTTTATCTCATATACAATCTATTTACGCACTAATTTTAATATCACTAGTTTCAAAAGTTTTTATTTATTTCTTAAAAAAGAACATGCACAATCAAATACAGTGTAATTAAAGTTGGTGTAACAGGCCATATTCCTTACGTTTCATATACTTAATTTCTCTTATTATGAACAGTTATTTAAAGGAGGTAATAGAAACCAGATAGAGTAGTTGATAACAGTGCCAAGACAGTAGAAGAAATATTTCAGCACAAAAACCAATGTAATGAAACTACACTTAGACTAGAGATCAAAGGGGGTAGCTATGTACATTTTGTAGTTTGTAACATGTCATCACATCAAAATTAGTGTTATTTTGAAGCATCCATGTTCCATCAACCTGTGCCACCAAATAACATAACTAGAAGCACACTACTGGTTTCACTTTACATGTTTGGACTAGCTTGGCTATACTTAGGTATGCCATTCAAAAGAGAGAAAGTTGGTACATAGCAAAATATATTTACATGCTCTTACTGGCCAGCAAAATTCACATGAAGAATGGTTTAGACAAGTGATCACTCGATTATCTTACTCTTGAAGTCTCTCAAGCTTTCTTCCAATCGAGCGAGATCCCAATCAGATAGCTCCTTCATGTCCTTCAGGACAGGAAACTCAGCTTCCATTTCATCAAGAGCATTACACTTTCCAGAACACTTATTGGCCAAACTCAATTGTTGCTTCTTGATTGCTTCTCTTTTTGTCTTTGCAGCCTTCAAGCTTGCCTCCAGTTTGTTGATTTTGTTATAAAGTTTGTTGTTTCCATCTTTGAGGTTAGTATAGAGTTCTTGATCTTTTGTGAGCTCGTCAATGAGGAGCACTTTCTGGGCAACTTTCTTATAATACTCCTCTTGATCCTTCTTAGCTCTACGCAAGGTCAAGGAAAAGTGTGGAAGGTTCTCTTTGAGTTTCTCCAAGGCAAGTGCTCTCTCAGCTGATAAATCAAGTGCTCCAGCATGTACTGATAGTGCTGCGCTTAATTCTGAACAGTTTCCGGGTAGAAACATGACTTGAGAAGGCATGATTAGTCATCTCTTAATATCACCTTTCGCTGTGGCAAGCATTTCTGCTGACGGTGTAGACTTCTGTGTGGCAGATTTCTCGCCATCTATGGGAGAAGATTGATCAGCAGAAAAACCGAGAGATTGAGCACATTTAATATGTCCACTAACTCGAGCAAAGAAGTCTTCTAGATTATCAAATTTCGAAGGACAGTCAGGTGGTTGACTAATATCAGATGTCTTGCTTCTGGTATTATCTAAGGATGGGGAAACTGTGCCTTCCTCAACATCCTGAAAATAAAAAGCTCGGAAAATTAGATGAAGTAACCAATTAACTAGACGCAACAACACAAGTAGTAAGGAGAAGTTACTTTGTCAGAAGTGGAGATTGGTGTAACAGCGGAAACTTGGATGTCTGTCTCAGTCCTGTCTTCATTAGCAGGAGTACAACTTGTAGGGAAGGCTGATGTAGAAGGTATGGCAGAAGTTGTGCCTCGTGAAAATTTCCTCGAATAAGTCTTCATCTTCTGAAAAGTGAAGTGAAGGAATCAGGGTGGGAATTTTTACCTTGCATAATGTTGTTGTAGCTATCTTTTCAGCTGCCTCATTCAAGTTCTTTTGTTGTATGGGCTCGTCTTGCTGAGCCAAAGATTGCGATGGAATACTATCCCCTGAAAGCAATTAAGGAGGCAATACAAGACATCAAAATCAGAATCAGAAATTAAACTGAGAAAAGGACAAGAATGAGAGAAATTGAAAGCTGTCACAAAATCTAATGCGATGGTATATGCAAAAATCCCAACAAGTCAAATGCATTTTGACGGCTCTATCATTTGTTCCTCAAAATGGAAATCTTATAATTTGTTTCATCAAGAAGGTTATCATACCTTCATATTTCCTCTTCATATTCTGCCCATTTTTTCCTGCAGATTCAGAATTGCCTTTAATACCATTGGACTGAGGAGCAACAATTTTTTGCCTGTCAGATGGATGGAGGGGCATGACAAGATATCCGCCACGCAGAAGCCTACACCATCGGCGGAGATGCTTGCCACAGCAAAAGGTGATATCGAGAGATTACTAAATATGCCTTCTCAAAACATGCTTCTACCAGAAAACTGTTTAGCATTAAGTGCACCACTATCAATATATGTTGCAGCACCAGATTTATCAGCTGAGAGAGCGCTTGCCTTGGAGAAACTCAAAGAGAACCTTCCGCACTTTTCCTTGACGTTGCGTAGAGCTAAGAAGGACAAAGCGGAGTATTTTAGCAAGGCTGCCAAGAAAACGCACCTCGTTGACGAGCTCATAAAAGATCAGGAACTCTATACTGACCTAAAAGACTGCAGGGGCACGCTTGACATCCAAATCAGCAAGCTGGTGGCAAAAATGAAGGATGCACAGACAAAGATCGAAGCAATCGAGGAGCAAAAACTGAATTTGGCGAAGAGGTGCTTTAAGAAGTTAGTGTTCTTGATAAAGTGGAAGCTGAGTTTCAATCCCTGAAGGAGTTGAAGGAGCTAGCTGATTCGGATGCTGCTCGAGTGGAAGAAAACTTGACATACTTCAAGAGTAAGATAATCTGAGTGATTGCTTGCATAAACCGTTCTTTAAGAGCATGTAATATTACATGCCAAGTTAGTCCAAACATGTATTTGTGGAAGCAGAAGTGTACAAGTTATGGTTTCTTGTGAACTTGTGGATTTTCTGAACGTATTGTTTGATACTTTGTTGTTAGTGTTACTTTCTTTCAGAATGCTATCTCATGTTTTCCCTAATATTTGTCATGAACTTTAATAATTTCTTTTTTTCTATAATTGTTTTTAATTGTTTTCCTTGATCGATGGTCTATGAGAAACAATATCTTTACCTCCACAAGGTAGGGGTAAAATTTGCTTACATACTACTCTCCAGTCTCACAAGATTGTACTTGTGAGATTATACTGGATTTGTCGTTGTTGTATTGTTTGCAACTTTGGTACATGACAATGGTAAGAGTTCTTTTTCTCTCTCTTTTTTCTTTCCAAATTTAATTATTCTTCATGCACTTAGCCTTTTTGTTTTTGCATCATCTCCATTTTCTCTAACATTTCCTACGCATTACTTGAAAGAATTCATGATTATGGTTGAATTATTTGTATTGGTTGTGTCAAATTATTTTTACTTTATACATTGTACCAATATGAAAACATTTTGTTAAATTTAACCCCTTTTTTTTGGTTGATTTGTTACTAGGAGGTGGATGGTGTGAGTGTCCCTTCAATTTTTACCAACTTATTGAGTTGACTAGGAACTTTCATGCATTATCATCAATTATAGTCTAATACATTCGTGCTTCTCAACAATATAGTTATTCGAGGCATTTGTTTGAGGCAGTTTCAACTAGTGATATGGGCTAACTCACATATTTTGCGTTTGTATTTTTTATCTGAATTATCATCAAATGTTATCAAAAAAACAACTTGACTTGTATTTGATGGTGTATGGTGTACTCTCTTTTGATTTATAAAAATAAGTCAAATGGCACTCCGGATAACTTGATTTGAATTTTTGTCACCGATGAATTTGCATTTAGCATATGCTTTTTTTTTGAGAAAATTGCAAAAATGGTACTTAATTTTTGGTTGTACGTTCACAATAGTCCCTTAAGTATTACCTTAAGCAATTTTAGTCCTCAAAATTTGTAAAATATAGCAAATTCAACCAAAAAAATCAGTGAAAAAATTAATCAAGCATCTCCATCCTCCCATTGTTTTGATGTTTTTGTGAATATATATATATATATATATATATATATATATATATATATATATATATATATATATATATATATTATTCACAAAAACATCAAAACAATGGAGGACAATAACCCACCCCCCACAAAACCTAGGGTGGTCTGTTGTATAGGTGATATCCATGGCTACATAACAAAACTCCAAAATCTATGGTCAAATCTTGAATCTGGCATTAACCCATCTGATTTTGAGACTGCCCTTATCATTTTCTTGGGTGATTATTGTGATAGAGGTCCAGAAACTAGTAAAGTTCTAGACTTTCTCATTTCTTTGCCCTCAAAATACCCAAAACAATCCCATGTTTTTCTTTGTGGGAATCATGATTTTGCATTTGGGGCATTCTTGGGTGTACTTCCAAATCCACCTGATGGGTCTGAATTTTGTGAGACATGGAAAGAGTATGAGATGAATGAGGAAAGAGAAGGGTGGTATAAAGGTGAAAGCTTTGAGAATATGCATTTGCAAGGGAGGAGATGGGCTGGAAATCATACTGTTAAGTTTAATGCTGTAAAGGGTATTGATTATAAAGGATCTATTTATGATGCTGCTCCTACTTTTGAGTCTTATGCTGTTCCTCATGGTTCTGCTGGTATGATTCCTTAATTATTATTTTTTGTTGGTTGCGGATTAGGATAGAAACTTAGTTGGTAGTTGAGTGTTCTCTCGCATCTGGTGCTTGCGGAGGAATTACTTAGATAGGAGGGTTTGGTGGTTGCGGATTAGGATAGAAGGTTAGTTGGTAGTTGAGAGTTCTCTCACTTTTTTATGGGATAGGATTGATGATCATACATGTACTTACTTGCTTACCAATAGTATTAGCACTATTCTCATAATTTCTAGTCATTTGATTTCGATTATCCCCTGTGCTTTTTTGTGCTTCTGTTATCTCATGTCGCTGTTGTTCTTTCTCCTGTATGTTGTGTGCTCTCTCCTTTTTGCATTATTTAGTTGTTGCTGCTGCGTTTGTCTCTGTATTCCCTTTTTCAAACTGTTTTGCTATGCTTTCTAAGACAAGGTATATCGGAAATAGCCACTCTATCTCTACGAGGTTGGGGTTAGGTTTGCGTACACTCTATACTCTCCAGACCACACTTGTGGGATTACACTCGGTATGTTGTTGTTGTTGTTGGTTTTTGTCTGTTGAATGGGTTGCTAGTTCTGTCATGGACAAAAAGAGTTTGAAAATTAGGTATCATTTCTGCTTTTTCCTTCCTAGCAGATGGTTTAACTTTGGACTCCTGTTATAATTTGGAGTACGGTTTATAATGAAGGTGATTTTGGATCACCTTTTTAGCTGATGGTAAGTTGATCATGTGTATTAGTGTTTCGGAGTGATACCATTTATCACTAGCTTGTCTTTAGGGCGTGATGCACGGTGTTTCCCCCCTCATATTATGGGTCCTAAGTTCATATTATGAATTATGGACCGTTGTGGTACCAATAGTACTAAACAATATGCTGATGAGGTTCCAATGTACATGTTATTTGCAAATGATACTGTTCAACTTACTAAATCTAACACGGGAGTTTTCCAATTGGAATTTTTGTTTAACTTACTAGGTCTGAAAATGGTTTATCTTTATTTTTCATTTTCTGGTCTTGTGTATTGGATGTGTTCCGTTTGATGACTGTCATGTAATGATAGGATCCTGGATCATACTTTTTTAGCTGACTGTATGTTGAGCTTTTGTACCGGTGCTTTGGTTCGCTTTGTCAATAGCTTATCTTTTGTCATCGACGTGATGCACTATCCCCCCCCTCCAAAGTCCTAATTAAATACTCGTTTACTTTACTTATGGATCCTCATACTTATGGTTCCTAATTACGTAGTACTTGTTTACCCTACTTATGGATGGGGTAGTACCATAATATACAGGATGATGCCCAGGATACATGCTATTTGTAAATTATATTGTATTAATTGGGAAATATAACAAGGGAATCATTCAGAAGTTGAAACTACTTAGAAGTACTATAAGGAGTAAGGGTTTTAAAATAAGTCGAAGTAAGACAGAGTAAGCTTTAGAATAAGTAAAACCAAGAAGAACTATGCACATGGTAGTTGCATAAGAAGAACAAAGGTGAGGTGAGACTAGCAGGATTGTGGTACATAAAAAAAGACATTCAAAAATCTAAGCTCAATCTTCCAGGAGAATGACATGATAGACGAAGATGTAACGCATTGAGCTACAATTGGATGATTGAAATGGAATAGTTTTATGGAAGTGTTGTGTGATCGGAAGATAACTAACAAAGGCAATGTCTATAGAATGCTTGTGAAGACAATATATTATATGGAATGTTGGGACTCTGTAGCCCACCATATCTACAAAACGGATGTTGCAAAATGCAACTGTTTAGAAGGATATGAGATTGGGCAAGACCTCAAACAACGGTGCAAGTAACACAAATAGATTATAAATGAGAAAAAAGATAACCTAAGATTGTTTGACCATATTCTACATAGATTTCCATATGGACCAGTATGTAAGGTACGATTCTATAATAACTGAAGGTGATAAGAGGGAATGAGGTAGACCTAAAATCACATAAAGGAAGTTGTCTCAAAGACATGTCTTGAAATTGATATGGATTTAGCTAAGAATAGGTACATGGAGCATTATCAACTAGCTAGATTAAGACTAATTAGTTGTTATTGTGCTTACATTAGGTTTGATATTTTCCAGGAGGCTTCTTAGTTCTTATTATAGTTACACTTGTATGTCCAATCCATGTAGAAGTAAGTGTGAGATTTAGAGACCCTCTAATTTCAGAGAACTACTAATTTACTTTAAAATACAAATCATCTAGTATCGGGAATGAAATGAGTTTTGAATGGGCACAATGAATACATAGGATTAATATGATCGACTCTATCTAAGTTGGGATTGCAGCATATGTCAGTTATTTGATTGATTGACTATCATAATGTGTTATTCCGATTCTGTATCAGCAGATTATTTTTATCGATTCCTTGTTGGATCACCTACTCCGATTTGGGTGGTGATCACTCAATTTTTTTGATAACTTTGGTGTCCAGGCGAGCTTTTGCACACCTCAACTAATTCCATGGGATACTTGCCACCTCCCACCAACAATAGGTACTACGTAACTCTATCCACCAAGGCGGATAACTCTGTCCACTAAGGCTAGAATAGATGGGAAGAAATCACCTAGTGTTTTGTCTTTGCTGCGATTTGAACCTGAGACCTCTTGGTGCTCAGCCCACTTCATTGAACACTTGGCCACACCCTTGGGTGCGGTGATCACTCAGTTTAGTTCACGTTTTGTCTGGTTTCTCTTGTTTATCATTGTAATGTGTTCTATAGTTGTTAATATCATAAAGAAATGTGTAGTAATTTTTTGTTTTCCTCCAATTCAAAAATAGGGGTGTAGTGTGAAATGCAGCTCTTTTTGAGTAGGAATGCTCATCTAATATAGGCGTTGTTCCTTCCTGTCATGCTCAAGATTGTCCCTTTTTTCATATGGCGTTGGGTGGACCTCCAGAGAACTTTTGCTGATAGTCCATTCTTTAGTTCTATTACAACAACATACCCAGTTTAGTCCCACATGGGGACTTTCCGTGAGGGTAGTGTGTATGCAGACCTTACCCCTACCTTGGGAAGTGAAGATGTTGTTTCTGATAGACCCTCGGCTCAAGAAAATAATATGAGTGAAGAAACCAAAACAAAATACGCAAGGCATGACAAAGCATACTAAATAAGGAACAATAACTACAACAAAATAATATGATAAACGAATTACAAGGGGCAATATATAGTAATAGAAATCAAAGGAACAAGAACCTACAAGAGTAATACTACGACAACTAGTATGAAAGGATAAGTGAGAGTGTGAGACTACCTACTAACCTTATACGCTAATCTGTATCTTCCATAATTTCCTATCTAAGGTCATGTCATTGGTAAACTGAAGTTGCACCATGTTATATTACCTGTTATAAAAAAAACTATGAGAATCCTTAAATTCTGCCTATTGCAATATTACGTAATCACTTTATAATCCTTCTGTTAACAGTAAGGTTTTACTCTTTACAGATCTTATGAAGGCAGTTCCTGATGAGCACAAGAAATTCCTTGCCAATTTGGTTTGGATCCACGAAGAGGTAATGCTCTTTTGCCTTTATCACTTTTCTGTTTTCAACTTTTTTCTTCATTTGATCCGCTCCTTCACTTTTCCACGGGCACTTTAAGCAAAATGCTTAGCTAGAAAAGATGCTTTAAGTTTGATTTATGCTTTATAAATGAACTCAAGAGTGCTCTTATAGTGATCATGTCATTGCATAGCCAACATGCAACACTAGCAGGAATCAAGATTTAAAAAGTTTGACTCGTTCTTTTGCTTTCTAGGACGATGTTACCATAAAAACTGAGGAAGGAATTAAAAGGTGCAAACTAATTGCTGTTCATGCTGGCTTGGAGAAAAACAAACCTGTTGAACTGCAGATTAAAACCTTGAAAGCAAAGGACACCAGGATTCCTAAAGTTTCCGCCCTTAGTGGAAGGAAGGACGTATGGGAAATCCCTCAGGTCACTTCTCTTTAGTGCTTCATTTACAAAATTTTCATTGTGACTGCTAGTCTATGTTGCATAGACTCTTCAAAAGTTTCACTTGGTGCATGTCATAGCCTCCAAAAGTATTCCATACAGGTGCAACAACATTTTTGAAGAGTCTGAGCAACATAATTTGATGCTATTCATTATATCATGTCCTATGCTTTCTAAGAAGATCATGCTAAACCGATTCTCCAACTAAATTTGATTGTTGTTGCATTATTTTGTTAATAGGAACTGACTAAACCTCCAACGATTATCGTAAGTGGCCACCATGCAACATTACATATTGAAGGCCTAAGACTTGTAATAGATCAAGGTGGTGGATTTGAAGATCGGCCAGTAGCTGCAATAGTGCTTCCTTCACTGGAAATTGTAAGGGATACTGACCATTTGGTGAAGTAGATTATGTTTTTTGTATGTTATTGACCCAATAATCAAATTAAATTGCAAAAATAAAGGTGACTTTTGGACCAGCTACCAAAGTCTCTAGCACCATAATCAGTTATATTTGCTGTGTGTGTTTAATCTTTTATTGATGATTATCTGGTTAGACTTTTGTTGAATGCAGGTCAGAGATTCAATAGAGAATCATATTATGTTGTAGATTCTCTACTTGTTGGTATACTACTCGTATACGTATACGGAAGATCTTCATTTCTAAGCTTAAATATATGAAGTTTTTTTTTTTTTTGAAATTGGTAATGTTTTAAGTTCAATTTAAACCAAGACTCAATTGAAGGGGAGTCAATAAGTAACAGTAAAGTTGTCTTTGTATGACCTAAAAGTCAGGGGTTTAGAAGCAATCATTAATACTTGCATTACGATAGGTTATCACATCATACTCATCGGGATGGAAACGGAGGATGTTTTGTGAGTCAGGCTACCCTTAAAATAGACTCAGTTAACTTCTGCAAAGTCTGGATAGTATGCTCTATTTTAGCTTGATTGTGTCAAAAAGAAAAATGATTATTTTTGCTATTATTGGTGCATCTTTTATTTTTTCACCTTTGAGGGTCTTGAAACATGAATCCATGATTATTAAAATCTTTGATATGTATTAACACATGAGTTTTCTAAAATTAGGAGGGTCTAGATATCGTCATGATTAAATTTGCTTTAAATTTTTTACGGGTTTTGGGGCCTATAAAACACAAATTCATAATTATGAAAGTTTTTTTTTCTTGTGTATTAGCGTATGAAAATTTTGAGGAATCGTTGCTGAACCTTTTTAAATTTTAAATTCAGAGGGTCCATCACAAACTACCGAGGCTTCTCTTTGACTGGCGTAACTTCTTTTTTTTTCACATTTTGGGGTTCTGAATTTTAACACATAATTATGAGAGTTTTCGATGTGTATTAGCCTATAAATTTTTTAAAAAGTTGTTTCCGAACTTCATTTGTCCTGAAATTTGAAGGGTCCATCCCAAACGCCCTGGACATTGCCATGATTAAAGTTTGTTTTACTTTTTTGGGCTTTTTGGGTCCTAAAACGCGATTCATGAGTATCCAGACTTGATGTGTAGAAAATATCGATTATGCATTATAATTTTGTAATGTAATGATTTCTTTTGCCTAATTTGTTACTTATATTTAACTCATTTATTGCAACACACATCTAAAAAATATTTATTTTTTCACACATGAATTTTTCGAGAAATTGTTGTCACACGCCACTTTTTTCCTGAGATTCGGAGGATCCATTCCAAACAGCCTAGGCTTCACTAGACTGGTGTAGCTTTTAATTTAGTATTTTTTTTGTATTTTGAGATCCTAAAATGAAAATTCTGATATATCAGAGCTTTCAATGTGTATTAGCTCATGAATATTTTGAGAAATTATTATCGAACTCCATTTATCATGAAATCCAAACAGTCTATATCCCAAATGACCTAGGTGTCACTATGACTTAGTGTTGATTGACTTTTGCATTTCGGTGTGATGAACTATTAAACAAACATTCTTAGAGTCAGCTTATAAAAGTAACTTTTACATCCAAAAAATAAAAAGTCAAACTTAAATAAATTTTTAAATTAAAAAAAATAAAATCCTACTTTTGATTTCTAACAAATACTCTCAAAAGGTAAAAATGACTTTGAAATAAGTTTAACCAACTTTTAAGCCGATTAAACTGATATTTTCTTTTTTAGCAGATATACCCAGCCAGTTTATTAAAGCGGGTACATTGAACACCTAACAGTATCTCGCTAGTGAGATAACGAGACCAAATCAAAGTAAATCAAGCCTAAGCGATCACCAAAAGAAAAGCAATTACATCCTTAGGAAAAGCAAGTTCATCCTTGACACATACTATATAAACATATAGCTTAAGCATGCGATAATAAGCGAAAAAAAAAAAAAGAGGATAAAGTTAACTGCAACTAGAAAGCATGATATTGTTATCACACAACCATAGATGTCATTTGTGGATTGAAGTTTAACCACAGAAAGTGAGGTACAAGATTGCCTTCAATTGACAATTCTTTCTGGGAGGGGATTAATAATTTTGAGGTACAAACAAGGCAAAAATGAATGTCATAATGACAAGAACCATCTATAGTCGGACCAAAAAGGACTAATTTAAGCTCTATAAAGAGTACAATGCTATGAAATGTATTATTCATGTCAAATTACAGTATTAACTGTTCTAAGCATATCAACGGTAGAAAGAAGGTCCAAAGTATGTAAACGGAAAAAATACTCTTTTCTTACCTGCCTCTCCACGACCCCAGCCTCCCCAAACATTTGGAGTAAGAGGATGTTTTCTCACTGGTTTCGTCTTCTCTTCTCCCCTGGGAATTGGAACATCATGTGAACGGGGAAAATAGGAGAACAAACAACTAGCCAAGAAAGGAAGTTAGTCGGCTTCTGAACCAGATTCATCAGAGCCTGAACTGCTGCCCTTGTTATGGGCAGAGCCGTTGGCAACAGCGCCTTTACTCTTTGTTTCCTTTGTATCTTCTTCATCTTCGCTGTATTCACTTTCATAATCATCGAAATCTTCTTCTTCTTCTTCCTCATCCTCCTCAATTCCATCCTCCATGGCAGGAGTCTCATCTGCTGAGAAACCACCTCTGGTTCCAGCTCTGCTACGTTTCATAACCTTTAACTTTATATTCGACTTTGCATCACAACCAATCCAAGAGTCACATAAGCAGAAAGAGCTCAAGTTGTAGTTCCCTTCAGCTGGAGCTTGGAACTTCCCCATTACCAGTCTTGAACCATTTTTCACTTTCTCAATTGCTTCTTTAACGGCAACATTTATTTCCCTTGCACTTGCACCAGACCCTTCCTTCGACTCCTGAATCGTTTTCGATACAGCAATTATCGATGTAGCTTCATCCATGAAACTAACCTTCTGGGAGAGCCACACATCATTCGAAAAGGAGTCCGCAAGCATCAGCCAGAAATTCTCCTCTTTGTCAAAAGGAAAATACGGACAATGTGGAAGGGCGCGTATCAAGCCACTACCACGGTTAAGAGTGACCCAAGCATGCATGGTAACGATGTCACCCTCTTGAATTCCCTCCTCACCTTCAGTCTCACATGTGATATCAATTGTCACTGAAGGCATCATTTCAAGAACCATCTCCACATCGTGGGATTCACCATTGGAGAACCCAGCAACTTGAGTCAGCAGATCAGCACGTTCATCCGGTGTCATATCACGGAAGTCTTGAAATGTACGAACTTTCTGTCCATAGAAGGAAGTGTTAGGGATATTCAAAACAAAAGGCTTCACTTGGCAAGCCTGCGTTAATACTTCCTAATCAATACAAGCATGCTGCCACATGAAAGGGGGGAAAAAAGCAGGCTGTACACCATTTACATCACAGGTAAAGAAAGAAGTTGCTTCAGTATGAATAGAAACATGAAAAATTAACACTCCGGGATAAATTAACCTGAAAACCGCACGATCAATGTACATATTGATTTCTTTAATTAGGACAGTCCACGATATTCTTATGACCACAAGAGTAACATCAATAACAGAAAATATTCCAAGGTAATCCCAAAAGACCTTATAAAGTTATGATTTTCATCGTTCCATAAATGTGAATCAAGTTCACACTTCACAGACATTTCACAAGGAAATAAAGAAAGAAGAAACTGATGAGAGATGCCATTAAGACTTCACAGTGAAAGCATTCATTGCATAGACTAGCCACTGACACACTCAAAGCACATGTCAAACTTTAACTATTAAAGTATAATAAATTAATAACATGCTAAAAGTGTAACCGTAAACTCAAAATTAACGAAACACCACTTGATCACAAAAAAGAAGCAGAGCATCTTTCGTGATATCAAGGAGTCATGAAGTAACCACCGTATAACTAAGTGCATAAATCAAAACATTCAACCATTATTAAGTAGAAATTAAATTTTCCTGATAAATATTATTGGAGTGTAAAAATTATCGCAGACAAAATATTTGGATAAACCGAAGTACCGTCTTAAGAACACCGTATAGAGAAAAGTTCAGATAAGCAGCTACAACTAACGATCCTCTTTAATGGAAAATCAAGTTAATAACATCCCAAACACTCAAAGTCTGCTGTTTTATTCTTTTTTTAATCTCAACACATTTTGGATATAACATCCTGAACACTCAGTCTGCTGTTTTATTTCTTTTTTTAATCGCAACACATTTTGGATCGTCTCTACTCAAGACCTCTTTTTGAGCCAGGATTACAAGGATAGTACAACCCTGCTGACATCAACGGGAAAATTTCCTTTCTTCTTTTTTTGTGAGTGTGTGAGTGGGTGGGGGGGGGGGGGGGGATTCAAAACCATAAGATGGCAAAAACTTCCCGAACACCACCAAGGAACCAATCAGAGATACAAAAGCAAGCTTCTGACTGATGACGTATTGGAAGCACCAATACAGATAATTAACAACAATCTCCGTTCCAACATTCAGTAAGAGGCAGATGTGATTAGAAAGTTTGAGGAAGAGATGAAAAGCAATAATTGCAACCTTTCTCGCTATCTTTTTAACAACAGCCTCGCTAAAGTGTGGCAGCTGCAAAAATGGTGCATATCCTTCACTGGATGAACCTGCTGCCTTCCTTGCGCTGAGAGGTACTGCCTGAATCAATAACAGTAAAGTGCGTTAGAAATGAGAGTAGGAAAGAAAACCAATGCCAGCAATGTAAGTAAATGAATTTGAGTAGTTCATTGAACTTCCTAAGTCCTAAACTTTTTAAAAAGCGATGGAAACAGCCTCTGACTCCCAAACTAATAGCTGTTAGAAGTCCAAATTTTGTGCATAAAATCCTCATCGAAACAACTGAGAAATAAAATGAATGCTGACAAGAAATTTATCTTATTATCTTAACGCATGAACCTCAACAATATTTGACGCTAAACAAGAATAAGCAATGATGCCCATATGAATATGTATCCAAACTTGCGTCTTCAGATAATATGATTGAATACTCTAAGAAGATACAAACATAGAGCCAAAAGAGGATGATCGCAGTCAAAATCATGGTTAAGGTACACAAGATAATATCCCACAAGTTATCACGAAATTAAGTTACTTTTCTTGCATTCTTCTGGAATAGGGAAAAAGAGAAGAAAATGATAACAAATATGCTGATAAGACGGATTAGCACAGTTGCACATAATAGATGTAGAAACTAGTGATAATCTTTCAGAAGAGTACTGGCTCTCTAGAAAAACTAACCTGAACAATACTCTGAGACAGTTCCACCACTCCTATTGCAGGTCTTAGCCATCCATGCCCCACTGGAGGACGTGGAATAATAGCCATCTGCATGCAACAACACGAACTCCTTCAATTACCATAGCAACTCATATTATGTTAAGCAACAAAAAAAACATGAAATATGGACTTGATACAGATTAAGAGAACAGGGCACAAGAAGAATGAAAAGCTGAACAGTCTTATCCCTAGGTTATACAACGCCATTGCCGCTCCCCTCTCCCATGCACAGCTCAAAGAAAAACATAATAAATTGGAAGTCTCTGAACAATCCAACACCAAGCCACTGTTTAAACCATTTAAGGGTCATTGCTTGCGTGTACTTAATGACCTAGACATTATGTATTGACATATCTTCACAATTTTAGAATGTGCCTACTTTTTTTTGACATAGTAGTGCATTATTCTCATTCCCCTCCCTCCGTCTTCTTTCTCCTATTTCTTACTCTGTTATTTTATTTGTAGTTAATTATGCTCCAGACATTTGTTGACTTTTTATGGTTACTTCATACAGTAACTAGAGTAATACTGAAATGAATCAAGTTGACCCTAAAACCCAGTGTAGATGTTACCAAATTTGAAAGGGCTTCAAGAATATGTCCAATAATCCCCAAACTACATGTCCATGATATGACTTGAGGAAGTAAGTTTCTTTCACAAGTGATGCTGAAGAAGTCAATTAATTCACATAATTGAAGTTAAATCCAATTTAATTCAGGACTAGACTTAGATATTAGAATTAGCATCTGGTTTCGTATTATACTAGTGGTGGCAAATGAGCGAATTGAAAATTGGTTGAGAAAAAACAGGTCATAATCCAACATGCCCATACTTAGGCGGGTAAAAAATGGAATCTTATTTTGGTCCAAACAAATGAGTTTGATCCGTTTTATATATTTATGGAAACTTCTATAAAATTTCATATATAATCAAACGTGAAACTAAGCTTTACTCTTGTTAATAGAGATACTTTGATAACACCATTGAATCAGTGGATTTATAAAGAGGTAGGTTAGTTACAAACTTCTTAATTTGATGCGAGGAAAAACTCTTGGATTAATTCATATATTTGGTCTTCAATAATAGATACTTCTATGTGATATATAGTTAACTCTATCACATAGGAAGCTTATTTAAGATCATAAATACCTTGGTACACAATCTCGTAGCAATCTTTTTAAGTTTTTTCCTTTCTAGTCAGACCAAGTTCTTCTGTTTAAACTATCTCACAATATATTTCTATAGAACTCAATTGATGTTGTATAGCGATATATTTTAGTTATTTCCGTACAATTATATATGTTTTCAAATTAACTTATCATTTTTCGCAATCCTACAGCTGAAACAAAAATGCATTAAAACCCAATCCGCAGAAGAAATGACAGCAATCTGGTTACCAACTCGTTCCTGCTGCTCCTACAAGTCAAGAAAGTAATGCCAGATGCCCCCAGGAAAACAAAAACTCACTGGGTTTAGTTCGAACTGGAAGAAGCCCTTTCCCTGTGATAGAGACGCATTATATATATAAATATCTCTGTGTCTTTGCTAACTAGTTAATACCACGAACCTCTTCTTTGGGTAAGATCAGTCGTCTATACCATGAACATTTGGATCAATAGATGACATTAGAAAGATAATAACATAATGGTATTCCCCTTTAACCGTTTTTCTAAAACAGTTCGTCGTCGTATATATATTTCCCACCTTGTTACTGAAAATTTTCCTTTGTCAGTTACCACCTATACCATGCAAGCAGTAAATGAAAAGCAGCACTACCAGTAACCTTATCAAAAAGAAAACAAGCACTAACAGTAGTAATAGGACTACAAACAGAGAATGGTGATACCTTCATCAATTCTTCCAGAAGACGAGGTGCAAGTTCAAGCACACGTCTGAAATCACGCTGTAAAGTTGGAGACAAGGCTGCCGTCTCACGTGTCAATTGGGTTTGAAGCAACAATTCAGTCTGCAAGCAGAAAAGTACTTCTAGCTATATTCTCTTTTTCACAAAAAAAAAAAAAAAAAAAAAAAAAAAGAGGACAGTTTTGACGAGGCTTTTTGACCTTGGAAAAAGAAGAGAGACCACTCATACCTTTACTAAAGCAGGATGCTGCTTCCAAAACTTAGCCTGTTCTTGCCGAATATTCTTAAGATCCAGATTTAGCTCACTTCTAACCAAGACAAACAGTCTCTGCAGAGGTTCTTCGTCAGACCGACGAACAGGAATATCCATGAATTCAGAAGCCTTAATGAAAACATCCATGACCTTGCTGCATCATTGAAGCAACATTACAAGAGACAGAATGGAGTAAATAAAGGCAACATCATCCAAGAAAGCGACGACTGCCGCATAGTGGAAGGGGGGAGAGAATTATTTGATTCGAGACGATAAACTAGAAACCAAAACATGGCTATGCTACTATTTCATTTCGACAACATTTCAGCCAGCAAATGTGGTTTTCAATCTTATGAAGCAATCTACAAACTTAAATGTGTATATCCTTAAGTAGAAAGCAAAATAGACTATTTCTCTCACATACCTTGGAGCTAAAGAAGGTTTCATTAAGTGGTAATATGCGGCTAATGTTGAGTGCATGACATAGTTTCCAGTATACTTTGACGACCTAGACAAGTATATAACAGAAACTGTCAAGGGCAGAATTATACAGACTCCAACAATTCCAAGCAACAGTATTCCTTCAGATGCTCCATCAATGTTTAGAAGGAACTGCGGAAGGGCAATGCCCATTTGAAGCCCCTGCAGGAAACACAAAAAGAGAAATTTTTTTTATTAAAAATGAGTACATTCCTCACAAATGAAAAGATCATGTCTCGGACAAAAAGCACTGTGGCATTTCCATGTCCTCCTATCCCCCACATCCACATGGCGATGATCACGTGCGGACCCACATAGAGCCTTGTGGGTGCTCGAGCACCCATTGAACCCGACATGAAATATATATACGTATATAAAAAATACTATGAAACCTAGATAATTAATTAGTTAGCACTCAGAAATAACTGTTGGATGTGCCTCTTTGGTTAGCAGCCAGGTGCTGAAGAAGCAGTACCACAGGTCATGTGATCGATTCTCCAGAAGTAGATCTTTTTCTATTGCAAGATTCTTCCCCTAATTCTAGATTTCTAGTTCCTTTTTGCTGACTTATCAAAGAAAGAGAAAAATCGGCATTCAAAAGACTTCAAAATACCTTCTTAAGACTTGAACAGTTTCTAAAACAATATTTGCAACTTAGAAGTTCAGAATTAGCAAGAATAGTCTTATTTATTTTAATTTCAAACTATGGAAAAATCTTTTGAGTTCAATCATAATTTGTGCCTAAAATTCCACCACCGTGGTTTGTAGCCACATACTCTTTAACTTTTTGAACTACATGTTCCACCCTCTCTCCAAGGAATTGCAAATTTTCTCATCCAAACGACATAATAAATGATTTTTATACATTTCTAAAGTTATTTAATTCACTATGTAAGGCGTAAGATATTCGCAAGAGTAAGCGATGTTATTATTACTCATTTTAATTTCAAACTCCGAAAAGTCATAGAGTACAAATTGTGACTTGATGTATTCTTTTGTGATGGTAATACTAAACATAACTTTCTCATTTTTTCACGAATGCATTCAAATAGTTCTTGCACTTATACTAAGTGAATGGCAATGATTTTATCTTTAAAAAAGTGAAGCACCCACGACCTTCAGATCTTGGATCCACCACTAACGATGATAGATGTGGAATTACCTGCCGTCCATCGGGATGGCCATATTTTTCAAAATTTTCCCTAGATATTGGATCCGTTAGTGCCTGATAAGCCTTTGAGATGAATTCAACAAAGTATGAGTGTGCCTCTGCAATAGAAGAGATAAATAGTCATGGCCAAGTGGCTGCAAATATAGCTCATCACAGTAATACCTAGATGTGAACACATGATAGCTCTGTGTTCAACCTGGATCTGGATTTTTATCGGGATGATACTGAATGGAAAGTCTCCGATACGCCTTCTTTATTTCAGAGTCAGAAGCTCCATATTCCAGTCCAAGAATACTGAATGGCTCGAATATTTGGACCTACAGAATAAAATGTTTAACTATGTACCAATGGAAATCCAAGAGGCCAGTGTGAAGGTTGATAAAGATGGTGCTTATAATAATGCTTTCTTAAGACCAATGGAACTTGAACTTTTATATATATGACCATGAGAATTTGACATCAGTAAAAGAATACATCATTGCTTGTGTAAGTACAACATTTATGATGTGTGAATTCGAAGACTTAACAAATATGACCTACGGAGACAAACACTAAGAAATTTAAGAACACAAGTATTGTACTGTTGAAGACAGCACTAGAACATGAAAACAATCATTTACAAAATAAAACCAAATTGAATCCTATTCAAAGGTAGCTTAAAAGCACAAGAACACCTAAACTCTGATAAATTTGCACATATAAACGAAAAAACCTATCGCATTTTCTGCAACTATTAGTACCAATAGTATCATTTTTCAACTTAAGGAGTTCTTGGAAAGAGTTCGCCACACGCTTGCATTACCAACAAAAATATGGCTATCAAGTTTAAGAAGAAGAACCAGACAAACAGCAATTACCTCAGTGCTGATCTGCTTGATGTAATAAACTAGAACAGCCATGACAACCCACAGAAGTACGAGGGTCAGATTACTGTATGTTGAGAAGTTTGAAATCTGAAAATCAGAAGTAAAATTATATAAATCCGATTACAGAGTTTAACTTTAATATTAAAACCCAGAAACTAAGTTATACAGAAACTTGCCCGCCTGAATATGGATTTGTGATACTTCCCGGACCGAACGCAGACCGAACACTGGCAGTTGATTTTGGCAGCCTTTTTCTTGAAAGCACCAAATAAATTGACTATAGTGTAAGGAACTAATGGCAAAGCCATTAAAGTCAAGACAAAGATGGGAAAAAGTGCGCTGTTCTCTTCAGAAGCCCCCATATTGAATTTTTCTTAGAATCTAGCAGAGACACTCCTGAAATGATGATTCTTATTAGAGTACAATACATCCAAAAAGGGCTCAAACCAGCCTTAATACATAATTTCAAAATATTATATACTTCGAACCAAACTTTCCCAAACTCTGCCTTATATCATGACAAGTTCAGCTAAGCTGAACTAAGCTTGATATACTACTGCAATGCTTGTTTCCATTGAGCATAACTCAACAAATATAAGTTCATGACAGCCCCCAATTCAAGGACAAAACAGTGGTTCAAACTGCAGAACCAAACATTAACTACAAAAATGTACATATTGGTTCAACTTCAAGTATTTTCATCATGAGAAATTCAGCTAAGCAGAACTAGGCTGAGTGCAATTCTGATCCATCATAAACAAGCTAGAATAACAAATTGCAGAAGTTCCCTATCTACCTCCAAAAATTTTTTTGTTCTAAGCACCTAAGGGTGTGACCTAGTGGTCAATGAGCTGGATTGAAAACTATGAGGTCTCAAGTTCAAACCACAACAGAAAAAAACACCAAGTGGCTTCTTGCCTGTCTTAGCTTTGGTTAGACAAAGTTAAGCCGATATTGGTAAGAGGTGGTAAATATACCATGGAATTAACCTAGGTGCGCCCAAGCTAGCCATGCACCACGTTACCAAAGAATTAAATAAATTGTCTATTCAAACTTTATAGACACTTATTACCATTCACAAAATGAGCTAAGAAAAAAGTACTACAAATACTCCTGAATATGATGATCCCGATTCATAGAGAAATGCTCACATATCCTCCAATTCAACGGAAAAAACTATTATTCAAATTTAACCTAAAGTCCTAACTTGAACAGAAATTTATAAATTCACGCCTACTTACATTTCGAATTTCATCAATCCTACTACACCATGTTAAGAACGAAAAATAGCTCGATATTGAAGATCAATTCATCAGTTCACACAGATATTCGATATTGTAATATACATATACGAAAAAAATATCAGCTATTTGTTTGACCTAGCAAACTGCATCAAGATAGAAATGAAAGGCTACTCCTATTTGTTTGCCCTACCAAAACTGCATCATATATAAACGGAAACGAAGGAATTGACTCACCGTGAATGCAGATCGCCGATGTTGTAAGTCGACGGAAGTTCGCCGGAGATAATCCCACGGTCGCCGGAGTAGCGTAAAATCGTGAAGCAGCAACCGGGCCGATTTAGGCGGCTTAAAATTGAGCAAATTTAGATCGGCACCAGTTTGCTTTCAACTGAAGTACTCCGTATATCAAATTTGTGTTATTTGCTATTATAACCTCAGTGTTACCTTTATTATCCAATTTATCTCAAATTATTCCTTATATATATGTTCTGACCCAAAGCTATAACTTTCAATCTCTAACTATTACTCACTTAATTAGTCACGATTTACGTGTTATGTTAAATTTATACTATTATTTTATTTTAGTAATAATATCAACCTTTTATGAACACTTATAATTTGAATAGAAAAAATAAATATTTTCACATTAAGTATATAATTTTTAGATTTCTTTTGTAGAAAAAAAATACAAAACAAACATAAAATTGAAAATAAATTACTAAATTAATTGAACCTATAAAAGGTCCAATTGTGAATCCTTCTTCTTCTTTTTTGCATAAAAAGTAAGAAACACATATTTTAATTGATTTAAAATAAAATATATAAAGTCATATATTACCAGAATTAAAATTAAATAATTAAAGGACCAAAGATGTTATCATCCTCAAAGCTGTTTCGTGTAATGGAAATTTTTTTGGAACATTGAAGTTTGTTAATTTTCACCAATAGAATAAAAACCTCATTCAATTGGTATACTTACTTCATCAGACCAATTACATCCTACCACATCATCTATTTGAGGTGGCCTATTTAATTTTTGTTTTAGACAAAACTTAAAATTAGTAAAGTTATTGGTAATTAATGGTAAATTCTTTAAAAAAAAAATACTCCATATAATAGTACTTGTCCCTAATTACTTGTTCAATTTTTATTTTTTACTTGTTCAGATAAATCAATAAAGGACAATTATTTATCTATTATACCCTCAATTAATTAATTTTGAAAAAAATAAAACATTTTGAGAATCTTAAATTTTTAATTCATCCACTCCATAATTTATAGGGGTAAAATGATAAAATTACTATGTCAATCATTGTTTTCTTAATAGGTGTGCCGACTCAAAAGTGGACAAGTAATTAGGAACAGAGAGAGTGAAATTTAGAAAATTTGTGGGGATCATTTTCGGGACAATTATTTAGTAAATAATTAGCTTTTTATTTCTGTAGTTATTTATGAACTATTTAGATTACAGTCTAAAAAAAATTATATAATTTGAAATTTTATGAGAAAACTATATGGGAACGGTTCAGGACTATTTTATCCTTGATTATTTCGATTTGAAATTTTTGAGAATAAAAAAAATATAATAAGGATATCACCTTTAGAATTGAATTTTATAATGTGCAAATTCAAATTTAATCAATCAAAAACATCAAATAGATAAATTTAAAATGTTTGTTGGGATTCAACCTATATGATCAAATTGTTCCATTTATTACCCTTATCAAAAATCCTCACATTTAACTCAAATGATATGGAAGTAATTTGCATATTATAACACGATCGATGCATAAGAACTATCACATAAAGGACCATGTATTTTGTTTTCATGATTTAGATATCTTATACTGAAATATCGATAACTTTGTATAAATATAATGTATTTGTGTATATTAAATAGTATAAATTTTAGGAGTCACATAGTTTTAATATAAAATTACAATTTAGCCCTATTTAGTTTGTAATTACATTAATCCCTGAAAAAATAAAACAAACCGGATACATAATATGTAGCTCGGATACATTATAAAATAAACCGGATACATAATATGTAGCTCGGATACATTAAAACTAGCTTGGATATATTAAAGACTAGCTCGGATACATTAAAAACTAGCTCAGATACATTAAAAACCAGCTCAAATACATAATAAAATAATTTAGAATTAGAAAAGAAAATTTTTTTTTAGAGATTTTTAGAAATAGAAGAAAATATTAAAATAAAGAAAACACAAGACCTGTATTTGAGTAATTTTTTCTATTAAATAAGGTACAAAAGGAGAATAAATTAATGGACCAACTCAAAAACATTTTTCAATAAATTAATGAACCAACTCAACTAGCTCGTTTTAAAAATAGGCCCAACTCAATAACATTTTTCAAAGTTTCATACTCCTTCTGTCTCAATTTATGTGATACATTTCGCTTTTCGAGAGGTCAAACAGTTTAAGTTTGACCGAGAATTTGCTTATGAAATTTTCAATTTTTTAAAAATGAAATTTATATATGTGTAAACTACACAAAAAGTACTATAAGTCTCAATAATTGATAATACAAAATATTTAAAAAATTTACGATCAAAGATAGACATGTTTGAATCTCGATATCCGAAATATGTCACATAAATTGAAATAGAGGGAGTACAATTTTAAGTAGAGTCTAAAAGTTTCTGACTTAAACCCTAAATATGAATTTGTCTTTGGTGTAGGGAATGTTTTACCTAGACAATGTTTCTTTTTACGTGAATATGAATAAGTCGAATCCGAAAAAAGTATCAACTATCGCATAAAAGAACAACCAAATATGCATGTCAACTTGATTAATAAACATGAACACCATCGTAGAGAATGTGAGTATAAGACATTAAAATTTTGTGAGACTCTACAAGACGCGTTCAAATCTAGTTGGGACTTTACAAAATGTAATCAATTACAATTTTTGGAGGCACTCTATTCTAACCCTTAGCTTGTGCTTATATTATAAAAGGGTATTATATATTATATTGAGGATATTCGCAAGGAGATAAAAAAAATGCGCATATAGACTTAGTTGAATTATGAAGATCAAGTCCAAATCATACGAATTATGGAGATCAAGTTCAAATCATACTAGTTCGAGAAATATGTCAATAACAACCATCAAATCACGGAAAAATGTTAAGAGAAAAGAATCAAGGAAGGAAATATAAACAGATTCGTACTCATATTGTTCTATCAATAATATTCTTGATGAATAAAATTGTTCTTCTCAATTGTTATATGATTACAATATATTTTCATACTTGAGAAAAATTATTGCAAACAACAAAACTCAAAAAGGTTAGTGCATGTAATTAAGGATATAAAGAGTTAAAAGAGTTCCTTTTTCTTCAATTACCCATTGAGGCCTGAATTGTGTTGTATTATTTGAGCAAAACATATATGAACATTTAGATCTCTAAGGAGCACTTTTAGTGATGAGAAAAAATAAAATAAAACTGTAAGTAGTAAAAACATAAATAGAGGGAAAACTTTGATTTTCATTTATTGACGATATAATTATTTATTTTTAATTCGTACCTTGCATCAGTATTTTTAGATTAACTCAGTTCCCTTATGCATGGCTGAGTTGATTATTTTTTTGCAGGAGAAAGTCAAAATGTAGTTATCTTGTTCGTTGCCACGATTGGTGCATTCCATTCTCTCCATTAGGGTTGCATGGTTATGATTATAAAATCAAATTGAACCACAATCCGAATCAAATTGATTAAAAAAATTGATATTTGGTTTGATTTGGTTAGGTTTGGTTTTAAATTTTGAAAAATCGATATTATTTGGTTTGGTTTTGATTTTACTAAAAACTAATCGCAAAAATAACCAAACCGAACCGAGAAGTTTATATATATAAATTTTATACTTATTTATAAATAAAATATAAGTATTTTCACAAATTTTAATCAACTTAATTCTTTAATTTTACTATTTTTTGAAGCCCAACACTTAATTTTATCCCAACTATTAAAACCTTAAGTCTAAATCTCTCAATATACTTAAATTTTATCCCAACTATTAAAACCTTAAGTCTAAATCTCTCAATATTCATTACTTTAGAGATCACACATTCTATGTTCTTTATAAAATTTTCTAATGCAATATTGAATAATTTAAAGCTCAAACTAAAGAAGATGGTAATTGATTAGTTTTGACTATGAAATATCCTCTTTTTTTTTTTTTTGAGAAGTAATTTCTCAATATTTTAAGGTGTAATTTTATTGAAAACTCTATTGATAAGATGTTGAGATCTCCAAAATATTGAACCAACTTTATGCTATAGACAATGAGTTTTTTTTTTTTATGAAACTTGGTACATTGGATGAATCACTTTGTTCGTGTAATAGCTTATCTGTGAATTATTCATGTATTAAGTGTTTTCGTCTATCGAAATGTGTATGTCCTCAACAAACTTATTACTTTCGAATAAAAAAAAAACCAGAAAAAACCTAATCAAATTAATGATAACCAAACCAACGGTTATTTTTTTGGTTTGGTTTGATTTGATTTTAAAAATTTAAAAATCGAGATTTGATTTTAATTTTAACTAATAACCGATCCAAACCGAACCATGAACACCCCTACTCTCCATTTTATCATATCATATATAAAAAAAGAGTGCCTAACTTCGACTTACTCGTACCAAATGATAATTATATTAAATTGATGAATATATGACATATATAAATATATAGACATTTATTATTTAATCATGAATAATATTATTTTTTTACTTCACTAAATTATTTCACCAGAATAAATTTGATTTAATTCAGATAAACGAGGTTGGTAATTACCCTATCACAAATTTGGAATTAGTGAATGAAATTTTGATCCAATGGCAAAGCCAAAGATAAAACTTTTCATATCATTCAAGTGGCACTTAAAATAAAGATATTATTGGTATCTTTTCAATATATAATTATATGATGACAAATTAATGGAACTAAAAGAATATCCCACCAAAATGCTTTACAACAGAAACACTTTAACGTTTAGTAGACGTTTTCAAAACTGAAAAATAATATTTAAAAATTAAAATTGTGTTTAGTTATAAATACAAAATATATATTTTTTTGAATTGTGAATAATTTAAAGTGAAAACACTTTTTTTGACATTTTAAAAAATTATGAATTCAAAGCTTTTGTTCAAGCTTTAACTACAAATTTTGAATTTTGAATATTATGCAACTCAAATATGAATATTTGTTTGTGATTCCAATAGATATATTGTATAGAAATGAAAAAAATGAATAATGCCACAAACTTTACTCATGGTCAAGATGAGTGGTAACTGATAAATAACCTCCATCCTCAATTGAAGGTGACTAGTTTGAGCTTTGAAAATAGAGCACTTATAATAGCAATCACTTTACTCTCCAAAGTAAAAAAAAAAAAATATATGGTCCAAATCTGTATTAATCCAACTTCAAAATGGTTAACCCAACATTGAATACCTCAACGTTCAGATTCCAACAAACACACAACAATAATTGATGATTTCTTTTCAAGTGTTTTGAGTCTTGATGCAGAGTCACTTAATACATGTGTTAGTGAAATATAATAACTATTACATCAAAATTAGCATATGATTTATCTAAAACAATCTCTCTACTTCTCATAAGTATACAAATAAAATTTGCATACACCATATTAATCTTCTCAAACTCTACGCATATCAAACACTGGCAAGCTGATTTAGCCACGACTATTTTTATAAAGGAATATGATGGAATAATGCCATTAAGATTCACAAAAAGATCATAATGTAAAACTTAAAACCCCACAAGATAAAAAAAGACAGCTAATCACTTGCACAGGACTTACATTAGTAGCCTTTCATTCCTCATCTTTTTTTGAAGATTCAATAATATTATCATTTTCTACAAAAAAAAAAATAAAATTGTGGGCCCATTTGCCTCTATAGAACTTCCCTTTTTAATGGAAAAAAATAAATATCAAATTGACGATGGAGAAATTTTTTTGTGGACCCACCCATTCACTCCAATCTCCATGCAACCCATCACAATAAATTTGGAAGTTTCCACAAAATATGGACTCTATAAACTCATTTCCCAAAAAGAAAAAGATCCTCAATTTTATTTATATTCATATTTATCACTAATAATAATTGTGGTTAATTAATAACATTAATTAATACTACTATATCACTTAAGCATGGTAAAATTAAAAAAGGCCCTTAAAAAGATCTCTATGCTCAATAGTGAAATTAGAAAATTTTAAAGTAGATTAAAAAAAGTAACGTAAATTTGTATAATAATTTGTAGCATGTTTCAAATTATCTTTATCACTACAAAGGAATTTAAAAAATAATATATAAGATTTGAATAGAAAAAACATAATAACAAATATATCTCAAATTACTTAGAGATCTCATGCGTTATTTTTTCCCCTATTTTTTCCATGTAAATGATCTTTATAATTGAAGTAATACTCGTAACAGATTTGTATAATCATATCTCTCAAGATAATATTCAAAAGGCCCCAATTCAAATTCGAACAAACAGTTTCACAATCAATATATTATTTAAGAAAATAATTTTATTAAAATTAAAACAACATTTATAATGAATTACATAATCAAATCTCTAGAAATAATTGTCAAAAGATCATAATTCAAATAATAATATTTAAGGATGGAAGACATTTATTATTCCAAGAATCCTATTGTAGGTGAATCATTCTTCTTAAAACTTAAATATAAAAATTATAAATAAAAAATAACATCACATAAAATAAAATATTAGAAATGATAAAGAAATGGAGTGAAAAGGTATAAAATCTCTGTTTTTTTTTTTTCAGTAAATAAAAACCTCCTCCACTCAGTCTTTGTTTCTCTCTCTCTCTTCACGCTTCTCTTGGCGCCTTGAACTCAGCAATTTGACACTCAGTTAGTTACACTCCTATCACTTGTCAGATCTCTATTTTTTCTCTTAATTCCAACCAAGGAATGAATTAAAAGATTAGATTTGTAAAAGCCCTAAGGAGAGAAGAAGAAAGATGGTGTATACACTCTCTGGAGTTCGTTTTCCTACTGTTCCATCAGTGTACAAATCTAATGGATTCAGCAGTAATGGTGATCGGAGAAATGCTAATGTTTCTGTATTCTTGAAAAAGCACTCTCTTTCACGTATGTCTCACTGTGTTTTGTGGCTGTGTGTGTGTTTTTTTTTTCTGTCTTTTTGTGTTTTGTGTAATTGTGGGTTCTTGAAAGTTGGTATTGTGTATACCCTTTTGAGTATAGTCTTTGAGGAAGCAAAAATGATGAATCTTGATTGACATTAGTAAAGGTTGTAACTTTTTGAAGTTTGGTTAGGTGTAATTGAGTTTGGCTTGTGTGTCTGTGTGTCCAGGTTATTTTTTTGGTTTGTGTTATTGGGGATTCTTAAAAGTTGGTATTGTGTATACCCTTTTGAGTATAGTCTTTGAGGAAGAAAAAATGATGAATCTTGATTGGTATTAGTAAAGGTTGTAGCTTTTTGAAGTGTTGGCTTGTGTGTCTCTGTGTTTTGGAATCCTGATGTGTGTCAAGGTTCTTTTCTTTGGTTTGTGTTATTGGGGATTCTTAAAAGTTGGTGTTGTGTATACCCTTTTGAGTATAATCATTGAGGAAGCAAAAATGATGAATTTTGATTGGCATTAGTAAAGGTTGTAGCTTTTTGAAATGTGGTTAGATGTAATTGAGTTTGGCTTGTGTGTCTGTGTGTTTTGGAATCCTGATGTGTGTCAAGGTTCTTTTTTTGGTTTGTGTTATTGGGGTTCTTAAAATTTGGTGTTGAGTATATTTTTTGAGGAAGCAAAAATGATGAATCTTGATCGACATTATTAAAGGTTGTAGCTTTTTGAAGTGTGGTCGGCTGTAATTGAATTTAGCTTTTGTGTATGTGGAATCCTGTTGTGTGACAAGGTTCTTTTTTTGGTTTGTGTAATTGGCGGTTCTTAAAAGTTGTTATTTTGTATATCCTTTTAAGTATAGTGTATATAGAAGCAAAAAATGATGAATCTTGATGACAGTGTTTTCTTAGAGAAAGAAAAATTGTGAGTTTTCATGGAGAAACTTGATTGACATTACTAAAGGTGGCAACTTTTTTCAAGTCCTGATATGGGTCGAGGTTCTTTCTTTGGTTTATGTAATTGGGGGTTCTTAAAATTTGGTATTATGTATACCCTTTTAAGTATAGTGTCTGAGGAAGCAAACCTGATGAATCTTGATTGACAGTATATTCTCTGAGAATGCAAAAATGGTGAGTTTTCATGGACAAACTTGATTGGAATTACTAAAGATAGGATCTTTTTCAAGTCCTGATATGGGTCGAGGTTCTTTCTTTGGTTTGTGTAATTGGGGGTTCTTAAAAGTTGGTATTATGTACCTTTTTAAGAATAGTGTCTGAGAAAGCAAAATCAATGAATCTTGATTGACAGCATATTCTTTGAGAAAGCAAAAAATGGTGAGTTTTCATGGAGAAACTTGATTGACATTACTAAAGGTAGCAACTTTTTCACTCCTGTTATGGGTCAAGGTTCTTTGTTTGGTTTGTGTAATTTGGGGTTCTTTGAAGTTTTGAGAAAGAAAAATTATGATTTTTCTTGGAGAAATTTGATTTATATTAATAAAGGTAGTAGCTTTTTAAAGTGTGGTCAGCTGTAATGAATTCAGCTTGGTTTAAAGGGGCCCTACATATGGTGCTTTTTGGTGAGATATTTGTTGCTCCACCATATGAGTTATAAGAATCATAGTGTTAGGATCTCTTTTTTTTTTTTTTTTTTTTTTTTTTTTTTTTTTCATTTTTCAGTGATTAGTTGTTGTTTTTTTTACGTGTTTTGTTCATTTTGGTGGAAGTTGAGATTTTCATGGAGAAACTTGATTGACATTACAAAGGTAGCAACTTTTTCATGTCTTGATGGGTCAAGGTTCTTTCTTTGGTTTGTGTAATTGGGGATCCTTTAGAGTTGGTGTTATACCCATTTGAGTATATTGTTAGAGAGAGCAAAATTTTGAATTTTCAAAGAGAAACTTGGTTGACCTTGCTAAAGGTGGCAACTTTTTGAAGTTTGGTCAGCAATCATTGAGTTTGACTTGTCTTTAAAGGGACTGTCTTTATGGTGCTTCCTGGTGAGATTGTTATTGCTCTAAAATATAATTTTCTGTTAGAATCTGTGCTAGGATTTTCATACTTCTTCTTAGTGACTGCCCAGCCATTTTTCTTTACATGATGTGTTGACACCTTTTTTCTTTACGTGATGTGTTGACTGAGTGGTGAAAGACTGAAAGTTGAGGTTTTTGTCTGAAGAATTGGGTCTTCTTATATTAATAAAGTTGTAACGTAGTTTGGAAATTCAAGTTGCCGAGGAAGCGTGCTTTTTCTTTTTTTTTTTTTTTTTTTTTTTTTTTTTGATGAAGTAATTAGTTCTATTGCATGCATCAAGTAGATGCATAATAGTTACAAAAGCTTAGTAGCAAAAGGTCAGCTCTCCTTTACATTGTTAATTAAGAGTCAGGGAGCTGACAAAGTTCGGAAATGAATCAGGGGAATCTAGAGGGGATAAATAAACCCAACTATACAAAAACATGAGGCATTTAGCTTTTAAAGATTGGTAGGTAGTTGTTATTCCATCAAAGCATCTTCTATTCCTTTCGTTCCAGATGCTCCAAAAAATGTCTGCAGGTATCATCTTCCAGATTCTCTTGATGGTGCTATCAACTTTCCAACAACTCCAGCTTATCACAACATCCCTGATATTCTGAGGCATGACCCATGTGAGGCCAAAAAGAGCTAAAAACATACTCCACAAATCTGCTGCTAGTTGACGTTGTAGAAATAGTGGTTATGTGTTTCTGCTTCCTTCATGCACATATAACATCTGGTAGCCATCTGAAACTTCCTTCTGGTCAGGTTAACTTAGGTCAGGCAAGCTCCATGAAGTGCAGTCCAGCTGAAGCAACTAATCTGAGGAGGCAATTTGATCTTCCATATAAGCTTCCAAGGCCAGTGGTCTGTAATTGCATTTTGTGGGCCTAGAAGCTTGAAAGCTGCTCTAACTGAGAACTTCCCACCCCTTTTTTCTCCCCAGTTGAGTTGGTCTGGTGTTTCACTGTTAATTGCAACACTGTGAAGTGCTGCTAGTAGGCTGACCAACTCCTCCATTTCCCAGTCCTGTATGTTCCTTCTGAGGATGATGTTCCAGGAATTCCCTTCTCTGTATTGCTGAATAGTAGAGTTTGTCTCCCTTGCTATCTGGAACATGTTGGGATAAGCAACCATTAAAGAGGAGTTGCCTATCCATTTGTCTCTCCAGAAACTGATATGTTGTCCATTCCCTGCAATTAAGTGTTTGTGTTGAGAGAACTCCTCCCATAGTTTGCTTATACTTCTCCAGACACCAACTCCACTTGACTAGCTACTAGAGGAGTGATCTTGACGGCGGAAAATCTTAGAAAGGGGAAGGTTGTTTGCATCAACTGGTGTTATATGTGCAAGGAGATGGGAGATGATGTAGATCATCTTCTTCTTCATTGTGGTCTTTCCATGAGGTTATGATGTGATATGTTTGAATGGTTTGGTACTTCTTGGGCTATGCCAAGAACTGTGAAAGAATTGATATTCAGTTGGAAGAGTGGAAGAATTGACACTTGGTTCCATTAGCTTTAATGCGGGTGGTGTGGAGAGAGAGAGAAATAGGAGAACTTTTGAGGGGGTAGAGTCGAGCTTTCCTCAGTTGAGAAGTTTACTTTGATCTCTGTTTTTTTTTTTTTTTTTTTGTACACTCATAGAATTCCCAATTGTATAGAAGATTGGGTGGAGTTTGTAGAGAATCATCTTTTGTTGTAGATTCTTTACCTTTTGGTATATCCAGTGTATACATCCAGGCCTTTGACTATGTTATGAATGTTGTACCTTTGTAGACAATGTTGTTGCAGCATCTTGATAATTCCCTGAAAATTGTCTCCCTGAAGGAATAGTTTGGTTGATATTGATTATTTCTTGGTTTGTTTAATTCGGTGTTCTTGAAGTCCATTTTAAATCCTTTGACATTGTTAAAGGTGTTTACAAGTGTTGGTCTGGGTTTAGAAGGACCTCTTGTGTGGTGCTTTCTGGAGTGATCTTCTTCCTCCAAAAGAGAAGTTGTAAGAATCAGTGTGTGTACTTTTTTCTCTTGTATGATCAGATCCTTTTTCAATTTTACCGTTTTAGTTGACTTATCCATATAGTGAAAGTTGATGTCATAGTTGCTGTTTGTGGACTTCCTGTAAAAGTTTTTTGATATACTTAAAAAATTGTCACACAGAAGAAAGAGTTTTTTACCATTACTTTAAGCTAGATGGGACTGTTCGATTCTTAGACCAAGTAATGAACCTTTTTGTTCTCTTAACGTGTACTTGAAATAGTTTGGTAAAATTGTGATAGGAAAAAAGATAATTCTTGATTGCTTCTGGAGCATCACTTCTAATCATAAAAGTCTTCGCTCTCTTCAACCATGAATGATTAATTGACACTTATGTGGCCTAAGTTGCTCTCAGTAGTGGTCTTTAATTGTGGAGATATAACTAATCTGATATATGTATGTAGGGAAGATCTTGGCTGAAAAGTCTTCTTACGATTCCGAATCCCGACCTTCTACAGTTGCAGCGTCGGGGAAAGTCCTTGTGCCTGGAACCCAGAGTGATAGCACCTCATCCTCAACAGACCATTTTGAGTTCATTGAGACAGCTCCAGAAAATTCCCCAGTATGTTACATTATTCTCTACCCGCATGACAATAGACTTTTTTTTTTTGGGGGGTGGGGGGTGAGAGGTGGCAGATTTCTTGCGGAAAGCAGTTCTAAATAAATATCTTCCTGAGTCTGCTTAAATGAAATTGTTTTTGCATTTTGTTTCCATGAGAAATGAATTTGGTGATTAATTTTGTCACTTTGCTTATTACATTTTATGTTTTAGGCATCAACTGATGTAGATAGTTCAACAATGGAACACGCTAGCCAGATTAAAACTGAGAACGATGACGTTGAGCCGTCAAGTGATCTTACAGGAAGTGTTGAAGAGCTGGATTTTGCTTCATCACTACAACTACAAGAAGGTGGTAAACTGGAGGAGTCTAAAACATTAAATACTTCTGAAGAGACGATTACTGATGAATCTGATAGGATCAGAGAGAGGGGCATCCCTCCACCTGGACTTGGTCAGAAGATTTATGAAATAGACCCCCTTTTGACAAACTATCGTCAACACCTTGATTACAGGTAAAAATGTTTTTATTCATTGAGTAATTTTCCTATTATAGAGGCTGAATTCATCTATAGGATATGGTACTTTTTGCCTGTGATGGTCATCTGGTTGATGATGTTTAGGCTTTTTGTCGTCGGACTTTCAAATGCTATTGCTTACCAATCCATTTTTGGACATATACATGATCTTTCTGTACATTCTTCAGCAACACAGTTGCAAATTATCGGCCATATCATAGGATTGGGAACTCTACCTTTGAGGGTAATATGGCCCTGCTATGCATCTTGTCAAACTTCAATTTATTTTATTGCCCAGTCAAACTGTACAACGGAACAAATCAGCAAAATGATTCCTTGTGTTTTCCATAGGCAGACCCCATAAGATGAGCAATCACGGGATGAAACACCACGGAGTTGACCAACCATTTACTTTGCTGTAATCACTACAAATTCTTTCTTGTTGAGACTTGGGAACTGTACCTTGATAGCCATTTGTATAAGAGGCTTCTGTTATACTATTTCAGGTTTCTTACTCAAAGACCACAAGCCTCCTTTCACTTCTGCACTTAGCCCACCTATGTAGATGGTACCTTTTAGTTTCTGCATTTCTATCCCATAGAAATGGGATAGAAATGCCTTCTAAGCTTGTCACTAATTCCTAGGACTCAGGATGGTAGTGGTATTGTTGGAAAAAGACTATATAGGATGCTATTAATAAGTACTAGTCTGCTACCCAGTGAAAGATAGTGCCTCTTCCAGTTTAATAGTCTCCTCTCCACCTTCTCTAACTCCATTCCTCTGTGCTGTCCCTTTATATTTGGTCATTAGAGAACTCCCTGTCCTTGGGAAATGGGTAGTTCACGAATTCTGTATCACACCATTTCAGCCAGTGAATGTATGTTGTGAACTTCATTGACTGGGAAGAACAAAGTTTGGTTCATGCTGATTCTGAGACCAGGAACTCGCAAAGGCATATCAAATGACTCTTAGGTGCATCAGTTGCCTCTCTTCAGAATAATATGATGTTATCATGCATAAAATACGGGGTAATGCGTACATTTTGATGGTCTACTGGCTCCACAGTTTCCTTCCCTTTTCTACGTCCACTTCCAGCTTATTTCTAAGTTCTTCAATGGCCAAATTAATCTTTTGGCCGGAAAAAAAGGGAGATAGGTGGTCAATGAAGTGGGCCGAGCACCATGAGGTCTCAGGTTCAGAGACAAAAGCACTAGGTGATTTCTTCTCATCTGTTCTAGCGTAGTTGTTGCTGGTGGGAGGTGCAAGACTGTAAGGTATCTGTGGAATTAGTCGAGGTCTGCGAAAACTAGCCTATACACCACGGTTATCCCAAAAAAGGGGAGATAAGTGATCAACACTTTTGTGAACAAAGAGGGAGATGATCACCTTGTGCCAAGCCTCTTTTGGAGGGGATATGACCAGATATGGTACAATGTTCCAGGTGGTTGTCAATCACTCTATGATTGACAACTTCCATGCTATTGTTGCTCACTTGAAATTTTGTCCAAAAGTGTACTGATGTTGATATTCAATAGCAGGAAAGTATATCTATTATGGAAACATGCTTTATTTGAAACTCTGATGGGTAAGCAAGAGAGACACCTCCCATTTAAAATGCTTAATAATATTTTAGTCATCATTTGTTTGAAACAGAAACAGCCTCTCTATCTCTACGAAGTAGTTGTAAGGTCTGCGTACACTCTACCCTCCCTAGACCCCACTTGTGGGATTCCACTGGGTATGTTGTTGATGTTGTTGTATTTGTTTGAAACAGAAACTTCTTCCATTTGAATGCTCTTAGTATTTCTGTTTTATCTTTGTTAAGTCTTCTTTTCAGTTGATGTGAATCTATGTTTGGTTTTGTTTGTTCTTCTGCCTAGGTTTGATTATTTGCTTCATACATTCTTCATTTTTGTCTCCCAAGTCTAGGTGTTGAAGGACACAATAGGTCCATAGCACAACAACTATGGGCTGCAACAATCTAAAGTTCTTTTTTTTTTTTCCTATGCTGTCCACTTTTAGGTATTCACAGTACAAGAAAATGAGGGAGGCAATTGACAAGTATGAGGGTGGTTTGGAAGCTTTTTCTCGTGGTTATGAACAAATGGGTTTCACTCGTAGGTAATAACTGCTTTATTCTTATTTTATTTTTTTTCTGAAGGTAATCGAGACTGGCTGCAAAACCTTGTCAAACATTTCATGCCATAATGTGATTCTTTCATGCCAATTTGGTACTTAGTTGACCCACTCCCATACCTATACAATGTGATACAGAGGATTTAAAAGGTGATTAGAGGTTGTTATAACTGCGGGAAAAAAAAGAGAAATTGATTATGTTTGTATTTGGAGACATGCATATAGCAGTGAGTAATTCTTGACAGGTTCAGCCTTCCTAAAAATAGGTGTTATCTTGTTCCTATCATTCTTTAAATATCATCTATTGTTGAAAGTTTTTTTGAGCATCTTGTACTTCCCTCCTGTGTTAATTACTCGAATATGAAAAGGATGCTATCCCCCGAAGGTCTTACATTGACTAAATTTAAAAGAAGGCATGTTTTATACTCTCTCCATCCCATTCCATGTGGCACCCCCTTTCCTATTTAGTCCGTCCCAAAAAGAATGTCATTTTACTATAATTAGAAATAGTTTATCTTTAAAATTTTCCTTTTACCCTCAATGAAATGATTATTTTACACCACAAGTTTCAGCAGCCCTCATTTTTTCGTAAACACCATGCCAAGTCAAATGGTGCCACATAAAATGGGACAGAGGGAGTATTGGAATTTGAAGTACATATCTCGAACAACTGGAGTGAATCCTGGGAAGTGACCTTCCAAAGCTAATGTAACACCTGATTGTTGGAGAAGAATCTATATAATTCAGTGATATAGTTTTCCCTTTATTGTTGAATCGTTTACTTTCCTTTTTTATTTTCCTTGGATTGTATGAACGTTATATATTGTAGATGCTCCTCCTTTCCCTTTGTAAGTTTGCTCTCCTCAGAGGGACTGAAGTACCTCATTCTGACCGCCTATGAACTTTGTTGCCAGTGCTACAGGTATCACGTACCGTGAGTGGGCTCCTGGTGCCCAGGTTAGTGTTTCATTTCTTGTTTTCTTTTAGATTCCCTATGATAAAAATCCTCTACATTAATCCGTGTCCTCCATAATCCTTAACTGTGCGGGGTGTGGTCCAATTGATGTCAAGGAGACAAAAAAACATGCTCCATAATTCTGAGGCCACCTCACAACAAATAAAAAGGTGTCTGGGGGTTTCAGCCTCTTTTTTGCACATATAGCATCTGTTTGGGAACTGGATTTTTCTTTTCTTTATGTTGTCTTGGGTGAGACATGCCTCATATAGAGCTGTCCATGTAAAAAAAAAGCGACCTTAGGAGGTAGCTTGGTCGAAAACTTTCTTTCTCTTTATGGATAACCAATTCATTTTCAAATATTGTTGGGAGACTTACCCAAGGAATGGATAAAAAAAATGGAACATCTGATACCAATATGGACTACCTATATCAATTGTTGTGCTTTCTGAAATTGCATGCGCATACAAGGGTTCAAGTTTCGATCGATATTTGCAGAGTTGATTGTCCCTCTCGAAAACAAAGATTTGAAGTGGTCTATCATTTACTGAGTATTCGGTATAATTCACACATTCGTGTACAGACCTTTTTCTGTTAGCAAGTAAAGTATCTAATTTGGCATGTAAGAATTGGCTCGCAGGATACCTAGAGGACTAATCGACTTAAAATCAGCCAACTAAGTACAAATTTGTCTCAAGGAATGAAGGCATTATATTTTGACCTGACTTGTGTTCTGCCAGTATAGGTACCTATAACAGCAAACCGAGTGGTTTGTCTTTTGGTTAGTGGGTCCTTCTATCAGAATAAAAATTGTTTCTAGATATTTATGAAGTCAGATGTGTTCAGAATCAGTATGTTAATTTTCATCAAGGAAACTTCTAAAAGATAGGAGCATTCGTTCGGCAACACACAGTTGTTGGGTTTATGATAGAACATTTTTCTACCAAAGCTGCACATTCTGACGGTTTGTGTAAACTGATTACTAGAAAAATGAAGTTTAGGTGCAGTATATGTTAAATGAGAGACAGATAATTTAAAATAACCTGGAAAGTCATTGGTGGTCTCTACTTTTATGTTCGTCAGTTATACCAACTTCTGTATTTTGTTCATGATAATATAGGTTTGTTGAAAGTCTGATTGCATGTATATCCTCTCCGTTCTTTTGCAGTCAGCTGCCCTCATTGGAGATTTCAACAATTGGGACGCAAATGCTGACATTATGACTCGGGTATGTCCCCCATAGTACATACCCAAGTGGTTCTGTTTCCATTTCTGAAGCTTTGTGTTCTTTTCATTCAATTGTCTTTTCTATTCCTTTCACAGTTTCTATTAAATTGCTTGTATTCTTAGTTCTGTTTACCTTTTCATTTACCCCCTTTTTGATTGAGTTGTATTGGCACGTGATCCTCTTTTCAAATTTGCATGTTACAAGGAAGTCTTTGCAAGAAAATGTGGATTTCTTAAGATGTTAAAGTAATCTTTCTTGACTTGTTTCCAGTAATGTTAAGCTCTATGCAGTGCTGGAATGTTGCATAAAACTAATTCATAGTCTATAAGCAGAATGAATTTGGTGTCTGGGAGATTTTTCTGCCAAATAATGTGGATGGTTCTCCTGCAATTCCTCATGGGTCCAGAGTGAAGGTATGACTCATTTCCTACGGTGCTCTGATTGACTTTCAGGTTTCTTATGCCTTGGCTGTCTGTATCACTGTTTTCTACCTTTTCAGTTAAAATACTTATGTCAAAGCATGTTCAAGATTATTTTCTTTTAGTTTATATAGGTCTATTCACTTCTAAACCTGATAGCACCTCCTCCAATAAGTTGTAGTCTATGTATGATCATGGTGGTTCTATATAACTCTTTGCTAATATTTGCTCTTAATATACTGAAATGTAGATACGTATGGACACTCCATCAGGTGTTAAGGATTCCATTCCTGCTTGGATCAACTACTCTTTACAGCTTCCTGATGAAATTCCATATAATGGAATATATTATGATCCACCCGAAGAGGTTACACTCTTCTCTCTGTTGTTGCTAATAGCCTAGAATATTGTCTTGTATTTGATTCTGCATTTAAACGAGCGTGGTGAATGCTATGTTGCTCGGACTCTCAAATATGTTGTTGCCCCAGTGTCGGATCCTCCAAAAAATGCACTACTTTTGGAGAATCTGACATGCACTGGTCAACATTTTTGTAGAATTCAAGAGTCCAAGCAACATAGGGTGAATCTCACTTCCACAGGGTAGCAGAGGAGGCAGATATCCTGGGTTCGAGCCTAGTGCCACCTATTATCAAAAGAATTTTCTCGTACTGCACCCATGAAAATAAATTAGATGCACTTGTGAGGGGCATGTTGAAGTAAATTAAACTGTGCTCTTTCTAATAGCTCAAACTTTTAAGCGAGATGGTGACACTTCAATGTAATGGAAAATCTATAGTACTTTGAACTTATATGTGATAAAACATACCAGAAAATTCACTCGTAGCTGTATTTAAGTCATCCATGTTTTTCTATTTAGATGGTAATTTATGTAATTGAAATGGCCAAACGGGTTTTACGGGAAATAAATAAAGATTGCTACCAAAAAACATAATTGTAGAGATGCGAGACAATCGGGTTATGTAAGGAGTATGCTATCCATTTGTATAAGGTTATTATGTATTTATTTTTGATAAGTAATATGAGATTTTATAAATATTTGATAAGTAATATGCATAACCATTTCTTCAGCTTCCTTATTGAACACATTTCAAGTTATCACTTCAAAGTGCAACCTTTGGACCTCGAGAAATACTAGACCAGCTTAGTTGTCGTAACTCAGAAGCCTTCCACATGAAGAGATTCTCTCCGAGCAATCATAAAGAGATTTGAGTGATCTTATTCTTAAGATTAGCTTATTCTCATATTTATGTAGCAAGAATTTGAGTGATAAGCTGGATGAATACTCACTTAGTACTGGTGGAGGTAGCATGTGTCCCGGTGGAATAGTTGAGGCGCATGCAAGTTGACCAGGACACCACCATCATAAAAAAAGGAAAAAGGAGAAACTAAAAGTGATAAATATTTGTGTGACATAGATTTTTCAATACAAAAACTACAGAATATGTTGACTTGTTAACCTATGGATTGGAGTTGGTCCATGGAAAGCATAGATTAATAGTCTTGCACAGTGTTATCAAAAGCAAAAAGCGGAAAATAACTCTAAGGTCCATTGAGGCTGTGCAAATAAAGTGTGGGCTTTAATGAAAAAGGCGCAAAGGGGGAGAAAATAAAAACCTTATATGTTTAGTCAAAGACTAATAATTATAACCATGAATGATTAAAATATATGAACAAAGTAATTGAAAACAGAGTACAATAAAGTGAAATATCAATTGTTAAGTGTTGTCTCTTCAGAAGAGGCTCATTGGTAAGGAAAAGTATGTCTTAGAACCTTGATGACAAGACTGAACCACATATTAAGCGAGGCAAAGCACTCAACACTTTTTGAGTCTCCCTTCAAGGCTTAAGCATGCCTTTGACAACACTGGTCTTGTTCTCTTTGTATATTAATTTTGTTGGTTTTGTTCATTAGCTTATTTGTTAGTGTTCTTGCATAGCAGTTTGTGAGTTAGAAGTTTTTTCTTTTCTTTCCTATGAAGTACTTGTATTCCCTTGCTAATTTCTGCATCCTCACAAATTCTATTTCATTTCTGTCTTTAGTTTTCGTTATTATGATTTGTTTTCATTCCTTGTAGGAGAGGTATATCTTCCAACACCCACGGCCAAAGAAACCAAAGTCGCTGAGAATATATGAATCTCATATTGGAATGAGTAGTCCGGTGCGCACCCTTCCTCTTTCATGTAATTTATAATTTATGAATCTGAGTTCTATCTGTCATGACTGCCATATATGTGAACATTTAGTCATCAGAGCATTTATTTCTCTAAAGTGGTTGTTGAAAGGTGAAGTGAAGTGATTGCTGGTTAATTAAGGTTTTGTTGTGTGGTGTCCTGGATGTTAAACTTTTTCTATTGATTTTCTAGAAATGGCATCTGAAGGTCCGTTTTCACATGCCAATATTGTCCTTTATGAAGAAATTATCTTCCACTATAAAAACACGATGGGATAGGGAGACTAGAACATACTGAAAATTGTCCTGTGCGAACCACTAGTATTTTTTACTTTTTTTTTTCTCCTATTGCTATTCTTTCTGTTTATATGACCTAGTGTTCGAGAACTACAAAAGGGCAGCCCGGTGAACTAAGTTCCCACTATGGGGTCCGTGGAATGGCCAAACTACAACTACAAGGGTATATTGTGTGCAACCTTACCCTACATTTCTTGAGAGTGTTTCCACAGCTCGAACCCGTAACGCCCTGGTCACATGGTAGTAGCTTTACTAGTTAAGCCAAGACTCCAGTACGAGATACCTTTTCTCTGTACCAAGATTTTTTTTAATATTTCCAGCTGTTTATATGGACTTCTTCATTTTTGTGATACTTTTGTAAATTAAAATGTTATGATACAAGAGCTGATTCCTCGTGCATATATATTATAGCTGAAAAATCTTATACGCTTTGAATATTTGGATGCTTTGTCTTTATCTAAAAAGCAATAAAATAAAATATTTGGCCCCTTTTTCTATTCCTTGTTCTCCCAAGATACTGGGATAGGATTTACATGCTACATGCATTTTCGAGAAGCTTTTAGTTATTTTCTATCTCAATCTTCTTAAGTTTGCTGTTTTGTCTTAAGAATTGAGTGTGTGTTATTATCCTCTTCCCTTATAGATTGTTCCATATTTGTCATTGCAGGAGCCTAAAATTAACTCATACGTGAATTTTAGAGATGAAGTTCTTCCTCGCATAAAAAAGCTTGGGTACAATGCAGTGCAAATTATGGCTATTCAAGAGCATTCTTATTATGCTAGTTTTGGGTAACTTTGATTTTTGCTGTTTGCATTTGTTTCCCTAGTTACTCTATATCTTCAGCAAGATGTCTTTCTCATCTAATCACTTGGTGCCACTAAGTGTTTAAACTGATAATTTTTAGTATTTCTAAAGGAACTCGTTATCCTTTTTTGTCGCAGATATCATGTCACAAATTTTTTTGCACCAAGCAGCCGTTTTGGAACGCCCGACGACCTTAAGTCTTTGATTGATAAAGCTCATGAGCTAGGAATTGTTGTTCTCATGGACATTGTTCACAGGTATTAATTAATCTTTTTCTATTGCAACTGTGTTTAGCAAAGCTATGGATGGGTTTTTTGTTGTCATTTCTTGTTTTTGATTGTTGACGTCTAATTCATAAATGAAAAAAATGGTGTTTCATTCTAGAATCTAATCATAATAATGGTTAGCCTTTTCTTTACTGGCAGTTATTTTCTATTGACATGCTTTGCTTTGTCCTTAACTCACTGGAATTATTCAACCTTTTGCAGCCATGCATCAAATAATACTTTAGATGGACTGAACATGTTTGACGGCACAGATAGTTGTTACTTTCACTCTGGAGCTCGTGGTTATCATTGGATGTGGGATTCCCGCCTCTTTAACTATGGAAACTGGGAGGTACTTTCTTCCGTTGAAACATGAGTCAGCCAGAACCTTGTGCCTCGTGTCAATGTGTGACAGAAAATATGTTTCTTGTTATAGGTACTTAGGTATCTTCTCTCAAATGCGAGATGGTGGTTGGATGAGTTCAAATTTGATGGATTTAGATTTGATGGTGTGACATCAATGATGTATACTCACCACGGATTATCGGTAAAGTTGACTTGACATAATTTTAATACTTAATTGTGTGATCACAAGTGGCAACTTTTAGACAACAAGGTGCCTAGTAACATCCAAATCCGGGAAAAAAGGAACCTAGTTTACCTTTATATCATTTTGTGGTCTCCAGTATGTTGCTAAATTACTTACCTAATACATTTTAATTTCTATAGGTGGGATTCACTGGGAACTACAAGGAATACTTTGGACTCACAACTGATGTGGATGCTGTTGTGTATCTGATGCTGGTCAACGATCTTATTCACGGGCTTTTCCCAGATGCAATTACCATTGGTGAAGATGTAAGTAGTTCTTGATCTTGACCTTATGGTACTCAATTGCTCTGAGATCATGAGTAAAATTCAAAGAGACCTCAATATGCTGAATTTATGATAATAGGATCATCAAGCTGGAGGATGCCATCAGCTAAAACCAAGTTTTTACTTAAACCAAAAAACAGCATGGAGAATCAATTTGGTTTTGACGTTAAGGCATACAAGTTTTTGTTCTAAGAGGAGTCTAGTTCACTTTTCAGAGAACTACTTGGAAAAGTTATTTTTTAGTGCCTCCTAACTGATCCAAATTCTCGTCTTCCTGAATCATGTTCAGAGTGAAATTTGAAGTTCCATTGTTCCCCCACCTCTAACATAGGTATAGATTTCCCAATGAATTCAAGTGGAATCTGGCATAGGAAGTAGAAGCAAACTTCTTCATTTGTAGAAAACCATGCATTTTGTAAGGTTCTCTACTTTGGACTTTTGGTACTTCTATATGCTTTTCAGTTTTCAGAGGTTCTTCTTTTATGAAAGAAATATTTATTTTTGATAACCTTATGAAAGATATATTTATAATCATTGCAAAATGCAAATTATGCAATGTGAAGGGAACAGACATTTTACTCTATATGGACTGTGACTCCTTATCTTCCCTTAATGCTTTTATTTTTTCTACTAATTTCAGGTTAGTGGAATGCCAACATTTTGTATTCCCGTTCAAGATGGGGGTGTTGGCTTTGACTATCGGCTGCATATGGCAATTGCTGATAAATGGATTGAGTTGCTCAAGTATGTTTCTAATCTTTATATACTTATCCCTGACATTATATAGATTTTTTTGAGAAAGTAATTTATATGATTAATATATGGCTAGAGAACCTACAAATAATGTCACTGATGTTGATTTGAAGTTTGCAATAGATGTGGAGACTCAAGCACAAGCACTGAAACATTTTAATGTGGTCCGCACTGCATATCTTGGTTGTTGTTCCTTGTACATTTTTCTTTCCTTGTCTAAGAGCTCCTTTTGTGGAGCCCTCATTCAACTCGTGAAGTTCTCTCATGAATGACGCAAGATAAGATTCTTAGTAACCAGTAATCTGAATCACTCAAGAGTCATCAGGATGCTTTCCGGGCAAAAACCACCTGTCTCGGCTCCTTTTGCCTTTTGTTCTCAATGGGCTGCAATTCTGATGGTGATGGTCCACTAATCCTGTACATGGATTCTTGCAATCAAGCCATCTTATTCCCTCTTTAACACTAGCCAAAACCTGTATTTGATTACAATTTCTTGGTTCACATTTCAAAAAAAAATTCTAATCTAAAACCATCCGAGCCATTCCTAGCGGGAGGCATTAGTTCAACAAAGGGACAAAAGTGGAGGAAGTTTGTTTACCTTGTATATGTAGGAAGCGTTTTTGTAATATCTCAATGTCTTGAGCGGTGCAGCATTTGGTTATTTGGAACTGGTACTACTTTTGAAGTATCTCTTAAGTGGGACAAAGATGCATGAACTCTTGTTGCGAGACAGTTTTAGAAAGATTATTCTCAGACCGTTTGTTCAACTTTAATTAGATGTTTTCAATGTTTATGCTATTATGAGCGAAAGTTATTCCATTGATGTGTTTCAACGTGCCCCAGTACGATGGCAGTACGTGTCTGCTACTTGTTTGACTATATGCTCTATCTATATAGAACACAAAATACTCGCTTGCTCTTAGGATTTGCTCCTAGTTTTGTGTTTGACTTACATAATTTCCAGCAGTTAATAATTTTTTTTTTTCTAACACTGTTTTTTACAGGAAACGAGATGAGGATTGGAGAGTGGGTGATATTGTTCATACACTGACAAATAGAAGATGGTTGGAAAAGTGTGTTTCATACGCTGAAAGTCATGATCAAGCTCTAGTCGGTGATAAAACTATAGCATTCTGGCTGATGGACAAGGTTATATACAGTTGGTTTTTTGTGTGTTTCTCAGCAATCAAATTGGAACTTAAAATTGGGAATGCCACTTGAAGGAGAACTTTAATTCTGCATTAACTCATCCATTAATTTGAGGGAGAAGTCTACTTTCTTTCACCTACAAGTTCTATTAGACATTCTATAATTTCAAGAACCTATCAGCTTAATTTCTGAACTAAATTTTCTCTAAGGATGTAACTATATAGGGATCCACTGCTATCTCCCTTTCAAAATTGTTGCCTTTTTGTTTCTATAGTAATAATGTGTGAGCATGAATATCATAAGAGATATGAGAAAATGAAATTGTTAACAAGCAAATGTCAATTATGAGTTTATGAGGCCCAAAAATAGCATCTTCAACGACTAGGGCTGTATGCTTTATTGATTTAGTTTATCAAGTTCTCATGTAATGCTTCACCCCCACCCCCAACTATCATTTTCAGGATATGTATGATTTTATGGCTCTGGATAGACCGTCAACACCATTAATAGATCGTGGGATAGCATTGCACAAGATGATTAGGCTTGTAACTATGGGATTAGGAGGAGAAGGGTACCTAAATTTCATGGGAAATGAATTCGGCCACCCTGGTATAGATTTCTAACCCTCCTTGGCCATATATCTTCTCTTGGCTGCTGTTGATCTTTTACAATTTTCTTTCCTGGTATTCTTTATAGTACAGTAATACATTCATTAATGTTTTTTCAGAGTGGATTGATTTCCCTAGGGTTGAACAACACCTCTCTGATGGCACAGTAATTCCCGGAAACCAATTCAGTTATGATAAATGCAGACGGAGATTTGACCTGGTTAGCCCTTACACTGTTTCTTATCTAAGTTACTCCCTCCTTTTCAATTTGTTTGTCTGGTTTTGACTTGACATGAAATTTAAGAAAGTAAAGAAAACTTTCGAATCTTGTGGTCTTAAATTAAAGATATGTAGAATGTATCAAAATGCCCTTTAATCTTGTGGTCTTAAACATGCTAGGTAGAAAGTTAGAATTAAAGAGTTGCCAAAAAAAGGGAAGAGGCATTTTCTTAAAATGGACTAAAAAGGAGAGTAAGACAAAAATTGAAACGGAGGGAGTATATGATTTACCATTCTAGCTTTTTGGTGCATTGATGTGGCGCTGATGCAAATACTCCCTCAGTTCCCAAAACAAATGATGGGGTTTAGAGTACGAGGATCAAAATATACTTGGAACTTTTTCGCAGTATTATACCGTGTTCCTTTTTAACATTTTCAGTCTTAATCTTTGAGTCCTTATCCTTTGCTGGATCTTCAGGGAGATGCAGATTATTTAAGATACAATGGGTTGCAAGAATTTGACCGGGCTATGCAGTATCTTGAAGATAAATATGAGGTATATATTTATATTGTACCTGCTTTTTCAGTTTTGTGCTTCTCGATTTCCCGTACCAGTACTCATTTTTTTGGAGGAAGTTCTGGTCTATGTTCATGTAGTGTCTTTTACTATATATCTAAATACAGTTTGCTGAAAATGCTTGGCCATAAGCCATAATGATTCACTCATTACTGTGCGGATAGATGAAAATTACTGCCAATTATGTTAGTCCGGTAGATGTGATATCATTGAGAAAATGCAGTTAAAGTTTTGAACTTGTAGAACTTTTTTGTAATAAAAAGTAGCTACCTACCCTAATTACCAAAGTCTTAACCAGCCATAACTAGTTAATTGGTCTAACAGTCAGTTCGAAGGTTATAAAATTCATAATCCTTACCTTGTAGCTTGAGCTTTTAGTTCTTTTACCCTGTTTGGTGGTGGTGGGGGGTGGGGGGTTGGGGGGGGGGGGGGGGAGAGAGACCTGGATTGAGAAGATGAAGTAGACAACTCCTTTTTTTTTTTTTTTTTGCTGCTGTCGGAGAAACAATTTGTCTGTCGGCCACAAAGCTAGCTCATGGAAAGAATGTAAAGAAAAGGGAAATTGGATCTAACTCAGCCGTAAAAACTAGCTCATGAGGTGAGGATTGTCCAAGACCATATAAATGATTAACATCCCATTCCATCATCCAATATGGACACAATTTGACGAACAAGCACAAGATTAACAAATAACTCAACATCCATAAAAAATAAGAAGAATACAAATACATTGAATGACATGGTTTCATCACAATCTTAGAATGAAAAACATAGCCATGTCTAGGAATATTCATGCACTTCTCAATTATACTGAAGGAACTAAGAAAAACCAGAAGAAAGTTGTCTGGAAAGGTCATCTTTTCAAGAATCTCCTTTCTTGCCTTCATTTTCTTGCTCTAAACTGTCAGCTTTGCCTTAATTGTGAAATTTCCTTATAGATGTCATGGTGCAAGTTTGTGGCGCCTATGAGGGTGCTCAAGCCTTCCGTTATCCTCCTATTGTGCTCCATTTGTGACTCTTGGCCTTCCGGCTCCACCCCTTGCTTGAACATCCTTCAAAACCTTAAAGGACCTTGTCACAGTACAACCAAATCACCAAGAAATCATTATTGAAGTGTCAAATAAAGGTTAATTGCACATTATCACATGTGACATGCAATATCATCACAGAATAGACACATTTTACCTCCATAGTATAGAACATCGTTAAAACTATTCGAATATGAGCATTATATCTGTCCATAGGCCCATCACCCAGCTTCCTGGCTTTACCATTATAGTCAGCACTTCCTTTGTATGGAAAACCAGCTCACTGTGCATGTGTGGATTTCTTTCACCATATATCAAGCATAGTTTGTGCGTGAATCTTTCAGAAGAACAAATAGAACAATTATTATCGTAACACTCTTCCCTAGGTTTTAAAATGAACTGGTTAATTTGAGCTTACTGCACCTTAGAGCATGTTGAAGTTTCTGATTGTTCTTTACATATAGTTCTAGGCTTCCACTTTCATTTTCAGACAATGTAAATCCCGCAAGGCGCATTCCTCTTTTTCTTTAGATTTCCCTGCTCATATTGTTTTTGAATAACCGTGGTGTCCAGGCCAACTTTTCATACCTCGACTAATTTTACGGGTCCTGCTTCCTCCAACCAACACAGGTACCGGGTATTTGTCCACCAAGTCTTGGACAAATAGGAAGAATCACTTGGTGTTTTTTTTCGTCCGTTACGATTTGAACTTTGAACTTCATGGGTTTCAACAAACTTCATTGACCATTAGACCACATGCTTGGGTGCTTCCACTTAGGTTGTCAAAGTGTCTTCGAGCTGACTTTAAAACCTGATAATGACATTTCGAGAACAGATGGAACAAGAAGTTATTTTTATGCCAATCTCTTGGTATTCATCTTTAGAAAACAAGCATGATAATAGTCTGATGTGCAGCTTTATTTTCTTCAGTTGTCATGTATATTTACTTGTGTAAGGAAGACTTTTGAATTTGTTTGTCTGATTTTGACTTGACAAGGGGTTTAAGAATGCAAAGAAGACTTTTAAATTTTGTGGTCTTAAACTAAAGATATGTAGAATGTACCAAAATGCCCTTTAATCTTGCAGTCTTAAACGTGTCATGTGGAAAGTTGAAATTAAAGAGTTGCTAAAAAAGGAAAAGAAACATTCTTTTTGAAACAGACTAAAAAGAAAGACAAAAAAGATTGAAACTGAGGGAGTACTGCTGTATTCACTATTCTTTGTAATTTGTTCATATTTTGTACTTCTGTGTAATGGACTAATTTTTATCTATTCTTTCTCGCAGTTTATGACTTCAGAACACCAGTTCATATCACGTAAGGATGAAAGAGATAGGATGATTGTATTTGAAAGAGGAAACCTAGTTTTTGTCTTTAATTTTCACTGGACAAATAGCTATTCAGACTATCGCATAGGCTGCCTGAAGCCTGGAAAATACAAGGTATGCTGAGTTGAAACCTTTCTTTTCTCCAAGTACGTTTACTCAATCTTTCATTTGAAATGGAAGTCATCACTTTTGTATTAGCGATACAACCAATTAGTTGACCTACGTTAGAATGAACAATCAGAAAATGTTCTTTTGATTAATGAATCGTTACTGCTCCCCGTCTTGATCCAAACCATTCAATTTCCTTTTCCTTCTCTTTTATACAATCACCCTGGAACCTAAAATAAATCCAAGAACCTCTGTTCTTTGCAGTAGTGTATATAAATATGAAATGCTAAGTCTGAAATGCTGGTATTCGTTGACCGTTAGTTTGGCTCTTCATATATCTTTGCTTGCAATAGCCATGTTGTAGGATGATCAAGTGATAAATCAAGAATTGACACTTCACGGTATTACTTCCATATAAAGTGGTAGAGCGTCTCTACCTTGTAAGGTAGGGTAAGGTAAGCGTACACACTATCCTCCCCGAACCCACTTGTGGGATTACATTGGGTATGTTGTATGGTAAGAGGGCTATGAGGTTTTGTTGGATGGTAGATAATATTAATGCAAATGTGAAGACTGACATTCAACTCAAAATCAGTACTTTCTTGGAAAGCAAGAATTTTTCATGTAAAACTTTGGTTCGGAGCTGGTCCATTTCCTGTATTTAACGAAAAGGGACATCGGGTTATCTCTCGAACTATGTGTCTTTTTGAAGTCCTTACTGTACGTGATTCTTAAGAACTTAACATCTTTCAGAATGTTGCCTTAGTTTCTTCGTCAGCTTCTTGATGTGCTCTATGAACTCGATTAACTTGATGTGATTTACTGCAAAATGTTGTGCCTCTAGGTTGTCTTGGACTCAGATGATCCACTTTTTGGTGGCTTCGGGAGAATTGATCATAATGCCGAATATTTCACCTTTGTAAGTTAAAATCTCCCTTTGTTATTATCTCAGCCTGTGACTTTTAGTTTTGTTTCAGAAAGAATTTTCTAATATCTACACAATCTCATCTAAACAGGATGGATGGTATGATGATCGTCCTCGTTCAATTATGGTGTATGCACCTAGTAGAACAGCAGTGGTCTATGCACTAGTAGACGAAGAAAAAGAAGAAGAAGAAGACGAACAAGTAGTAGTAGTAGAAGAACCCGATGAAGAATGAACGAACATGTGATCGTGTTGGAACGCTACTTGGTCATCCACATAGAGCTTCTTGACGTATCTGGCAATATTGCATCAGTCTTGGCGGAATTTCATGTGACAAAAGGTTTGCAGTTCTTTCCACTATTAGTAGTCCAACGATATACGCAGAGATGAAGTGCTGAACAAACATATGTAAAATCGATAAATTTATGTCGAATGCTGGGACAGGCTTCAGCAGGTTTTGCTTAGTGAGTTCATATTGCGTTCTGTAAATTATCATCTCTTTATATGTACAGTCAACTAGAAATCAACTATGTGAGACCTAAAATACAATGACTATAAAAAGGAAATAGAGCTGATCTAATGATTTTATTCGGCACAAATTTGTCGACGTAGTCACCTGGTGTTTGTTGCTAGTGGGAGATGATAGATAGGTTACCTATGGAATAAGCCAAGGTGTGCCCAAGCTAGCCTAAACATCACGGTTATCAGAAAATCAAAGTTCTTAAATGAAGCCTAATGTAGGTTAAGTACTTACTCTGGTAAACTGATCATTAAATAGATACAAATAGGCGAATATTTTATGAAAAAAGATCAATCTTTTCACATTCTTTTTGGGATGTTGTTGAACTGAAAGTTGACTCAAACATCATGATTATAATAAGAAACTGTAGATATCCTTGTCATTTTCTCATTGGAAAAAGAAATTAGCAAAACCAAAATAATACAAACATAGCTAATGCAATGCACCTTTGTAGTATGCTTTCAACACAAAAGATGGGAAAAAGAGTTGTCTAATTAAGTGCCAACACAACTAGCCTCCGACGTGATACAAAACGCTGGTTGGCGATGAGTTTGACATCGATGACCTTAATGCTTCGGCTAGTGGTCCACCCATCGATGCCACTTGGTTCGTTCCCCACATGGAACGTTCAACGTTATGGACTCGAGTACCAGAGTTATGTCTGTCTCCCGTAGAGAGCTTTAACGATATGTCAGATGAGGGATTTCCGGGCATCGAAATGGAGAGGCTGGTGGCAGAAGCCATTGAAGTAGCATTTTCATTTTCTTCAACTTGTTGTCTAGGCCAATCATCAAAGAAATGGCGAAGGATTTGGCCATTGGATTTACTATCATTTTGGGCTTCCATTGGACCTTTTTTCTCAATTATACATTTTGAAGGCCTACAAATCAAAACAAGAATTAACTTAAATAGTCGTCTAGTCAACAATATGTATAATCCATATGTAATGTGTATAATTGTATATAATCTGTGTATATCGGACAAGAAAAGCAACCATGAATCCGATTGGCTATTTGTTAAGATGTCATAATACCCTATTACTATTTAATACTTATCACAAATAGTTATTTTATATGCGACCTAATTGTATAAATATTTTTTTATGCTATCCGTACATAAAACTTACACATTAGTACATAGGGGGACCTTTACAAATGCAGAGACAAAGAACAAGTGGATAGGGTGCAACTATGCACTAAAGGCCAAAGCAAACTCAAGAAAAAAATCAAGTGTGTGGACCAAAACAATCTTGAATGAGATTTTAACAATCACAAGAAAAAATTTCAGTAAGTGGACCCCTCCATGAGTGAAAAAATAAATAAATGTAAATATGATTATGGAATTTGAAATAGATAAAAATAAACCTATTTGATCAAGGTTTTAATTTAGATACTCTCTTCTTCTGACAACAATAGCAGGTTCAGTGTAATTTGTAACAAAACAACAAGATAATCATAACAAATAAAATGACAGGTAATAGTGAAAATTAGGAGAATATGATACTACGCTATGTGTATACTAACTAATACTATATTACAACACTCAATTATCTATTACTCTTTTATCCTTATTCTAGAGATCCAAATCTTTCTATTTAGGTCATGTTCTCATTAAGTTGAAGATATATTCTCCCTCTTGTGAGACAAGTTAATCAACAACGTTTATGGTCGAGTTAGAAGTACTCATTCATCTTTAATTAGAGTTCTTAAGGTTCCAATCCTCAGTATAGAATCATCTTTGTACGAGAACACTAAATAGTTAATATAGAACTTTCCAATGCAAATCCAACTTTAATCGATTTTAATACATATATCAAATACCGAATAAAAAACCAAAACAATTTAATATTAGCTCCTCTCAGTAAGTGCCCCCCACCCTCCAAGAGTGAATAACAGAAAGAATATTAGGAAAATGTGATAATGGAATTTGAAGTAGATAAAGATAAAGCTATTTGATGAAGGTATTAATTTATATATTCCCCCTTTTGGGAGACCACTATCAATCAAACATTATAACTTTGAGATGTCTCTTTGGAGGTGGTAGGGAAAAAGATAAGGATGGGGTTAGATGAGAATAATACACACACATAAATTAGTCCCTTTAGAATAAAGTTAAAAGAGTTCAATGTTTGTCTTGCATTATTGAACTTCTTGTCTCCCTCTTTTGCTTAAAACCATTCATGTTTTTAGTGGGACACCAAAAAATAATTGACAAAACTATTCGATATTTGTGTTGATGGAAAGTAAGATATTTCATGAAATTTGTTAAAGTGTATGCAAATTGACTTGAACATCATAATTGTAAAAAAAGAAAAAGACCAATCATGTCGACATTTGTTAAAAACCATCTGTGTTCTTGTTGAAAGTAAGAAAGAAACTAGATTTCTTCGCATCTATTTAAGCTCTAGATATAAGATCATGTTTATTGTAAACAATTATTTAATGATTTAAAACACTATCTATTATCGATGCACATAACTTAAACTCAACATTTCAAAAAGGTGTACCTTTGATTGAGGTGAAGTAGATCAATTGAATTTGCATGTCCAGATAGAGCAAATTGAGGCGTAACCCCGCCATGACCTCCCATGGCGGGGCTGACTTTAAGGACTTCACTGCCGCCCCTGCTGCTCGTGGCTGCATTGCAGCCACGAGGGGCGGTGGTTGTGGGGATTTCCACTGGCTTTCTTGAACGGTTCCTACCACGATGGACGTGGCGTTCACAGTACTTATGTCCACTCACTACATCTCTTGAACATCTCCATTTCTTCCCATCAGTTCTCCTACACCTCCCTGGCTCTGGATCCATATTTGTTCTTCCCCAATACCCTGAGTGTAACACTTCAATTTTACAAAAGAAAAAAATGTTAGTAACTTTTTGTTCTTGGCATTCATGTATGACCAGAAGTCAAGAATTTCGTTAAGGCCGTTCATAGATATATATATTTATATACATTATTTTTTATGTATATACACTTGGTATATCTTTCTAGATGCACCGTATACATTTCAAACCAAATATTGTTCAACTGACTACCCTTCACTGTTTACGACTTCGCCACTACATATATCATACAAAGTTCAAGAATGTGTGATTATGTAGATGAAGTAAAAGTATACTATAGTACTATCAGGTCATTCAAAGGATATATACACGAAATGCTCCTTAGAAAATAAGATACGTTACCTACTACATGTCTATAACAGGTAAAAATGACCTGATAGTGTAAAATTTATTTACACTGACGGTATATATTATTTAAACTCTATAATAAACAATTCGAATTTGGAAAAAAAAAAAGTAAACTTACAAGCTTGTTGATAATTATGATATTGTTGAGGCATATTATAATAAGGAGATGAATTGATGAGACTTTTTTTAATAAGATGAAGAAGTTCATGAGGAACAGGAGCACCAGCTAACATATGTTTGTAAATCAAAGCCTGTAGTTCAAGTTCTTGCCACTGAGCTAAGCTGAAGTAACCATTTCCCATACCTATGGTCCAAAACAAGAAGATAAAATAATTGTTAAGAATTCTCACATTGGAAAAGGGATGGAAATTTGGTCTCCTTCTGTGGAGTTGGACAATCTGCCCCTCGTAAGCTAGTTTTTGGGGTTGAGTTAGGCCCAATATCCATAATTACAATAATTATGGATATTTTACATAACAACAAAAAAGCTCTAAACTTTAACAGACACAAGGAGTGAAGAAGTCAGTAATTTCCTTAAAAGTGTCCAAATTCAATATTCATAGCTCAAATAGTATGTGTGGTAAGAAATCTACTATATGTATATACAAAATGGTAATCCAAACTCATAAAAATCAAATCTTGAATACGTTTCTACGAATAAAAAAGCTTAAAACTTTAAGAGACACAAGTCATAGAAAAATCAGAAATTTCATTAAAAATGTACAAAAAGTAATGTTTGATTTCGACCAAATTTAATAATTTTGATTCACACTCTATATATGTGTTAAAAGAAATCTACTAGGTAGATAGAAAAGTCACATTTCAAACTCATAAAGTTTAAATATTGAATTCGAAGGGAGTAAGATAAAAGACAAAGGAATAGTAGTATTTACTTACTGGGAAGTTTGGTGGGAGTAAGTGTTGAATCTGCAAATGCTGACAATTTATTGATAGGTTCAGATACAAACAATGGAAGAGCAAAAGAATCAGAATCAGAATGTGAATAACAAGAAGAAAAAGAGTCAAGATCAAGAACAAGTCTTGGTAACTTTGTTGAATTTTCTTCTTCTGATGATTCATTTCTCCATTGCTTCAACTTGAAGTCCATTGGTGGGGTGGGGTTTCGGGGGTTTGGGGGGGGGGGTTGTTGAAGTTTAAAGTTTGGTTGTTGATGAAAAAAAGAAGCTTTTTTTGCAGTGAGTTCTTCTGTGGACCATTTTTATATGTATCTTTGGCAGGAAGAGTTCAGTGAGAGAAGGGAGGATAAAAAGCTGCAAAGTTACAGACTTTGTTGAGGCCACTCAAAGGATTTGAAAACTAACTTTTAAGTAACAGGGTTGTAGTGCAATGGTGGTGAGATTGTTTTATTCTTAATTAGATGTTTTGGATTTGAGCATTGAGTATGGAGGAAATCATGTCGGGAGTGTCGCCTCTGAATGGGCTCTGCAGTATGCGATCTGAATTTAGTCGGGGCTTCAATGTGGGCTATGGACACCGAATAGAAAACCAAAAAAAAAAAAAAACTTTTAAGCTACCAACATGGGTTGTGGTGTGTGATGATGAGACTGTTTTATTCTTAATTAGAGTTTCGAATTCGAGCCTTGGGTATAGAAAAAATAATATATTGGGAGTTGCCACTTCCAAATGGGCTTTGCAGTATGCGATTTGAATTTAATCGGGACTCTAATGTGAGCTTCAGACACCAAATGAAAAACTAAAAAAAAACTAACTTTTAAGGTTGCGTTGCAACATGTGAAATGAAGTCGTAATTTTAAAATTGTGTTTATATTAGATTTGATATTAAGAATTTTAAAAATTGAATCTATAAAATTTAAATTTTGAATCTATTGTGAGTGGGTGAGTCAAACTTGTAGTGAATATCAAATTTAGACTTTTTTGCATATACTACAATATAAGAGAGATTTAATAACAATATATAAAATATTTAGCGAGTTTCTAAAATTTCAAGTGTCATTTATATAAAGTGTTGATTATAACTATGCATTTATTGTTGCCACTAAATATAATATAGCAACAATTGTATTATTGACACTAAATCCTTGATAGTATAATTATAACAAATCTTAGATATTTTTTCTTCTTTTTAAAGCTAACAACAATAGCATGATCTCATATAATCTTATAAATGGAATTTAGAAAGGATCCTTACCTCGTAAAAAAATTATTTCAATAAATATTCAGTTCAAGTAAAACATATGAAAAAATTAAGTCTATATCAAAATTGTCCAATAATTTTCAAAGGAAACAAAAAAAATGTTTACACCAATTTCTACTTACCTATAATAATCTTAGCTTTCTTTAGAAGGTAGGGTAATATTATTATTATTATTTGGTCAAAAGCTACAAGATTATGTTACAAGTGTAGGATGAAAAAAGTTTAATTAATGATAGAGGTATTTTGGCTTTGATGTGAAAGCCCTTTTACAAGTATCTTTCTTTAGAATGGAACAAGACTATAGGTTTGATTAATTATTAATTAATTACAACTACCAAGATATTCCCTGTTAATATGTTTCTCTAGGTGTTATTTAACAGAGATAAGATAAGATAAAATATACAATTATTTAAATTTATTCATCTTTTTGTTAATTCCCCACATGCATGTCATGATAATGTCAAGTGCAACAATTTGACTCAAAACTTTTAACTTTAATTTGTGGTCAAATGTCTTCAATTTGCTTCTGATTACTTCTTGTCATGATAATCATAAATTTATATAAAGCATGTAGTCATTTTCCTTCTTATGGTATGATCATGATACTTATCAAAAATCGAATTTTTAATTAATGGAGAAATAATATTATTATTTTTGTTCAATAAGATACCCAAGTGGATGATTGATTCAGACATAGGGCATAGGCCTCCCAAAAAATAACAAAGGTGTGCAAAGATTTTCTCGGATCGGACGAAGAACTGATAACAGACACAAAATCATCCATTCTGGCTTTACTTAATTTAAGCCCCAACTTAGATATTTACTTAATTTAAGTACAAAGAGTGTACTGCTTGTGATTAGCTTAGATTTAAGCCGCTATCATCATATTCCAATAAGTTCATGTTATTTCGCCTAACAATTTGACGCTTGTATTACTCTTCCACAATCTCATTTTAAGTTCCTTAATTCCATCTGTTGGATTGATCGTTTGGTTGTAAACCAATCCCTTGGACTACTATAAAAAATTTGATCTTAATACACTTGCTTGTTCCGAGTCAAAATGTATATTTAATCGAATATGTTTGACGTATTTTTATAATAATCAAATTTAATATTTGTAACGTGCCTAATGAATCTCTTAACATAAATACTTTGTTTAAATAAAAGTTATTAAATTCATGTGAATTTGTATCTTGACTTTTAGCTCCACTCCATTTCACTATCATATTTTTACACCTACTTATTCAATACTATATGTCGTCGATAAGGATATATATATCATATCATATATTATTTAAAGTTGCAAGCTCCAAAGATAAAAAGTTGAATTACCATTTTACCCCTAAGCTAAATTAAACACCTAATTAAATATGAAATAATAATATTTTAATTATTTTTGTTGAATGGTAAGTTATTTATTAGAAAGGTAATGTAGAAGAACAAGAGTCAACTACGATTTCAAGAATTTTAAGAGTAATATGTAATTGGTAAAATAATTAAAACTAAATAATTGTTTTTAAATAAGTACATGAATCAAGGTTTTCCCCCTTTTAATCTTGAATTAAAGAATATGAAGAGTTGCAGCTAAATCAATATATACCATTACCAAATACGGATTTGTCATCTTGGGTTCTTCCACTAGCAATTCTACGTAGTCTCCTATGGTAAAGTTCCTTATTTTCTCCTCTTTTCCATCTTCTATTGTTTGTTAGTAAGATTTTGATCATTAATATATATTTTTTTCAAATTAGTCTATCTATGTTTTGAGATTAACAATAGAGTGTTTACTAAGTTTGACATCTTCACTTTATTTAGAAAACCGAAAAGATTTTGAGAAAGATGAATTCATAAGGTTAGAAATATCAAATATGCCTTGTACATTGTCCTACAATGATTAAGTTTGATTACCTTATAATAAATGAATCAAATTCATTTGATTCGACATTTTGTGTTTTTTATAAATTATATTTGAAAGGTTTGGTTCATTGTTTTAAAGTTATGCACAAGATTGATCTAATATTATAATGTTATAATTTCACCCTTATTTTTGAAGGAAGAAAATAGTAAGATAGATTCACTGAGATTAAGTTGGTATTATATTTTAAAATAATATTTATTTAACTTTATAAGCATTTTTACTTATTGACATATTATGGGGTACACGCATGACGCGCGTGCCGAAAGACTAGTATATTATATATAACCAAACGTTTTAATTTATTTTTTTAATAAAGATTTTTGTTCTCATAAATAGGAGTATACAGTATATTTTTTTAAAAAAATCTGAAAAATAATTAAAGAAAAGATTGTAGTGATGGGTCACATGTCTGTGAGGGATGAAGACTACTCTATACATAACTGACACAAAATGTCAGATAAAAAAAAATCACAGTTTTGTGTCAGAAATTTAACAGCTTCGTATGTGGGTCCCATCACCCCCACCCCACGCCAACTAAACTCGGATTCGCGTCGAAAAATTTCACATTGAGAATAAAGTTCTCCTAGTAAAAATGACTTCGTATTCAAAGGAACTCGAATCCAAAACTGATACTTATCAATCCACCAGAATTCTTATTGGTTTGCTTGACCTTTTATTTTGTCTGTTTTATATTAGTTGTCCATTTTTCTTACATGACTTTAAGAACTCATTTGATAATAGAGATAATAACTAATTCCAAAATCATTTAGGATGTTTATCTCAAGTTTAGTTGAGATAAATCTGTGGATTAACAATAACTTATCTTTAAGAAGAAATTCCTTTGGCTAGAATAGTAAAATAACATATTTTACACTATGTTATACTATGTTATTTTACCTTTTGAATATTTTTATCCTTTTAACTTTAACGTCTTTTTAATTAAAAAATGGAAAACAGATCAGTTTATTTTAAAATAAAAAAAATATTATAAACTTAATAAATTTTTGGCTAAATTCTGACCAAATTTTCTGACCATTTAGCATAACCATATCTTTAAATTACTTATTTTGAGATTGTTGTGTTATTTATATCCCACTTTGAAGGTTGGATAACAATCCTGAAATAACTAATCTCGAGAAAACTAATTAGGTGATAACATATTTTCCAACCAAATGTGATAAGAAATTATAATTATGAAGGATAATTTTATTAATTTACCAATTAAGAAACTTTTTTAGAACCTGATAAATTTGTATACACTTTGAAAAATGAATTAATTATAATGGTAGAGTAGAATTTTTCTAAAACTAATTTTATTTTGATTTTATAAATTAATAAAATACTATAAAACAATTATTAATCAAAGTGAACATGTAAGCATGCGACTAGTAACTTAAATTAATCACGTGCTTGCACGTGACTTATTTTTCCAAGGTCTTCCTTGTTTTCATACTACTAAAATTTTGTTTTGTTATTTTAAAGTTCAAACATTGATATCTATTCTCCGCGCTTTAAATATGTCTGACGTTTAATGTTTTAAATCATTATCTCAAAAAGTCATATTTTCTAAATTGTTATCCCAAAAAGGGTTAATCGATTAAAAAAAACTTAAATCTAACAAGATAAATATAAGGAAAATGATATTGATTTACTATTTAAACAGATAGGTATAACAAAGATAGATTCAAGTTATACTAATTTATCATATCTTGTAAATAACTCAATAAGATACGTAGAATTAAGATAACATTATTATATGTCGACTTGTTATGACTTGTGAACAGTTTAACAAGATTAGAAGAAAATAGCACTAAGTCATACCAAATTTATTGCGATACATGAACAATATAGCAAGTTTTGTAGAATAAAGATAGTACCAAGTCATTTTTAAACCGTTAGCACTTGTGAACGATTTAACAAAATAGCCAAAATGAAGATAACACTAAGTCATACCAATATGTCGTAACTTTTGAATAATAGTTAAATACAAGCAAAATTTACCAATCCGACAAAACTTGTGAATAATTTGGGGATAAAATTAACAAAGAGTGTGAAATCAACTAACTTATTTGTGGAAATTAACCCATTAAAACCAATTATTTCACACACCAAAACTTGGCCCATTTCTTTTTGTAGAGTTTGAGCCCAGCTAAAATATGAGGCCCAATTTTATTTCTGGCCTTTTTGTTATGGATCATCAGGTGTTGTCACATGAGAAAGGTTCAACAAAGAGGCAAAGTAGTGGTATATTTCTTGGGAAAATTATGAAGAATAGCAAGCATTTATCCTATCTTAGGTACTATAGCTATAGTTTAAGAAAATTGTAATCTAGGCTATAGTTTCTCTAATTCTTGGTATTCGTCTGATTTGTATGATTCGTCTGATTTGTATAAATCTAGAATTTGTATAATTTGGTTCCCGATTGTATAAATCCATAATTTTGCATATGCTTATCCTAATTATTTGTATACGATTTATGAAAAATTCATAATAAAATTTGTATAAATCTAGAATTTGTATAATTTGGTTCTCGATTGTATAAATCCATAATTTTGTATATGCTTATCCTAATTATTTGTATACGATTTATGAAAAATTCATAATAAATTACCCTATTTGTATATTGGCATGTGAAATATGCAAACAAAATTTTGAAAAATTTATAAATACAAAATTTGTATATATTTACCCTATATGTATATTCACATGAGAAATATACAAACTACAACCCTTATAGAAAAAGAAACTATAGCTATGGAGCGCAATTATCAAAACTATAAATATATAGATATATTACACTGCTATGTCTATTATGTTTGCTATTTTTTGAAATTTTCCCTTCTTTTGTTTTCATTACAAACAATACACTTCACCTACTCTTTTTTTGCAACCACTAGTGCTCATGTCCATAGTAGAGAGGGCGAAAAAGTATTGATGAAACAACACAAGCAAATTTCTATTGCTACGTAACAACAAAGCAAGATAGCATTTTGCGCTCACATATTTGAATGGGATGAGAAAGCTCATAACAGCTTTTAGATAATTTTGGTATGTTTGGACTATGAGCTATTGGTTCTGGCCCAATTATAATAGGATCCATTGAACATTCCAAATATTGAAAATAACATCTTCTCACTTGTGTGAAATTTTTGTCTAAAAAGATGAAACAGGCCTATTCAGGAACAAGAAAATATCATCGCGATTTATTTTCAGTCTCAAGTTTTCTCTTCAAGTGAATATATCGCCATCTTAGTTAACTGCAGAATCCGCCCTTCGTTCCCCACCTTCTTCTCCCCTGGTCATGTTCGTGTGGACTAATACACTTCTTAATAAAATCATTCTCGTTGACAATTATTTATTGAGAGCTATGTTTTCACGATGTTTTAGCTATTAATTATGTTTGAAAGTGTAAACTAATTTGTAATATTCTAAAAAAGTAATTAAAAGGATAAATTGATAGAATTATTCTTTTTATTTATAACTTTTTAGAGATCGCAAAAAAAAGAGTGAAACGTGAATAATAATACTCCCTCTGTCCCTAATTACTTGTCTATTTTTTCTTTTATAGTTGTTCCTAATTACTTGTCCATTTTAACAAAATTAAGAAAGGACAATTTTTTTAACCTATTATACCCTCAATTAAATGACTAATTACTTTGAAAAATATAGAACTTTTTATCCACTTCATAATTAATAGGGATAAAATGGTAAACTCACTATGTTATTAATTATTTTTTTAAAATGTGTAACAATTCAAAAGTGGACAAGTAATTAAGGCCAGGAAGTATATAAGAAGAAGTGGGTAGTAGCTATCAACATATTAGAATTCTGCCATTCAACCAATTAATTATGGAATCTTCATAAGTGGTTACCAACAAATTAATAAATGTACCTAGCTCCAAAAGTGGCAGTTTTTAATTTCTTAATTACTTGGTGAGTTGAAATATATTTACTACTAATTCAATAAATTCAAATTCGTGTCACGTAAAATTTATTAAAATATCAAATAAATTTTATTAAAAAATTTATCAATACTTGAGATCGAAATCGAAATCGAAACCATTGATAACTTTTATTACTAAAGTAGAAAAAAGAAATTAGTGTTCACATAACAGATAAGGACCTATTATTTTCTTTTTAATTAAATACTAGTGAATGGGGTCCAATTAGGTTTTTTGTTAATACAAACAAAAAGAAAATGAGTACAAATAGGGTGGAACTAAGGTATCAAAATTGTTGGATTATCCAACTGAATATGATAGTTTAATTATAAATGATCAAAAAGATATTAATTGTTTTTTTTAAAAAAATTTATAAAGAAACAATAAAGTCTCAACCGTTATAGATAAATCCACCTGAATAAGACATGTTAGTTGTCTCTTTTTCTTTTCTTCGATTTCTCACTCAATATATGATATTTATATTGAAATCATAACTAATTAAAATATACACCACATAAGACTCGATTATATAAGAAATATGTGTTTTCTAATAAAAAATTTTCATGTCAAAAGCTGAAAACGTCTGATTAACGGTGAAGTAACCTAATACTCACTATTTTAACTAGACATCATTTTCAGATTGAGACTTATGAGACATGACTTTGTTATGAAATATATTAAAGTTATGAACTAATCATAAATCATAATTAATGGATTTTTAATTTAGACTTTTGAAAATGACGTTTGAATTAATTTTTTGGATCAATTTAGCTTTTAATTTTTTCCTAAAAAGTAATCTAAATGCATGAATTCTCTACAAAAATTGTTTTCCTAATTCAAATTATGGTACTAATCAATAGCTTTACCGAAACCAATTTTTTTTTCATAAAAATAGTGTTTCCATGTTATTAAAAAATAATCATTATCATGAAATTTCAAGTTCCACAAGTAAAACTTCGGTGAATGTAATTTTTAAAAATATATAGTTACATCGGTAGAAAAGTGACTATTTGTAAAATTATCCTTCAAACTCCCCATGTAAAATTCTAGGACATTGTCACATTGTAATTTCATAATAATTATTATTTTGCAAATGCACAATCTAAAAGTGGCGAACGAATGCTATTTCTATGAAGTTATGTCCATTTAAACCTCTTATTAATACGAGGAACTAAATGAAAAGAAATTGTCACTTTACATTCTATATCAGAGATGGAATTCAAAAACAACGCTGTTAGCTATAACCCCAAAAAGAATCATAATCATCCTGGTATAGAGCATAAATTTAATTATAAAATTGAGGTCTTCAATTGATTTTCAAAAGCACCAATTAAAAAAGGGCAAAGACAGAGTCTTCTTAATTGTTTGTCAATTTAATTTGCTATCTTCTAATATAGTATTAAAAAAAAGCATTTAATCCCAATGATCATATCTTTTTTTTGGAGCTAATAATTGGATTTAGGTCAAGAATCCAAGAAAAAAACAGTTGGTTAACTACCTTCATTTTCAAGCAGTGGATTAAATTTTATATGAGAATTAAAAGAATACTTAACTAGTACTTAATTAAAATACTAATTAAGTATCATAATATTAAAAAAATTTGGTCTGTCATGACAGAGCAAATGATTGAAGACAAAAGTTTTGAAAATGAAATCCAAATCTTTGAAGAATTAATACAAATAAAACAAGGATTATCGTTATTTTGTAAGCATCTTCAATTAAATGAAAAGATAATTAAGTACTCCCTTTGTCCCAATTTATGTGGCATTTTTTGTTTTTCGAGAGTCAAACAGTTCAAGTTTAAGCGAGAATTTGCGCATGGAATCTTCAATTTTTTTGAAATGAAATTTATATATTTGTAAACTACGTAAAAAGTACTATAAGTCACAATAATTAATAATTCAAAATGTTTAAAAGGTCTATAAAAAAATTACGGTCAAAGATAAACTTATTTGAATCTCAAAATCCAAAAAGTGTCACATAAAATGGGACGGAGGGAGTACTATTTAAATTCATAAAGAAGGAATGAGTTATGAAGTACTCATAATATATTGCTAACTCTGTCTCAATTTACGTAGCACAATTCGAATTTCAAGAGTCAAATAATTTAAGTTTGATTGTGTAAATTTGGGCATAAAATTTTCATGTTTTTTGAAATAAAATTTATATAGTTGAAAGTTATGTAAAAAAACACTATATAAGCACAATAATTGACAACAAAATTTAAAATATTTAAAGAATGTATGAAAAATTACAATTAAAGACAAACTTATTTAGATGTTAGATTTTGAAATGTATCACATAAATTAGGACGGATAAAGCTAAATTTATGTATCAATTCTTTTTAATATATTCAAAAATTTCAAATTCAGTCGATTCAAAAAATTATTTCCATCATCCTTAAGGAAATAATCACTAAATACTCATATATCGACATCGTCATTGTTTCTAGTATATTATAAAAAAATTAAATCTAGAAATTCATAATTACTATCATCATTTAGTCCTTTATTTCACCAACAAAAAGTCACCCTTTCTTTTTTGTATATCGTAAAGTTCTAAATTTTAATCGACTCAAACAATTATTATTCTTGTTTAAATTTTTAGTTCACCAAATCTCCTTAATGAATTTTATTCTTCCCTTTTTTATGTTTACAACATTTTAAATTTTCACAATCAATTTTTTTAAAAAAAATAAAAAATTAATAAAAATGATTAGGTTTTGTACAAACAACCACAAATAATATCAAAAATATATTTGCACGAGTAGACAAATTAATTAGCACGCGAAATTGATTACTAATTATTACGTGCGTTGATCATCCACCGTTGATGGTCCCACAAAACAGACTCCTTGGGCCATGATCATAGTAATCGATTTTAATCTCAACCGTCGATCAAAAATAAAAATTTAATTTTAATTTTGAATCTTGAAAATGTCAACTAGTCAAGTGGAAGGAAAAGGTCCCCAAAGAAAATAAAAAAGATTAAGCACTATCAACTTTATGGTTATAAATATTATTAAAAATAAAATAAAATAATTTTGAATATGTCAAGTACAACTTGATCTCATCATAACCAACTAACAAGTAAAATAAAGTGTTAGAAAAATAATTTGGAAATAATATGTGTATATTTTAACCCTTTTTATGACAGACAACGATTCTTCCTCATAATATATAAAATATATAATAAATAATATTCAATATTGAAAAGTTGGTCACATTTGTTAAGAAAGCTAAACTTTCAAATTATTTTCTTTATTTTTATTTTTTATTCGGTGTTCAATATACTTTTAGAGTTCAATTAATTTGATTTCTCACATAGTAGTGTCTTACTCTAAGTAAAACACTTCATAGTGAAGACAATTTTATTAATATATTTTGAATTCGAAATTTCTGACTAATAATATAAACATACTTACCATCTCACTGTAATATTTGATAATCAATTAATAGATATCATTTTTTCTTCTTTCTCAAGGCTAATTCTATTATCATTTATTTATTTATCTCTGATTTTTTTTAATTTCTTTTTTTTAGTGTTGGTGAGTCATGCATGCCACCCTTTCTGCCCACTCTTTACCAAACTTTTTTCTTAAGCACCCTTTCTTTAAGAATTGAAATTATTATTATTATTTTTTTTAAAAAAATAAACTTACTAAAAGTCATTTTTCAATACAATAGTTCCCATACCTCCCATTCTTCCAATAGTTAGACAGACTAGCAAAATGAGAGGGGAAAAAAGAGATACTAAATTAAAAATAATTAAGTTAGTTTTTTCAGTAGTTACTTAAAAATAAACTTTACTCCTATGTTTAATAATTAGATTTTCTTAATAATTAAATTTTTCTGCAGTAGACTAGACTTATTCACTCTTGTACTTTGACTTTCTATGGTAGATAAAGGCGTAAGGATTCATTCGAATTCCTTTTGTCGGAAAGTTACATGGTATATTATCAGGTTATATTAGATATTTTATTTATTTATTTATTATTATATAACATTTTGAGTTTTTTTAGTGAAATTTTTGACTTCGCCTCTAAATGAAATTATCTCATGCAAATTTGAATAAGTGGAGTTAGTAAAATTCACGTATTAAATATAAATATCAACAAAAATAGTCACGACTCAATCCTAAACAAGTTAAGTAACACAAATTAACTAGTTTTACGCTTGATGACAACCTATAGCTACTCAATCCACCAACCTGCCTCCTTTATTTGATCTTAGAAGACTGATAAGTGAGCAAACTCACACAAACGACTCAACAAATGGCACCTTACCTAAAAGTCTTGCAAAGATCAAACGTAAATTGTGGTGAAATAGTTAGAATTCCTTTACTATTAAACAGAGATCTCACAATCGGTCTTCATAACCAGACCTTGCAATGCACAAATACAAATTTAATTGTTCTCTAATTACATAAGTAGGAAATACCTCTCTTTCTTGCTAGAATTGGAAATCCAGTATTTTACATATTCATACGATTGAGTCCTCAGATTTCCGAAATAGTGTAAAAAAGATGCTTCAAATCATTATTATTTAACTCGAACATGTTATAAAAAAATCGAGGTATTTCGAGCAATGTCCCCATACCTAAGAGTCTTGAAAAGATAGAGTACTCAAGTGAACAATGTCAAGCTGTCCATTATCTTTATGGCATGCAACAACATCACTTATACGTTACAATTTGCCTTAGCAAAAGAAGTAGAAATAAATTAATAAAAACCTTATTGTATAATTAATTCAAATAATGTAAAGTATTGAACACCAAAGCCATGTGGAGGAAGTGTAAGAGTTAGTTGGAGTTGGGTAGTAACAGCACAAGAGATAGAAAATATAACAACAAAAAAAGGTTTTGTGCAGTATGGACCATTGTTCCATTAGAGAACAATAATAAAATAAGAATATATATACTCGATATAATTTCATAAATTGAGTATATGAGACATAAAATGTATTCAGATATATATTACTCTTGAATATCTTTGTGAGATAGATATGTTATTTTAGAATATACTCAGATATAGACATGTTGTTTAATCTCATGATCCATGTGTTATGTTTGTGCAGTATGGACCATAGTTCCATTAGAGAATTTTAATAAAATAAAAATATATTCGGTGTAATTTCAAATAAGTTTTTTTGTGACCATGCTTACTCACTCATTGAGCTTTCTGGTTTTCGTAATTGAGGCGGAGGGTTCAAACACCATTGTAAAATTCTTTTTTTCGTATGATTCTCGTCCTTGGTATAATAATAATTTTTTTATATAAAATAAAAAAATTATATCCCAAAACAAGATATTTTGTCTTCAAATGGGGATAAAAATAAATATTTTGCAATCTTTGAAAAGATTCATGACTAGTCTGAGCAGTAAGTGAAGAAAAGCTTTGAAATCTCTTGTTAGTAGTACAATTCTATTGTTATAGTTTTATGGTAAATCATCGTTTGATTTGCCGATTAAATTATCTCATAATTATAATTTGTGAAATAATTTATTCTATATTGAAGGTGGATTAAATAATATTACATTGAATAAGATAATATGAGATATTTAGAATTCAGTTTTGATAAAATTTGTACGTTGATGATATATATGTACGTTTGATATATAATTTCTTCCTTTAATTAAATATAGGAAAAAAGGATAAATATGCCCTCAAACTATTGTAAATGGTATGCAGATACCCTTTGTCATACTTTTGGGACATTGGTGTCCCTGTTGTCTAAAATCTAGAGCATATATGCCCTTCACTCTAACGGAAGACTAAATAGGGACACGTGACACAATCTTATCCGTCCATCTGATATTTAATAAATGTCGGATCAGTGGATAAGATTATGACACGTGTAAGCCCCGTTAGTACAAAGGGTATATATGCTTTAGTTTTTAGATGGTAGGGGCACCAATGTCTCAAAAGTATGACGAAGGGTATCTGCATACCATTTATGATAATTCGGGATATATTTATTCTTTTTCTCTTAAATATAATATAAATCTAGTCACAAATTTAATATTCTACCTTATCTCGCGTACCAATCAATCCTAATTTGGTATATTTTGTATCTAATAAATACTATTAGCTAATATATATAATAGTAAAAAAGGAAAAAGTGAATAAAGACAAGCTCTGAAATGAACAAATTAAAGCTATGAAATTCTTATCCAATTCTGTTTTTATGAACAGTTTGCCTTGTTGGTGGTTGGGGCATTTCTTGTTGATTTTTGCCTTTTTACATCCATATATATTTACTTAGCCGTCGGTCGATGTATCAAGATGAATAAGATTATCTTATATGATGTATAGTTAAATTAGTTGATGTTTGATCGATACTGATATTGAACAAAAGATATGTTGGATAGTAGATGATTAATTTGAAAAAAAATATATAAAGAGCTTAAAATATCCTTAAAGTATTGAAAATGATACAAAACTACTCTCCATCCACCTATTGGCCCCAAAATGCCGCCCCAAAATGCCCTTCTCATCCATCTATTGGCTCCAAAATACCCTTGCCATCCAACTTTGGGTTCAAAATTAACCGCTTATTTAACGATTTAAATATTTTTTAAAAATACTTGGCGCTCAACTATTGGTTATAATTTATTTTATTAATATCATTTATAAATGAACCCACTACCCACCCATTACTAATTAAATCCCATCCAATTAATAAACCAATTCTAATATCAAAATCGCCCTAAACATTCTACTAAAACACGATGAAATTACAGATTCCTGAAAATGACATCCAAAATTATTTGAATCTGAATTGAAGCCCCAATTAAATTTGGGTTGAGACGCTTATTTTGGAGTACACTTTCAATAGGATTCTCTTTCAAGCTTGAATTCGAAATTTATGATTAAAGGTAAAGAAGTAGTACATCCCGAATTAATTCATGCACCTTTTTAAATATAATTTTATAAATATTTATGATTTTTTTAAAATATTAAAACTTTAATATATTATTTTTTAAAACAGTTATCTATTAAGTAACATCACATAATTGAGACGAGGGAATATTTAAGATGAACATAGTCAGACTTTTAAGTTTATCGGTAATTTTTATTTAGAGACTTGAATTATAACATGTTTTGATTGAGGACTTGAATGTATGATACTGTATTTCTATAGACATTTTCGCCTCAAATTTTCAGAAACACTCATTGGTAGTAGCTTTTCTGTTGTTGCATTAGTTATGGGGCGGGTTTATTAATTCGGTGGGGTTTAATTAGTAATGGGTGGGTAGTGATTTGGTTTATAAATTATATTAATAAGTTAAATTATAATAAATAGTTGAGCGCCACGTATTTAAAAACATATTTAAATAGTTTAAATTTAAAACCATTAAATAAGTGGTCAATTTTGAACTCAAAGGTGTATGACAAGGGTATTTTGGAGCCAATAGGTGGATGACAAGGGTATTATGGAACCAATACGTGGATGGAGGGTAGTTTCGTATCATTTCTAATACTTCAAGGGTATTTTTGGCCTTTTTCCGTATCTTTAATTAGCCATGGATGAATGTGATGGATAAATGAAATTCCTCTCTCTTCGTTAATGAGAGATCTTGAGTTTGATTTTTTTTTTTTATGAGAAACGTTTCTCTTAATGAATCATATATGTGGTGTGAATATATTTAATCAAATAAGTCAGTTTTGTGGATACCGTAGTTAATCAAGGAGAAAATGCATCATTACTTAGTTATTGATAAAAATATATTGTTTCTATTCTTATTTAGATATCTTAAAGTTAAACCATATAAATAGAAAATTTCTCTATCAGAAAATATTTTCCTTCATTGATCCTGTATGACGCGGACCAAAAATTATTCGAACAAGTTAATTTGGATGTTGAATAAAGTTAACTATGAAAAACGGCATAAAATGGACAAATAAGGAATAGACAAAGATCTATTCCGAAACTCTAGAAACAGAAGGAAAGAGGTTCATCATACCCAACAATAATAATATACCTAATATAGTCCCACAAAATACGATTTGAAAAGAATAAAGTGTCCACATATTTTATTTCTATCTGCATTTTGCACCTTTAGAAGAATGACTCTTTGAAATTCTCTCCAACAAAGTCAGAGATATTGTTTCTTTCTGATAGATCCTTGGCTTAACAAAATAAGTATATTTTAACTTGAAACTCACCAATAGTATTTTAACTATTTATACTTTTCACAGGGGTAGATCAAAAAAATATTGAGGAGAAGTGATGAGACAAAATATGATGCAATTTTGGATTACTAAGGATTATGACCTTACATATAAAAAGTGTTGATGACACGTACGGATAGAAGGCTAGTTGGTAGTATAGTGTTGTCTTGCTTAGGATGGTTGGTGTTTGCCAGTGTACTAGTTGTATTACTTTAGTTCTTGTGTTTGATATCCATCCGTATTTATTATCGTTGCATTAATCTATCCTAATATGTAGTTTATTGTATCTCGATCATTACATTGCTTTATTCTTGTTTTGCTCTCTTTTGGTAGATTTTGATTGTTTTCTTGTGACGTGCTGTGTTTTCTTCTCTACATTTGAAATAACTGCATTTGAACTAAAGAACTTTCAGATATAATTTCTCAATCTCCACTCAATAGTACTCAATAGTTATAAAATCTACGCGCACATGAAATTTCATCGAATATGTTAGTGTTGTCGTCGAATACTTTTCACCCCTCTTTGTGGGTCGCACACCCAAAACCTTTTTTTTTTTTTTTAAAAAAATGATTAGATGTGCTGTCAATATAACTTTAAACAATAAGGCCTATCCATGCCCTTGCCCCCCACTCACAACCCACTCCCCTCTGTATATTGTACCATACTAGAAGCACCTTGTAACAGTTGGAACCCAAAAAAAGGTGAAAAGAAAAAGAAGGGTCCATTCCATTTCCATCATACCAAAAAAGCAAAAGCTAAAGAAAAAAAGCAAAAAAAATAAAAAATAAAAAAAAAGATTAAAAAGAAAGAATTCAAACGAGAACGAGGGTTTCCTTCTTTGTTTTCTTTGTTGGTGAAAAAAAAAAGAAAAGAACAAAAAATGCAGAATCAACAACAGCTACAGACACTGATGCAAGCTGGTCAGATTTCAGGGAGTTTGAGTTTTAATGGAAATTTAAGTAAAGAAGATGAAGAAATGTCAAAATCTGCACTTTCAACTTTTAAAGCTAAGGAAGAAGAGATTGAAAAAAAGAAACTTGAAGTTAAGGAGAAAGTTCAAGCTCAGTTGGGTCGTATTGAAGAGGAAAATAGACGTTTGGCTATTATTCGTGAGGTTTGTTTACATTTTCTTGATATTTAGTGATAAAGTTCGGATTTTTTGTGGGATTTTATGTATGTTTTTTTATTCAAGATTGTTTTTTTAAGTATGGGGTTTTGATTTTTTTAGCTCAAGAACTGTAATTAGCTTTAGAGTTGTTTGTATTGTGAGGTTTGTTTACATTTTCTTGAAATTTAGTGTCAAAGTTTGGATTTTTTGTGGGATTTTCTGTATGTTTTAGATTAAAGATTGTTTTTTTTTTTTTAAGTATGGGGTTTTGGTTTTTAAGCTCAAGAACTGTAATTAGCTTTAGAGTTGTTTGTATTATGAGGTTTGTTTACATTTTCTTGAAAGTTTGTGTCAAAGTTTGGATTTTTTGTGGGATTTTCTGCATGTTTTAGATTAAAGATTGTTTTTTTAAGTATGGGGTTTTGAGATTTTAGCTCAAGAACTTTAATTAGCTTTAGACTTGTTAGTATTATGAGGCTTGTTTACAACTTTTTTTTGAGAGAAAAAAGCTTACAACTTTCTGTTCATTGCCTTGAAGTTGGAAATTTTTTGTGGGGTTTGTGCGTATTTGAAGATTAAAGATTGGTGTTTGTGTGTGTGTGTCGGGGGGGGGGGGGGGGTTTGATTTTTAAGCTCAAGAACTTGAAATAGCTTGTTGTGAGGTTTGTCTACTGTTTTTGACTAAAAAAGGGTTACAACTTTCTTTTCATTCTTGAATTTTGAGCTGGGAATTTAGCCTTAAAGTTGGATTTTTCTTTTGTGGGGTTTGATTTTCTCTTCATTCTTGAATATTTTGAAGTTTGGATTTTGGTTGGGTTTGTGCATACTTGAAGATTAAAGACTGGTGTTTTCATGTCTTCTTAATATGGGGTTTGATTTTCTCTCCATTCTTGAATTTATAAGTGAAAATTTATCATGCAGTTGTGTCTTTGCTTTTTTCCTTTTCCTTTCTGGGGTTTCTCTTATTTTTGAGCATTTTAGGGAAAGAAGGATCTCTAAAAGAACTCTGATCTATCTAATTCCCTTCTATAAAATTATGGTTTTCTGCATAAATCTGGTTTTGTAATTATATTTTGTCAGTTAACATTGGTACAACAATGTGTATAGATTTTGGAAATTTGTACTGTTGACAAGGGTAGCTCCTTGTTATTGTGGAAAGATCAAGATTTGTCAGTTTATACAACAACATACTCGGTGTAATACAACAGGTGTGGGGGTCTGGGGAGGGTAGTCTGTACGTTTCCGAATTATTGGTACAATATGTTGTAAATTTGGGAAAATTTGAACTGTGTGAAGGGTAATTTACTTCAGATCCAGTTTCTTCACAGTCTATATATATAAAACTCATGAAGTTCAAACTAAATTTTATCAGGAACTAGAAGCATTAGCAGATCCAATGAAGAAAGAAGTTTCAACGGTCCGAAAGAGGATTGATATTGTCAACAAGGAGTTAAAACCCCTGGGCCAGACTTGCCAGAAGAAGGTATAAAACATATTATTTGCCACTACATTCTTGACTTTACCCTCACCATTTTCTGCTTGCATTATAATATATAGTCTAGGCGTTGTCTTTTTCCTATAACAGACCAATCCATGCCATGCCAATTTATACTCACCTCGACTAATACTTGCTACATCCAATTAGCTTACGTATCTGGCGATTTGCTAACTAAGGGTTGGGCGGATGTCGTTGATTCACTTAATGTTTTTCATCTATATAGCCTGTACGATGTACATTTTTCCTTTTCTCGTGTTGGTACTTAGCTCGACTTGTGCTTGCTACATCCAACTAGCTTTAGTTATTAGGTGACTTTACCAACTAAGGGTTAGGCCGATGGCATTAATTCACTTCGTTTTTTTCGTCTACATAGCCCGTTTGATGTAGTTTTGTCCTTTTCTCGTGTTTTAAACTCTCTATTTATTGTTTGAAGATCTTTTTCATTGGCATGGGGGTCATGTTGGCTGGGTAATAATTCTTCTAGATGGTAGATCTATCAATCTACGTTGTTCGGAACTTCCAAAAATGTTTTTACACCCATGTATTATGCTTAAAAATGCATAGCTTTTGGAGGATCCGACACATACGCGATGATTTTGAAGAGTTGAGCATCAGACATTAATACGTCTGAATTTACTTAACCGGCGAGATGGGATTTACTACTTATACTGATATACGAGATTCTTGATTGTGGCCATTTCAATCTGTGACTACAGGAGAGAGAATACAAAGAAGCTCTCGAGGCCTTCAACGAAAAACACAAGGAAAAAGTACAACTTATAACAAGATTGATGGAGGTGAATATGAATTCATTGATGTTCTTGTTTTCAAATTATGTTGTTTGTGTGAGTACATTTAGATTGTAATGTTTCATCATATGTTTTAGCTGGTGGGCGAAAGCGAGAAAATGAGGATGAAGAAGTTGGAGGAGCTGAGCAAGAGCGTAGAAACGATTCGTTGAAAGATAAATCACCTTTAAAAAGCTCATCAGTGACGACTAATTAGGCATGTGTGATATATTTAAGATCGATAATCGAAATTTCTATTTATTATATGGTTGTTTTCGCGTTTGGTGGGTGTATTCTTTCTTCTTTTTTTCGCGCTCTATGTTGTTCTTTGTTCATTTTTAGGCTTTTGAAGGATGATGATCTAATTTTAGGTGTCAAAAGGGAAATACCCCTTGTAAACATGTTTGTAACTAAAACAGGTCTTCTCTCAAGCTGTGGATTCTTTTGTTCAATTATTCTCTTCTTTTATATCTCTGTATTTTTCGATGTATCGTTTAGTTTGGTTGAAATTGTATTATGTGAAGAAAAGTTTATGATCGAATTGTCTTGTATTTATGCGATTTAGTTTTGATTCGGCACAAAGTTTAAAAATGAAAGGAAGTTTTCATTCTTCCTAATTGTTGGCCAACTTTTAAGGTTTTTTTTTAATATCAAGTTATTTTGTATTTGTGGAAATGAAGCAAAATATGTAAAAGCATGTTGCTATGCATGTAGTTTGTTGTTCTTTGATTTTGTTGATATTTGTTGTTTCGGGTAGGTCGATTGTAGTATTTGTTTTGTTACTGACTGTTGTCTTGAGACTTGTATTATGTCTTTTCTAATCTATTTTCGTCTCGATCCAATAGTCTATTGGAAATCATTTCTCTACCTTATGGGAACACATATAAAAAGGTATAACTCTGTCATATAAAATGAGAGTACATATCATGCACTTCAAATATTGAGCAAGAATAAGAGGTATTTATCATGCATGTATCTTCTTTGTATCGTTCTAATTTTATTGGACGTTCTCAAAGACTATCATGCTAATATAATACTATTCATTTGTGGTCCTTCTCTACATCCAAACCCATCTTTGTGTACTCTATCTCGCGTTAGGATTATTTTTCTATCTAGCTAATTTGAATTCGTATTGAAAATTTTCACTCTAACGAATAAAATACTTTATATTAATATCAAAATTTTCAAATGCATTAAAGTTAGTAGTATAGGAGGGGTCTCTAGAAAAGAGTAAAACTTATTAGATTCCATTGGGAATTAAAGCTATGATAAAAAAAGTCTAACTTTAGCTAAAAGCTAACAACTTCACCTAAAAAAAAAAAAAAAAAAAGTAAAAGCTAAATTGGTTACTTGCAATATACTATATCTTTAATAGGGATTTTAACCCTATCTTTCAAAAAATTGACTAACTTTATTCCATGTGACGTGTTTGAATAAACTTATATAATACTATATGGTAGAATAACTAATGTATTTCATGAGTTAATTTTAATTTAATAGTTGTAAGGGGGAAACCTTAGTGCTTTACAATGTTGACATTTGAGGAGTTTTTGTTTATAACAAGAAAAAAAGAAATAGTGTTCAACTACTTCCTCACACCAAACATGATTTAATTACAATAACGATAAATTCAGTGAAATTTTACAAGTTGAGTATAGGAAAAATAGTCTAATCTCATTAGTGAGATTAAGAAAGAATAAGATGCACGCAGATCAAGTCTAATCTTTATAGGATAGGAAAGTTGATTCCGCAATATCTTTCACTGTAAACATCAAAAGTGAAGCATATTAGGGGCATGATGAACTCAATTGTTTTTATCTTTTACGAGATAGCGATAAGTCTATATACATATCATTTTTTTAAATTTGAGTTATGAGATTACACTGACTATGTTAATGTTCTTAGAAGGAGGAGAAAATAGGAAGGGAATATAACCGTTGGGAGTAGACAGAATTGATACCAACTTTAACATGGTGCCAATTTGTATTTGAAAAGAAAACAGCCAAAATATTTCTTTTATCTTATACTCCAACGGTACTATAATTGCTCTCAAGTCAACAAAAACAAGACTTCCAAACGTAGTCGTATGTGGTGTTCAGATCAGTTTACGTATATTTTTAATTAATTCTATAAGGAGTCTTTCTTTTCTTCTTATATATTATTTCAAGTTAAATAATGTCACATAAATTGGGACGAAGAAAATTATAATTAGGGATAGTATAATAAAATTATTATTTTATTTAGTACTATTTTTTAAAAGATATGTCAAATTGAATATGAACAAGTAAATGTGAATGGAGACACAAATGACTTTATTTTAAGTTCTCCAAGTGTCTTCAAAACTAGTATTGATTATTCTAAGGTGAACTTCGCTTTCAAGTTCAAAAATCTCAGTCTGCTTAATAAAAGTATGTAAAAGAGGTGCCTAGTAAAAAGCAATCCCTTTTGTTATTTCACACTATGTTTTATCCCTATTCGTTTTGATATTCGATTAATTTGTATTTATATCAAAAAAAAAAAAAAAAAAGAAGGGGAAAACTAGGAAACTCAATAAAAGTTATATGAAATCACTTAATGTAACGTAAAATTGCATTACGTATAAAAAGTTATTAGATGTTGAATCATCTACCATTCTTTGACTGTTTACTTTATTATATTTTGGATCTTCTTAATAAAAAGTTCTTACTCCACCCCTAGCTAGTCTACTTTTAAGGGTAGAGATCGAACTTCATACCAAAGGAGATTACTTTTTCAAAACTCGTACCCAATACTTTTAATTAAGAATGAAGTAGTATTTATAACTCATCCCAATCGTTGATGGTAAAAGCAAAGCTTAATATAGTCCATTGGGAATTTGAGTTCTAAAAAAAGGCCCTATATATTTAACCATAAAAGTTAAAACCATTTAATACTTTTTTCTTTCTTATGCCTTCAATATTCGGAATTTGAACGTTCCCTTCAAAAATATTATTTACAAAACTCAAACACGATATATCTGATTAAAGGAAAAATAACATTTTCTCATTCCAATACTCACAAGGGTCATTCAATTACTTCCAATAATGTAATATCCAAATTGGGTTTAGGAATATACTCTCTTGAGCCCATTTTGCATTTTTTATCCTAATCCATTCTTATTTGGGCTAAATCAATCAAGTATCTTGAAGTTGTGTACCCATAATTCATGATTTTTTTTAAGGATCACTATTTAAAGTCTAACCAAAATTCATCATTTATTTTGTAATTTTAGTTGTTTTAAAATTAAACTTTAACAAAAAAGTTGTGTAACCAAATTCCAAAGATGGTTCATTAAGTTAAATAGTTTGAAAAAGCTAATATCACATAAATAGTAGGATCGCTACTAGATACATAGACCTTTTTAACCGCGATCACCAAAAAATTTGTGTTATAAAACATAATTTTGTCACCCAACACTTAGAAAACATATCGTGGGAAATAGATTCTCACTGAAATATTGGAAAACTTTCTAATTTTTCCGTATGAAAACACAACTATTTTTTTTTCTCACTAATTCAATCAAAATATTAGTGATGATATCCATTGAGTATTTTTGGTAGAAAATTTCAAATGGAAAAATAGTGATTTTTAGTAGCGGATAAAAATTGGTTACCAAGTGTATAATTCTGTTCAAATTTGGGACCATTCAATTAGTCTTCTTAATATCACTGCTTTTGGTCTAATCTGCTTTGGATCAGTAATTCCATACAATTGGGCGTAAGTATAATTTGCATATATACGAAACATAGCTATAATTATTATATTAGCCCAAATGTGGGCTTAAATCAATTATTGATTTTTTCATCACTCAAAAATATATGTGCAGGTGACCCATCTGATTAATTCAATTATGCCACTATTGGAAATCCCAGTGGTTGTTTGAGTGCGTACTCCCTAGAATAGGCTCGATACATAATATTTCTAATATTATTTTCCTTTAATTGATTTCAATGAAGTTCGGAACCTAAATGATGGAAAAATATTAGATAGACGAAAATTATTGTGATATACATCTATCTCCTTAAGTCTCTACAACCCCATTTTACATGTATTTTTTCAAACTATCAATTTTTTTCAAATAAAAAGTCAGTTATATTTTTTAAATTTAATTTAATTTTATGTTGATTAGATATTTGTCATATGAAGGTTCATTTCATGTAGTCATGAGGTGGGTAGATGGCTAGAGAAGAAGTTTTGGAATTTTTCCAAAAGCAGACAACAAAAATCATGTAATTTTGTTTTATATTTGACTGAATATTTGGCCTTACCTAATTATTTCACCATATATTTTGTGCAATCCAAATACCATAATCCAAAATTAGGAAAATAGAAATAAAAAAGAGAGGCCATGAGATGACAAAGTTAAAGATTATGGTATGATCACATTTGGACATAAGAAACTATCCTATATGAAAAATAAAAATAATTATAAAATTTATCGCCAATTTATTGTTAAAATCTTGTAGTTAACAAGACTTTTTAATATTTTACCGTCGATTAATAGTTAAATAGGATAAATCGTGAATTATCTATTGTTTAGATACATAATTTATGTAAAATTACATAATTTATCTATCGCCCATTTTTTAATTTTTTTTTATAACTAGCTGATTTTTGTTATTTAGTCCATCACGAATATATATATATATATATATATATATATATATATATATATATATATATATTAAATGTCTATGGAGTTAACTTTACTTGAAAGCATTTTAAGATTTAAATAATATTCTTGAGGGATAAATTTTTTTGAAGAATTACATTGATTCCTTCTTAAAATTTTAAAATCACTTATTTTCTTAAAAAATAAAATTTAAACATCACTTATTTTAAAATGAAGAAAGTATACGATATCAAAAACTTGTTGGAAATGACAATTGTGGCCATAAATAGGAACTCTTTAATTTATGTTTTCTCCAACAATAACATGCCAATAAATTAAAAAAAAGTAAAAAAATACAGACTCATCTATCATTTTAAATAAAATTATAACGTTGGATAATTAATGTAATCCAGACATATATAGTTTAATTGACACCCCATATAATATTAAAATTTCAGAATATTATTTATTTTGAATTAACAATCACGAATTTTACCGTTACACAGTGCATGAACGGAGTGGCGTACGCTCTTATGTTTCATATATAATATTAAATTTGGTCATGGTATGCTAAAAAATCTCAATACGAACATGAATTGTGGTAGAATAGTTATGATTTATTTACCATTAACAATCAGGAGTGTAGGATTCGAGACCTTGATCAGAATTGAAAATATCTTGTTTCAAAAATGATTTTTATAATACGTGAATTCTAATTCAATCGAATTCTAATATGAATATCAAATATCGAGTAAATCATATATATGAATATATGAAATTTTAATAGAAAATGGAATAAGAATACATATTATATTATATTACATGGATAAAATTGTTTGAATATGCAAAAACAACTTTTTAGTGTAATTAATAATTTTTATATAAGAATCTCTTCATTATTAATAACCAATTTAAATACATTGAATATACTAATATTTTTATATAATACTTACAATTTTAAGTTCATTGAAATAACGGTGTGATAACGTCGTATGGCCACCCATTCTGAGCTCTTGCTTAGAAGTTAAAAATAAAATAAATTAAAATAAAGGAGGCAATTTTTTTTTTTTATCAATCATAATTGGGTATTAATTGAGGTTGTCAACCTAGGAAAACATCCAATTTTTGTATATATACATCAAATTAAACAATCTATAATCGACCCTCGCCGTTCAGTTTTAGTTGTTCACTTTAAATTTTGCACGTTTTTAAAATAATAATAATAATAATAATAATATAAGTATTTTATCATAATAATTATAATTAATGTTTAATATTTGATTTTAAGAAATCATTTAAATAATAAATAATTAATATTAAAGATAAAACATGAAAATACATATGTTAAAAGTGAATATTATTATTTTTAAAATATTGATAAGCAATATCGGATATAAAGTTTTCATTAAAGGGGCTAAAAAAATTTAAAAAGTAAAAATATTATACTCTGATTTGATCTTGAAATCTTGACTTAAATTTTGAAATCCACAATTACTGAACCGATCACTAATTTTATGTTTAAAAAATTCAAAAATCAAAATATGTAAATAAAAATTTTAATAAAACATCTCTTATCTATATAGTTTCATTTTTTATCTAAGGAATTTAAGTGAATTTTCTAGATCCTCCCCGGTAGATATAATATAATTAAAAATAAACGGAGAAAGAATAACGTACATACATACAAAATTTTATATTTATGATCTTGTCGACACTATTTTCTTTCTTCTCACGACCAAATTAAATGAATCAATCACATATTTATTTCACTGACATATATATATGGTATTGTGTGTCTATGGATTTTTGAATATATGTCTATATATTTAACTTTTTTTAAAAATATTTTGTTCTTCAAAATTGATTGACCAATTGAAATTTATGTTGCGTAGAGTTTTTTTAGAAGAGAGAAACATTTCTTATCATCAATTTTTTGACATTTTCAAAATTGGAACACGAATTTTTAATTGGTTAAATGTAAAAAAGTTTAATATTTGATTTACTAAAATATTTTGTTTCTTAGTATTATATAAGGAGACAAATTTTCAAAAGAGCATATATACCTTTTATACATACACATGTCATAATCTTATTCATCGATCCGACATTTATTAAATATCGGATCGATAGATAATATTGCGTCACGTGTCCCTATTTAGTCTTTCATTAGAGTGAAGAGCATATATGCTCTAGTTTTTGGACGACAGAGGCACCAACGTCCCAAAAGTATGATGGATGGTATCTGCATACTATTTACGATAGTTCGGAAGTATATTTGTTATCTTTTTTTTTAAAAAAAAATATATTTTATGTTGATTAGTTAATTAGATATTTGTTATATGAAGGTTCATTTCATGTAGTCATGAGGTGGCTAGAGAAGAAGTTTGGAATTTTTCCAAAGCAGACAACAAAATTCATGTAATTTTGCTTTATATTTGACTGAATATTTGGCCTTACCTAATTATTTCACCATATATTTTGTGCAATCCAAATACCATAGTCCAAAATTAGGAAAATAGAAATAAAAAAGAGAGGCCATATGACGACAAAGTTAAAGATTATGGTATGATAACATTAGGACATAAGAAACTATCCTATACGAAAATTAAAATTCAGTTATAAAATTGATCGTTAATTTATTATAATAGTATGATAATACTGAGACATAAGAAACTATCCTATATGAAAAATAAAAATAGTTATAAAATTTATTGCTAATTTATTGTTAAAAACTTATAGTGAACAAGATTTTTTAATAATTTATCGTCGATTCACAGTTAAATATGATAAATTGTGAATTATCTATTGTTTAATACATAATTTATGTAAAATTACATAATTTATCTATTGCCAATTTTTTAAAATTTTTTGTATAACTAGCTGATTTTTGTTATTTAGTCCATCGTGAATATATATATTATACTTGAAAACATTTTAAGATTTAAATAATATTCTTGAAGAATAAAATTAATTCCTTCTTAAAATTTTAAAATCACTTATTTTTTTAAAATAAAATTTAAACATTACTTATTTTAAAACGAAGAAAGTATACTATATTAGAAACTCTTTGGAAATGACAATTGTGGCCATAAATTGGAGCTCTTTAATTTATGTTTCCTCCAACAATAACATGCCAATAAATTAAAAAAAAACATCTACACCATTTTAAATAAAATTATAACGTTGGATAATTAATGTAATCCAGACATATATAATTTAATGGACCCCATATAATATTAAGTTTCAGAATATTATTTATTGAATTAACAATCACGAATTTTAGCGTTACACAGTGCATGAACGGAGTGGCGTACCCGTTCTTATGTTTCTTATATATAAATAATATTAAATTTGGTCATCGTATACTGTATAATCTCGATACAAACATAAATTACGGTAGAATAATTATGATTTCTTTAGCTTTAACAATCAGAAGTGTAGGATTCGAGATCTTGATCAGAATTGAAAATATTCTATTTGAAAAATGAATCTTATAATATATATATGAATTCTAATTCAAAATCTAGTATGAATATCAAATATCGAGTATCGAGTAAATCATATATTCAAATATATGAAGTTTGAATAGAAAATGGAATAAGAATACATGTTATATTATATTACATGGATAAAATTGTTTGAATATGCAGAAGCAACTTTCTAGTGTAATAAATAATTTATATATAAGAATCTCTTCATCATTAATAACTAATTTAAATACATTGAATCTACTAATATTTTTATATAATACTTAATATAAGTATATAACAATTTAAAGTTCATTGAAATAACGGTGCGATAACGTAGTATGGCCACCCATTCTAAGCTCTTATTTAGAAGTTAAAATAAATAAATAAATAAAATAAAAGGAGAAATTTTTTATTATCAATCATGATTGGGTAATAATTGAGGTTGTCAACCTAGGAAAACATCCAAATTTTTGTCAATATATACATCAAATTAAACAATATATAATCTACTGGGTAATCCTAAACGGAAAATTAAAAAATCTATAATATTTTTTTTATTTTAAAGTAAACTAATTTTTTTTCCATTTTTTAGTTAAAATGTATTAACGTTAAAAGGATAAAAATATTTAAAAAGATAAAAATAACATAGGTAACATATCATTATTGCCAAATTCAGGTCAAATTTTTTTACCAAAAGGACTTTTCCTAATCTACCTTGTCGTTAAATTTTAGTTGTTCACTTTAAAGTTTACACGTTTTAAAATAATTAATATAACTATTTTATCGCAATAATCATTAATTAATGTATTATCTTTGATTTTAAGAGATAATTTGAAAAATAAATAATTAACATTAAAGACAAAACATGAAAAGCAATATGTTAAAGTGAATATTATTTTTAAAATACTAGATAAGCAAAGATTTTCATTTAAGGGGCTAAATAATTTTTTTTAAAAATAAAAATATGATGATTCTGATTTGAATTTGAAACCTCAACATAAATTTTGAAATCCACAACTACTGAGCCGATCACTAGACTTATGTTTAAAACAATTCAAAAATCTATATATGTAAATAAAAAATATCTTATATCTATATAATTTCATTTTCTTTCGAAGAAATTTGTGCGAACTCTCTAGATATAATAAGTAAAAATAAACAGAGAAAGTATAATCGTATGTACGTAGAATAATTTTGATTTATGATCTTGTCGACACTGTTTTCTTTCTTCTCACGACCAAATTAAATGAACCAATCACATATTTATTTCACTTACATATGTAGGGTATTGTGTGTCTATAGATTTTTGAATATATGTCTATATATTTAACTTTTTTTATAAAATATTTTGCTATTCAAAATCTACTAATAGTCTAATACTGAAATTCGTGTTGCATAGAGCTCTTTAAAAGAAAGAAATGTTTCTTTATCATTAATTTTTTTGATATTCTCAGCGAGTTTTTAATTGGTTAAAATATTATTTATGCAATTATTTGAAGTCTTAAGATTAATGAAATTAAGGAGACAAATTTTCAAAAGAGTATTATTACATGTTAAAATGAATCTAGTAACATTTGTTTAGATTATAAATTTGTGTGAAATTTTTTATTAAATATGACCTGTTATTTAATTATCAATAAATTCTAAATTTTAATTCCACTTCTTTATCGAGCTATAATATTATCCCTTTTTGGACGGCTGAATTAATAGTTAATCTTTTTTAACAAGTGGTGATTAGCTGGTCCATTTATCCACGTTTAATTAATTAAGTTTTTGAAAAAGCAGTTTTTTATTTTTTAATTGAAAAGTGATATTTCTGTTTTGCTATAAATATCAATTGGAATTATTTTTAAATTCATGGGAGTAAAATGCAATGAAAAATAGTTTTTGGTGTTTTTTAGTAAGCGTTTAACCATAAAAATAAAAATAAATCATTTTTTTCTAGAAAAAGAAAATCGTTTTTTTCCTAAAACTTTCAAAATTAGTTATACCTGATCATATGTTTTGCAATGAAATATAATTCAAATTGGATTATATTATAAAAATAATAAATCTAAACTAGACTTAAAAAAGAAAAATCTATAAAAATGAATAAAAATTTTTGGGTATCGCCATAGAAAAGCAAATAATTTTTATAACCAAACAAATATTTCAAAAAAAAAAAAACCCCCAAAATTCAACCTCAAAGACAAATTTTAAAAATTTCATAGATAAATATATATTCACATATTTTTCAAAATTCAACTCCGACCAATCGCAATAAATTCCTTCTTACAATCTCTTTGAGACAATTATGCTTCTATGAACTATCTATCACATTAATTAATTTGATAAGACACAAACAAAATTTTATTTTATTTTTTTAAAAAAAGCATAGGTACAGAGAGCATTGAATTTAACAGCTGTTTAATTACAAGCATGCACTATTGTACTTTATAATTCTGCAACCAGATAGATATGACACTATACGTACTGATATTATATAAATGCTCATGACTTAGTACATGCACGAGGACGGATTAAAGAAAAGGACTGACATATTTTTTAATTGAAAATTTTTATAAAAGGGTAAACGCAATATCTTAGGTAAATTTGATCAAGTTTACATTATATTCGTAGCTTTGAGCTCGATGATAACGTAATCTAAAGAATAAATATATATATATATATATATATATATATATATATATATATATATATTATATTATAAACTTGATTCAAGACGCAACGTGAGGAATTCGTGAATTCAATTTCTTGAATAATGTAAGATTTTAAATCAATAAATTTTACTTGTGAAACTTGATAATCGGTGCTAGGTTGGAGTTTGATGAACTAACCAATTGCTCCTTTAATTGAAGTATAGATCCCTTTTTCATTGTTTTGATGTGTTAAGTCATCTTTGTCACGTAAATTAAAATAGAAAAAGTAGATGCTCTCAAATGTCTTTTTTTGGGCTAAATAAAAAAAATTAGTATATTGCCTTGTTAAATATTGAAATTGATTTCTCATCCACATAGATAACAATTTTTTTTTTTTTAAAAATATAATACATAGCGAGAGTTTGAATTTTATTTAATATAAAGCTAATAGATACACAAATACATTACGAATCGATACATATACTAATAGAGAACGAATCAACACATTGTATTGAGAATGTTTTTAAACTAAATTATTTATACATTTGATAATAAGTTAAACCATCGCTATGAATGTCAATTTATAAGGCTCAAAATACCACTATTTCTACATATTGTTCTTAATTCAATATCCTTTTCAAAGGTGGAGCCATAATTAGAAAGTTATGAATTCAATAGAATTTGATTCAAATATTATATTTGTTTAAAAAAGTTCATTGAATATATATAATTAATATATTTTAAATCTAATAAATAAATAAATTAAATTTATAAATTTAAAATTCTGAGTTCGGCTCTATTTTTTTCCCATAATTAATCACAAGTTGGAATTATTGTAGTATCGTGTCAAAGTTTGCTACAATATTTCTCCTTAACCATACACATGTTAATTAACTCTTATCCTTTCTTCCAAAAGTTCATCATGAGGCATATACACTTAACTTAATGATGGACAATTTTTGTCATGATCTCCCTTTTCATCAAATAATAATTAATATGTAATTATATAAATAGAGAAATAATATGGCTACCACTTATTACTTTTTTCATTAGAATTATAGTGTAGTGATAAGATTGTTTTATTCTTAATTAGAGGTATCAAGTTCGAATCTTGAATATAAAGAAACTTTTGTTAGTAGTGTCACTATCGAATGGACCTTATAATGCGCAATCTGATTTTAATTGGGACTCCACTATAAGTTCTAGACATCGAATGAAAAATAAAACTTATTAATTTTTCTATTTATTTTTAAAAGTACTTGTTGAAAAAATAATACCAATTGATTGTGAACCGCAAAATATTTGATGTGCGAGCCATATATATATATCTTCCGAGTTTCAATTTATTTGTCATACTTTTATTTTTAATTTGTTTTAAAAATGTCTTTCTCTTTTTAGTAATTTTTTAATCACAATTTTCTGCCTGATCTATTTAAAATCATAAAATTAAAAAATATATATTTGACATATTTTTAATTTTTAAAATTATCAGATCTAAAAAAAAAAGTTTCTTATTAAATTTTTTTATTAAATTAAAATATGATAAACAAATTAAAAGAGGAGAACCTGAACCTATATTACTCCATTTTGTTCTGATCTTAGTCATTTAAGCTATTTTCATAATAAAAACATTTAGTGGTAACCAGATACTTCTCCATCATTATCCATGTATATTTTTTTCTCACTACTCATTACTATATAGTTAATTCATTATTATACTTCTTTCATATAATATATGAAAAGTAAATTCAATCATGCATGAACATTTGTAATATTTTTTTGTTCTTTTTTGTGATCTCTAACTTATTCGATAAATTAAAATATATTTGCATCGATTATATTTATATATATATATATATATATACACTCATACATTTTTATTATTTAATTGTAATTAATTCATATATTTTTACTTTATTAAATCACTTAATAATAATAAAATGAATTAATTTGATATAAGCATCTGATAAAATCTCGTGCTCCTCCATCATTATCCAATTATTACTATGCATTTTCATATAATTTTCCAAAAATAACAAGAACTAATGATAGATCAACATCTCTGTTGTCTTATTGGTGGGCCTTCATTCCTAATTACAGAAAAAAACTAAATAAATAAAAACTAGAGAATAATAATAATAATAGATCAGTGATGATAAGAGTGAGATACATATTAATTAATCCGAGAACTTATTTTTATTATAATAATACTTATTTAAAATGTTTATTCTCTATCTCAATTTATGGAACATATTTTTTTAGTCAGTTTCATTTTCATATTTAGTATTCATTTAACTTTTAAAAAAATTATTTTATCTTATTGATTGACATAATTTATAGCCACACATGCTTGTTTATATTACAATTTTTTTTAAAAAAATTCTTTCTTCGTTAAATTACGTATCAAATCAAATAAATTCATATGAATTAGAACAAAGGAAATAATTAGTTGATCTTTGTAATTTTGCCGGTTGTTGAAGCATGTTAGCCACTATTTATTGTCAAAGCTTATTTGTCTGGACTATGGTTTAAAAAATAGGTAACTTTTTAAGCAAATAAATATTACTACTTTCAAAGTTAAGCATGCAATAAAAGTTTCCTACTAATTATTTTATTATGTGTACTATTTTAAAAATCTTAATTGTTTAGATATATATAAGTTGAGATCAGTCCTAGATATGTTTGTCCAATTTGAGATTAAGTTTGTTCTTTATTTAATAGACGTAATCTTTGAATTAGTTTGAGCGCATAATAAATTATTTTTAATTATTACTATCTCTATCAATATTGTTATCGAGATATTTATCGACTTAAATGGAGTATATATATATATATATATCGTTCAATATATCTAAGAAATATAGAAATATATAACCTAAATATACTTAAAATAACTGAGATTTAGTGTGTGTTTGATTAAAGAAAAGCATTTTTCCCCGAAAATACTTTCCTAAAAATCATTATTTATCTACTTTCTAGTGTTTTACGGTTAAAAAGAATATTTTAAAAATATTTATATATAATTTAGACAAATACGATATGGGTTGGAGAGAGGCGGTGGGAGGGTAAGGGTGAGGGGTCGGGTGTTGGAACAGGAAAGGAGACAATGAATGTGTAATGCCTATTATGAAATTTGTTTTTCTTACTCCTATCAAGAAAATTATTTTTCTCATTTTAAATAAAATTAATTTTTTGAAGAAAAGAAATTTCAAACATTAACCAGCCAAACATGAGAACTGAATAATATTTTCTAAAAAATATTGTCCTCCCTACCAAACACACCCCTCTACTTTTTAAAAAAAAGTCATTATAAAAATTTATATCCATTATTGATTCTTGATAGATTGGGCAATTTAGTACCAACACTATCATTATTATCAATAACATAAAAGCACAAATAAAATTATTCTGAACTTTATATTCCTCTTTTCTTTATATAATATAATATTCTCTTTTGAGCAAAAAGTTAAAATAAAATAACAAAAGTAAGAAACAAAATTTAAAAGTTGCAAAACAACAAGAAGTATCTATTCTTATATCCTATGGTTTTAATGTACATACCTTTTTTTATATTCTTTACTTCTAAAGTGTAATTATAGAGGCAACAGTCACTTCTTTTTTAAATGCGACACATCCATAATCTAAAGTAGAAAAATAAATGAAGTATTATTATTCTCTAACTTTTGCTATAACAATTATGAGTCATTAGTTGGATTAGGTCCCATTATCACTTTTAACATTTTTACAATTCATACTATACTATATAATTCACTATGAAATTCTTTAGTATATTTAATTATGTAAAGTAAGCTAACTAATAATTGTGAGAATATTTTTGGTTGGTTTTGGTTGTTTGCTTTAGTGGTAGCTAGAAAGTATTTATATAAAGATAGAGTAGATAAGGTTAAAAGGGTGTAAAAAGATTATTCCTTATTAGGATAGTCGAAATTTCTTCATCCTTAACTAATGTCTCTAATGTGAGATATAGGTATGAAAAAAATCTTGTTGAAAACATATGTCGTCCCCATAAATCGGGCTTGCAATATGTGATTTAAAATTGATCAGACTTTGATATAAATACCCAACATTAAATGGAAACAAAAAAATCTACTTTAGTTGATTTTATCTTGTGCTATAGGACTAGAATCATATTCTTTTCTTAAAATCTTATCAAAGAATTGACTCTGATTCAATTATGGAGGAATTCTCTTTTAAGTTCCAAGTTTATATGAAATGACATCAATTTGATATCAGCTAGCACTCTTTATAGGGAAAGTTCAATTGGTGTCAAGTGAAAGTGACATGATTTCCTTTTCAAAGATAATTAAGTTCCAACTTTCCTTTTTCTTTCTGATAAAAGTAGTATTTAGACCAATTTATGTGAACCTTGACGATTTTGTCAATTACCTTGATTATTTGTTGAACAATGTGTAAACACCTCGATCATTTTATCGATAAGTACTTATTGAGTTGTTCGTGTGCACATCCTGTCGATTACTTACTGAACAACTTATATGCACCTAGACTATTTCAATGATTATCCGTTGAATAACTTTCATGCACCTCGAGTATTCTATCAGCTACTTGCTGACCAACTTGGATGTACCTTAACTATTTTGTGAGTTACTTGTTACCACACGCTAGTATAAGTTTTGCATAACTTATTTGTACTTTAACTATTCGACCGATTACTAGGTTCCTTTCACTAGCATAAGCTTTACGTAACTCTATTCATCGAGACTTGGACAAATACCCATAAATTGAATTAAAATATACCATAATGAAGAGTGATCACATGTAATGAAGCAAAGTCTTGATACAAAGATTATTTCCTCTAGTAAGAAAATTGAGGGCTATACTTTTTAGTCTCATGAAGTAAGATAGAATTTACCTTCCCCCCTCACATGTACATGATAAGTAATTTCTGCTACTAATACTATTGTCTAACACCCCAAAAAAACTCTTTGGGTTGCACTACAAACTATAGCCTGAGTCATAGTACAAAAAGTTAGACTATGATAGATTAAAATACAAAGGAGATCTCTATGTGTTCTTTTATGGTTTCCCAATCCGGTGTCCAGAACCGACATTGATACTCTGACTAATCTGGATTCGCGGAGAAACGCTTAGGCCAAAACTTTATTGAAATTACCATGATGTCCGCCAAAATGCACTATCTCCTCTGCTAATTCTTCTACTAACAACCTAAAGATTGAAACTTCAACTTCCAATGCAGCTTCTTCCCTTTGTTCATGAAACTTTTTCCAGTCATCAAGCTCGGTTTTAAAGTCTGATTCGATCATCATGTCAATGGTGTCTGATCTAACATGTTGCCATGAGTCTAACCTGTTGCATACTCTTCCAAAGACAACTTCTTCTTCCCTATTGTTTGAGTTGTTAGTCTCGGTTTTCTCCTCGGATATAAGGTCTGAGACTAGCCTCTTCATGTCAAAAGGGATTGTCACTTCACTTGCAAACATCTCAAAATCACGGTCTCTGTATGATAACAACGAATCATTATCATATTCGAGATCATTGTTGCCTTCTTCTTCTTCCTCGAGCATTAGTTTCTCGAGCTCAATAGGATTCAACTCTGCTAGCTTCTCAAACCTACGAAGCTTGGATAGAAGTAGTTGTTGTGCTCCTGTTAGCAATGCAACACAATCAACATAAGTTTCACTCATTTTCAAGTGAAAATCCAATAGTAACTATAAACAAAAGCTATTTTTCCTCTTCCATTAAATGATGTAGTGACTAGTGAGCAATCAAACAAAGTAACAATATGTGTTGCTCTGACTCTTCAAAATGTTGACTAGGGCGTGTCAAATCCTCCTGAAACAGTGCATTTCTAGAGGATCCGACACATTTAACAACATCTTTGAAAAGTCCGAGTTGCATAGGTGCAAATGAAAGTAACAACATCTACTCCTTTGTATGTTGCTAGAATACAACTTAAAGAACCCTACGAATACAATGAGCAACCAAACATAGTAAGAATCTGTGTTGCTCCGACTCTTCAAAAATATCGACATGTGCGTGTCGAATCTTTCAGGGCATGCTTGAAAAATCCAACACGAACGCGGCAACATTTTTGAAAAGTCTGAGCAATAGGTACAAATGAAAGTAACAACTTTTACTTAAATGTGATTTTTAGACATCTCTGTCCCTTTTGACATTGTATTTATTGTTACTGTCCAAAAAAAAAAAACAGCAGAAAAAGGGATCTTATATTATACAACTATTAATGTGATTTTCAACTATGAACAAATGGTAAAGAGGGAATGCTAGAAAACAACATAAATGACCCTACTAAATGTACCCTTTATCATTTAATTAATATGTTTTTCTGAATCATAGCAGTCTGAAAAAAAAACACTGAATAAAGCAGAGCCCAAAATTAGCAAATATATTTGAAATTCAAGAAGTTTGATATTAATTTCTTCTCAAAGTTCGATAAATTGAAAGAAAGGACAAGCCATATCAATTAAGTGAATAAACCCCACATGGACTAAATGTAGGGTCATCATGCAATTAATAAAATTAATAAAAGATTTAAGTTATACACATTGACACTGTAAAAAAAAACGAATCGCACTATATATGTAAGTCATAATTTTTATCATGTTTCGAAGAAAAGTCTTAGCGTAACTGGTATAGTTATTAAGACTCTGTCCACTAAACACTTATACTCTGATTAGTGTTTTTTTTCATAGAGATTTACTTATAACGATATGATGGTGTACAACACACATACAAATTGTTTTATAAAGATAAGAAACTTTTTATGGATCCCACATCAAAATATTTCAAAATATATCAAAATCAGCATAATTAAGTTGGTTTTGACCTTACAATTATTTAGTATTAAAATCCAACCAAACATGTCCTTAAATTGAAAATGACTTCACAACAAATGATATATTATAAACTACTTAAATTTATTATATTCAATATATTAGGAACTATCTATTATTAGAACATCTATGGCATCTACTTATACTACTTAATATTTAATTTACCTAATTTTAATCATTTATCACAATAATTATATGTGAGTCTCAAACAAGTAAGCATCGACGATATGAATCCTTACCAAGTTCGTATTTATCACATATTACTCATTTATCGCACATTAATATTCAAAATAAGCTTTAGGAAAGGATTTACGTACTCTGTACGAGTGCATAGTTGCACTCGATACCACAGTCATCGTCCTCCTCATCCTCATCCTCATCCTCGTACTCGTATTCATATTCATGTCCATCGTCATCAAACGGAGGATCCAAGACGGAAACCGGGCTGCATTGTTCTTTTTCATCTTCTTCTTGTTCAATATTTGCCAAACCTTCATAGTTTTCCTTGTCCTAAACACACAAAAAATTAATTATTAAATACAATCATCATATATTATAATAAGCTACATATTTCAAGAAAATATAGTATAGTGGTTTAATTATTTGATGGAATGTTTAATTATTAGGACATGAATTATATGAAGTTGATAGCTAATGTTTATTCTATATATACTCTGAATTTGTCAACAATATACTCTTTCGCTCCTGATTTATATGTCATACTTTTCTTTATAATCTGTCCCAAAATAAATATAATGTGAATTCTTGTCAAAGGATTCTCGACGGAATTAACGTCCATCAAGAATGTTTCCGACGAATCAATTACCTATAAATAATAACTTAAAATCATACAAATATCTATAATTTATTTTTAAACGTAATATTTTAAATTTTATATTCAGTCAAACGCTATCGCTACCGATATAAATTGGTATAAAAGGAATATGGGAAAGAGTGATGTTGAGATTATGATATTATCAATAGATCCAAAAGACAAAAACAAATCTTTTTATTTTGTCCTAAAATTTGTGTCTTTTTTTTTTAAATAAATAATTCGTCCAATTAAAAAATGATTTTGGTGGCAGAAGCGTGAAAAAAAAGGTCCAATAATCAAAACAAATAAGAAAATTTCTAGCCATATATAATAAAATGACAAAATTCTCCCCTAATACATTTGTTTGATTATTAAAACGACAAAATATTCAATGGGCATTTTTGTCATTTACCATCGACATTCCGGCCACCGTATCAGACCAACAAGATCCTTTTGCCGACAGGTAAAAACCAGGTCAAACTTACAATTCATTTTCAGATACAAAAAATAATTAAAAAATAAAAATAGTTATATTAATTAACAATATTAAATAGTAAAAAAAATTACTACAATTTATTTAGAAGAATGTTGCACCTAAAAATATTTACCATGATATAACAAGTTACTAGTCGTGATACTAACATAAAGACTATATGCATCACATCCCTTAAAATGCCATTTTTTTTCAACTCTTGCTGATTCGAAATACTTTGTACATCAAACTTATATATTTACTAAGTCGTGACAGGCTAAGTTAACAATAGTTTACATTTAGCGTTTTTTTTTCTCTCCAAATTATGTAGCGTATAAGTAGAAAAATTGATTTTTTTATAAGCATATGAATTTACTCCTATAATAAGAAAAATAAATATACACATAAATTAGCAAAAAATTAAATGGTAGAAAATTCAATTAATATAGGTGAAATAGTTTTTTGAAAAAACAAATTATGCAATTTTAACCCATTTCAACAAGTCATGCTGACTGTAAAAATTCCTTCATTTTTCGCTTCTATTCGATATTTGTATAGAAATTCAACTAAATGTTAGAAAAGCTCATATTAGTGTAAAATAGTTCTCTAATGAAGTTGATATAATATTGAGAGCTTAAATTCAAGCCTCGGATGCTCTTAATAAAAGTTGATGGGAATAATATTTTATACTGACAAAACAGAGACAAAAACCGACAAACCTCTTTTTTGTGGCGAACTGGAGATGCTGCCGGCGATGAAAAATCCGGCGTCCGGCAACCAGTCGACGACGGACATTTCTGAAGAGAAAATGTAAAAGGGCTTATCGGACTCGAAGAATATTTTCTCTCACAAATACCAAACTCAATGTTCTCAACCTCTTCATTTTCCGACCTGCAACTGCTAGAAGTTTCGAAATCCATGGATTTTTCTTCATTACTCTCCGACCAACCCGCACTACTAAGCCGACTATGATTACATGAACAAGACGCACTTGTCAATTCCGCCACAATTTCATCTTTCTTTGTCCCAAATCCATTGTTGACTTCGCGTTTCTTATTCATAAATTTCTTCAAAATCGACCCAAATAAACCAAAACCCATCTGGGTTTTCTTCAATTTGGGTCGATTTTGTTGCTTCTGAATCCTCATTGCTGCTTCGAGGAGCAATGAGGAAGTTGAAGCAGGGATATGTAGAAACACCTTCCTCACTGGACTTTTTGTTGATATCGGGAAATTGATTGGTGATAATCTCTCCGAACTATTTCCATCTGAATTTTTTCGAATCGATGAGAAAAAACAAGCGTGTTTGCATAATAATGTACTAGCATTACTTGGAGAAGAAATCGATTTTTGTTTCTTTACGGTTTGTAATGAATATTTGGAAGGATTTCTATTGAGCTGACAACGCCTATCGGCGATGTAATGTTTAAGTTGAAATGGCTCTTGATCTTCTTGTAGAAGTTCATGTAAATGCTTCTGTGCCATAGCAGAATTCTTAATCAAACGTCGCGGATTATGAGTTTTTTTTGTTGAAGAGTTTTCAACTTTTTTTTTTTTTTGAATCTAAAAGAGATTTTGGAGTTGGGAGGTGGTGTGGGGATTGTTTATGTGTGGGTTTTGAAAGTAGAAGTGGGGAAGTTGTGTACATATAGTTAGTGACTCAAAAGAAATGAATTAAAAGAGAGTTATGGTCGATTCGTATTTAGAATTTGAACTTTATAAATTTTAACGTGATGTTAAATTATGAATACTAGGGTAATAATTGGATGTATGGTGAGGTAGTACATTTTTTTCATTCCCAAATAATTTTTATGTTTTTACTTCTTGAGAGTCGGTTTTATTTTATTATGGAATTGAATTTGATTAAATAACTTCAATAATCAAAACTAAAACAAAATATAAATCGAAAACTATTATAAATACCAATTCTTTCTCATATTAATAAAAAGTAAAATAAAACATTCTTAAATACTAATAAAAAATTCATATTGTGAAACAAAATACAACAAATATTTTGGATGGAGAGAGTATATGTCTTAATTTATGTAACACATTTTTTTTTTTAATTTATCCTTAAAAGAATGCGTTTCTTTTGTCTTTAATGAATGATTAATAATCACAAAAATAATTAAAGCGTGTTTTTTAAATCACAAATATAAAAAGTCTTTTATTTTTTTAAATTTTATGTCAAATTCGACAATACAATTAAATAGAAACACATATAGGCATATATAAATAACTTGATAAAAATTATTGAATTCATGTAAATTCGAAATGATATAGGATTGGCGAGAGGGGTGGGGAGGAATGAGGAGACTTCCTGATTCAAATCTGGTGTGTTTACAAGATCGAGGTAAAATGCATGGTGGATGATAAATATACTAAATAATTACACATAAAAAACATGAATTTTTTTTGGAATTGTAAATAAAAAAGTGTACATATTATGAACATATGGTTAACTGAGGTGGCCAACAGTAGATATATAGGACTGTGGGGTTTGTAGTAATAGTGTACCACAACCAGCAGGCAAAAAAAAATTAATTTTTCTATAACATTTTTATTAATTTACTTCATCAATAGGAGGAGGTTAATAAATTAATTTACAAACATAATTTGTGTGTATATATGTATCTATATATTTCTATAGGTGGAGTAGAGAGAGTGGGGTAGGTAGGGGTGGTTAGTAATGGAAAAGTAAAAGTGGAAGTTACGTCCATTATCCCCACACTGGAGCGGAAGTAGTTCTCGGAATGCGAGTTCGATAAAATTTAATAATTTTGATTTAAATAATATATTATTATTTGTTAAAAAAGTTATTTAACATGCATAACAATTAAATTTGGAGTTCAGTTACTGATTAAAGCATATGATATGATGATGAAATGGTTAAAATCTTTCTAATCTTTATTTAACGCCTTATTTGATTAGTTGGGAGTGGAATTTTTTGACAAGATAATGTCATCTCACTCGATAGAGTAGTTGTGATCCTTCCGCTCTTAGTCAAAAGCTTCAAATTACTTGAAAATAGAGCAACTCTTGTTAGAAAATGTTTTTTTTTTTTTTATTATTGAATATTACATTGTGAATTTATCGGTTCTGAATATCACACAATTATATTAGAAACGTACTGAATACATTTAATCAAAATAAATTCAAATTAATTGAGATAGTAAATTTTGAACAATAAATAATTTTAAAAGGAAATGAAAAGGTATTTTTTGTAAAGAAAATTGTGGACCAATTACAGTGGAACTGGCAAGGGATGAGGGGTGCAATTGTGGATCAATTACACTTTTGCGCGTATTTTTTCTCATTTTCCTTTCACAAACTACAAATAATTCTTGGATTTTTATGGTTATAGAGCTCGTTTAGTTTGGGAATAAGGTATCTCGAGACTAATTATTTTAAGATTAGTTACTTTAGAATGTTATTTCATCTTTAATGAGAAACAAAATAACATGTCAATCCCAGGATAAGTTTTTCATGACTTCATCCCAACCTAACATGAAATAAACACATTTTAAAATTAATTGCAAAATTAATTTTCTGAACCAAACAAGCCTATAGTGTTCGAGTACGATTACACATACCTCGATTAATTTCATGTAGATACCAAATAATTTTATCCGTCTAAATTTGGATATTAAAAAAAGAAAGTACCTAATATATTTTACCTCGATTAAAAATTAAATCTAGAGTTTATGATCCATATTCTTGGACTTAATTTTTTATGATTTTAAAATTAAAAAAATGTAACACAAAAGCTAAACAAATGTGACATATGGACAGGCCTACAAATTCTTTGGTGCGCCGGTCTTATGCCGGTCTCTTAGATTGGGCTCCTCAATTAACAATAGTGTTTTATTTCGTGGAACGTGTAAATAACGACTCACATTAATCATCGAACTGAAAAAGAAGTTTCATGTGATATGTACATATACTCGTTTTCAAAAAATTCATGCGATCCTAACTCGCCATTATTGATACATATTACATTAACTGACTTTAATAAGAGGTGATCGTGATTTTTGACCCTCATTTGTTCCACGAGCAAACTTTTAAGGTCAAAAGTCAAAACTTGTTAGATTTTAAGTTGTCTATAGAAAAAGTGTAAGACAAAAGTTAAGAACCATCTTTCAAAGTCATTCTTGTAGATCGACCAAAATCATAACCATATTAATTTTTATTCTTTTGTAGGTGGAAACAAACTCTCATGTATTACTCAATAATCTAAATAAAAACATTCACACACATTCATGTCTTTGCTAAAACAGATGGAGGAATCAACGATTGATCACATTTCAAAGGAGGCTAATACAGTAGCGGATCTACTTGCAGTATACAGAAGGAAATCTAAAGATCTGAATATCTATAATGGACAACTTTATGTTTTTGATGCATCTCCTTCATTTTTATCTTCCGTACTTGAAAGAGATGCTATGAGAACTACATCGTGATTAGTTCCTCTTTTATATGAATAAACCTATTATTATCATTAAATAAAATCCTTCCGTTATCGTGCAAAAAAAATCATAATTTATTTCTAACCGACGCATGAACTTATTTTGTTTCTTTTCTATTGATTGTAACACTATTTTCTATACAACTAAGGGTGTGGTAAGACGGTTGAGAGACTTTATATTCGAATTTCAAGACTTAAAAGTTAAATGAATGAATTGACACTCATGACAAAGAGTGCTTTCATTTTTCAAAGAATAGTTGAATTAGTGAATTTCTAACATCAAATGGTTTAAACAAAAAAAATAACACAATTTTCTATATAAGAGTACGTGTGGTGAATAGTTGAAAATCACTTATTTTGATTAAAAATCTCAACTTCAATATAAACTCATGGTATAGAGTGATTTCACCTTTAAAAGTTCTAAACAATACAAATCTAAATCAGTCGAATCAGTAAATTTCAAACGTGAAATAATCAAAACCAAAACATAACACTATCCATCCTTCATTTCACTAGAGGCATCTAGTTCCATTGTTTAGTCATTCATTATAAAATTTTGTACCAAAAAAGCTGTGAACAAAACAATTTTGTCAGTGTACCATAGTATATGGCTATTATGATTGCACAAATCACTTATTATACCAATTTAACTAGGCATATGATTATGATTATGATACCTGCATTTTCACACCTTGTTAATGTAGATGTTACATGATGATTAGCCATTATTTGAGTTGCCGATGAAGGTACAAGAAAAAATTTGAATACAAATCACAAATATCCATTTTTGAATTTTTGTAATTGAATAATAGTTACTATTATGGAGGTTCAAATTTCTTAAGGTGAGCATTATTTTTATAAGTAAGACTAAAATTTACAAATAACCACTTTTTAGTCCTTGTAATGAAAAAAAGTAGTCGCAGTTTCAAATTTTATATCTAAAACTCAGGATATTGTTAGAGTTTCACTTGTGAAATTCAAATTCCATCACAATAACTATTTTTCAAATATAGTTGAAAAGTGGTTGTAACGGCACATCCTGCTAGGAATCTGCTTTGGCCCTATGCCCGAATGGCTTGAAAACATGTCACTAGGTAATAAGGTCTGCTTATTTATATACCCAACATCTCTCATGTGTTTTGCCGATGTGGGACTTCTAATCATAAGATGGGGTGTCACAATGATATATATCGAAATAAATAAGACCTGTTTACCTCTAATAAGAAAACACATCTTAATTTCAACAATATTAATATACCTAGAGGATATTCTGCAAATGAGGTCTGAGAGGGTGTGGTAGGTATGCAGTTTTATCGCTACCTTGTAAAGATAAAAATATTGTTTCTGACGAACCTAGAAATAACGTAACTCTTTATATATATATATATATATATTGTTTTTCCATTTAATAAATTTTACCTAGCTAGCCATCTTGATTATATATATATATTGTTTTTCCATTTAATAAATTTTACCTAGCTAGCCATCTTGATTAATTGAACCTGTCAATACATTTTGATTAGATAATATAAAAGAAAAAGTAGCATAACCATTAATCTAGCTACATTATAAACAAGTTGTTAGCCTCAAGTTGTGATTATAGGTTTATTATCTCTCAATAATTGAAGTGGTTAGTTGTTCTACTAATTTCACAAAATCTCATATGATTAATTCATTAAGTGTAACCGTTTTGGCAGCTCACAAATTCTCACGAGGCTCGGGGCGAATTTATCGATAGATCGATTCAGTTGAATTTTGTAAATTTGACTCTTATTTTATATTTTAATTAAGAAATGAAGTGTAAATAATCTATTAAAATTGCAATAGCAAAATAAGAAAAGAGAGAAGATGTTAATGTCTAATATTCATAAATTTAAAATTCAGAATTTGAAATAAATATAATTTGCAGTCGTAAAATCGACAAAGTTTTATAATAGTTTTTAAATCAATATCACATGATTTAAATTTTTGCAGGGAAAATAAATGGTAAAAATTCTTCAAATTTCCAAGTATTCAGAGGGACAACTGATTTCTTTTTCTGCAAAAATAACTTTAGTACCGAATATTCTATGATTTGGTTTAAAAAAAACACCCACAAAAAGTTATTATTTTATTTTCATTCTGTTATGAATAATTTATTGAAACATTAAGGAAAATGAAATCTCCTTGATTTGACTTGGAAAAAAGAGGAAGATGCATGTCCCACCATTCCAATGTACAAAATTTGAAATTCAAGTTTTCTTTTTCCTTTGTAAATTTGAAAATGTTTACTTTATTTTTTAAAAAACTATTATAATCATACTCATAACAAAAATAATTTATTTTTAAAAAATGCTAACATTGTCATATAAATAAGACAAAGGAAGTGGAGTATTTGGTAAATGTTAATAACCCCACTAATTTGAAAATCAACGTTACTTTTAATTAAATATCTTTTAGACACGTAAATACTTCCCTTTTTAAAATCTTGAAAAAAATTCACAATCGCTAAATTTATTTATATGTAGGAATTTGTAAACCACATAAGAAATATAACGAGATTGATTGACAAGAGTTGACAGGGAAAATCAATCGCTGACCTTTTCTATGAAATATTATTTGTTGCACTAACTCAAACATCTTTACATGTTAACTTGTAAATACTACGTATTCCCTCCGTCCCATTTTATGTGGCACCATTTCCTTTTTGGTCAGTCCCAAAAGCAATGTCACATTTCCTTATATAGTAAGTATTTAAAGGTACAATTTCTCTTTTACCCTTATTGGTCCTACTTAATCTTAAAGATAGTACTCCAATACATTTATGAGGAGAGAGAAAAGTTGACCATTTTTTGAAGGGATAATTTGGTAAATATTTCAAAGTCTTCATTTATTTCTTAAACTCCGTAACTGATCAATGTTGCCACATAAAATGAGACTAAAGGAATATTAACTATTAATTCAAACAATTTGACTTTTTTCATAATTCTTTCAAATCTTTTAAATTTGGGAATGTTTGTGAAAAGAAAAAAGGACAGTCTACTTTCTACATATTTTGAATTGACACATTGCTTTTTATATTCTAAAGGGATAGATATTTCAAGAATGAAAAAAAAAAGTACTAATTAATTTGCAGATAAAAAAAATCTAAGAAATTCTTTCTATTTTTTCACTAAGGTGGAAATATTTTATCTTTTAGTCCCTGTATTTTAGTGGCATGCTTATATATTTTCTGGATTTCAGCTTTCATCTTTGTCAGATTTAAGCTTTAACTTTTACAAAATATAGTCAATAATAATAATAATTTATATTTATGTTTACAGGTTCAACAAAATCCAATAATTTAATTTGAATATTGTATTGTATTAAGAAAATTTACTTTATATGTATAAATCATTTATATTGAACCAACTTGTTGTTCTGTCTTAAAATTCAAAATATATTAAGTTTGTAAATTTAGAAAAAATCACCTTCTTCCTCCTTTAACTTTTATGTTTTCATTTAAAAAAATTAGACCTATTCATATTTTGTTATTTAATCCATGAAATTAGCATTAGAAATATCCACTACTTTTAATTTATATATTTTTTGAAAAATTGTCTGTATCACATATTAATTTATCTATTTTAAAAAATAAATTGTACATTTAGAGTCTATATAAGAAAGTTGGAAAATAATAAATAAAAATTTTAACAATTGGCTCTCAACAAATAAATTCCTTGATAACCTAAATTATAACTAGTCAAATAAACGTAGAGGCGGAGTTATAAAATATTGATCATGCTTTATCAAAAAAATATATTGTGTAAATAATTTTATATGCGTTATGTATTTTTATTTTACTTTTTGGCTTCCTCATAAAATAATATGGCTATTGCGCACGATATCCTAAAATAAGCTAATTTTTTTTTATTTCAAGTCGAATAAACCATTTCTTTTTTATGTAATTAAGAATATTTATAGTACAAAAAAATAATATAAAAAGACACTACTTTTAACATTAAAAGTTACTCAAAATTTTAAGTAGTTGTGCATGCTTAATTTAATTTAAAGAATCGATAAAATCTTTTTCGTATTTGTTCTTTTTATGCCAACAAATTATTGCCTCTTTGCTGTTGAATATGTACTTTTTTCCAATATAAAAGAAACAGAACTGTATAGTATTTTGAATGTGTGTCATCCTCACAAGGAGTGCAAATTTGGAATTATTCAATATATATATATATATATATAAATGTTTTTCTTTATTTTTTAATTTTGTGTCATCCATATCAATTGAGTATTTACGATTATATTATGCATGAGTCTTCAAAATTACATGTAAAAATAGCAAATCAACATGTAGACATGTAAAAGGTATTAAGTTGCGCAGTGGTATGGTGGTCAGGGAGTTCAATTGGACACCATTCACCGAAAAAAATATCGTACATACAAATAAAATGATACACAAAATGATTAAAAAATATATTTTGGACACCCTTAACACACCAAGTTGTTGTAACCCAGTGGTTTCACCTCCTTGGAATGAGATAGTGCTCGTGTGTTCTACTTTTGGGGGAACCCATCGGTTGCCCCCTAAACTTGACACCAATTTTTACTTAGACACCTTAACTAAGCTTTGTTCATTTTAGACACCTCATGTCATACTGTATTGTGTCATTTTAGCATTTTTTTAACAATCAGCCAAATATATAAGGTGTGTGTAACACATTCGCTGATAATGTGTCAAAGTGGCAAATTAAATAAAAACACGTGACATATATATTAAAAATAATTTTTAAATAATGATATTTTAGTAGAATGAAAAAGTAGCCAAAAACTAAATAACATGTGAAATTTTTTACACAAATTTTTTTTTTGAAAAATAACCCAACCCCACCAAGTCATCTTCTACGCCCCACCCACCCCAACTCCTCACCACCCACCCAAATCGTCTTCTCCGCTATTCCCCCACCCACCCAGCGTCTTCTCCACCTCTGCCCACCCTAACCCCAACCCCTTCCCCAATCGTCTTCTCCACCCCTCTCCACCTCACCGATCGTCTTTTTCAAGATTTTTTGTTGCCTTTATTCTTTGGGACAACATGAATCGTAGCCCTTCTAATGTGTTGAAATTTATTTTTTTGTGAAATTCCTTCATGTTGAAATTCGTTTTATTTGTCTGTAGCATCATCAAAACTATTTCTCTATGGAAGAAGTTCAAGTTTTGAGAGATGGTGGTTGAAAAATGAGGAAGAAAATGAAAAAAAATAAAATAAAAATATTAAATGAGTCTTTCACGCGCTGGTATTGAGTGTATTACACTCACTATGCCATGTTAGTAAAAAGTGTCAAAATGACACAACGGACCCCTACTTGAGGTGTCTAAAATGAACAAAGCTTAGTTAAGGTGTATAAGTGAAAATTGGTGTCAAGTTTAGGGGGCCACCGATGGATTCCCTCTTCTACTTTTTGAAAATAATTTTTATTGTGTTATTTCCGAACATCCTTTGTGAAATTCCTGGCTCCACCACTGAAATTGCACCTTACATCATCACTCCACACTGTATTGGTAAACCATTTACTTTGATATCAATTATTTAAAAACAATTTAAAAATTTCTTTAACATAAAGTAATATTATTAGTTTGAGCCAAAAATACAATTTTCCACAAAAAATTCAACACTATAAAATTAACTTTTTTTTTCTTTTCAATTACCTCTTCAAGACTTAGCTAGTACACCCAAAACTTACAATGAAACAATTCCTTTACCATAAATCAACTTTTTTTTTTTCTCTTTTCACTATATTTTTGGTTTAGCTATTTTTGTAAAAGGACTCAATTACTTAATTGGGTCAACTTTATGGAGAAATTTTGGAAAAAGGAAAAAAATAACAGAAGACAGAAAATTAAGATAATTGTCATATCATATAAAAAAGGTAGATGTGAAGACTTAAAGTACAACACACAAAACCAAACATGTAAGAGGTATCCTATGCTGTTTTTTTTAATTAATAATAATAATAATAATAATAATAATAATAATGTATTTTATAGTAATAAAAAAAGAAACACAAGTTTGAAAGAAGATTAAAAGAATTACTAGAACTTTTTATGTGAATTAAATGACTAGAACTAGCAATATTTATTTGATCAAGGGAGAGATTTCGATTTTGAGTTTCATCATAAATCTCTTAATATGAAGCGGGTCAAATTCAGATTAATTGTACTATATATAAAGAATTTAGATGATAAATGCCTAAAAGAAGAAAAAAAATCTCACTGAAAAAAGAAGTAAACTCTTATTTTTTTTTTTTTAACTTGTTAATTCATTGCTAAATAATCTGTAAGTAACAAAGTTTTATAATACTTCATTACTAAATAGAAGTATTAAAAATTAAAATATGATGGATTTTTGGGAACTCAGTAATTTTTGCTTTTATTTTATATACGTATTAAAAATTCCATTAAAGTTTTATAAATATTTAATCATAAATCTAATTATCATTGTAAATTGAAATAAAATTATAATAGAAACTCATAAACTTTACATTTTTTTATTCTTCCGATTAAATAAAAGTAAGTATTAAAATAGATATTAGTATAATGCAACAATTATTCACATGTCGATGACTTTGAACTGTGCTAATTAGCTTTTGTCCCTAATCTATTTTCCCCATGTTGCTCTTCTTTGTCATTTTCCTCATTAATTAAATGTTCATTAGCTTTTATTATTGGGCTTAGGTTAAATTAATTATAGGGAATCCCTTAATTATATTGTGCATGCACATAATCGTGACAAAAATTATACTTAATTTAATCAATTTTGTCTAGAATTTTACTTAGATCCTACTATTTTAATGTCCAGCAGACATAATTTGTTTTTACAACATTATTCTTATTGTAACAATTTGGGATCTTAGGCCAAGTGGATTAAGCTTTTTTGTCATTACTATTACAATTACTAGTATCACTATCTATTTTTTAATTAATTCAATTAGGTTGTAATAATGGAACTTAAGGTACTCATGTGATGTTTATGACGGAGAGCAGATCGATTAATAATAAGACTTATAAATTGGCAATTTTTTAAAGAAAGGTTGATGTATATTATATTTTAGATGAATTTGATAACATTGAACTAAGTTGATAAGCTTTTGAAGAAGGTCGAATATAGATAACACCTTAGACAAATATGATAACATCGAAATAAGAGAAAAAAATGAAAGTTTAATTTTTAAGGCATAACACAAGAATTTTATATGGTAGACATGATTTTTCTAACTCTTTTATTTTGTTTATTTAATTTTTTTGTCATGGGTCTGTGAATAAATCCTTAATTTCCACGTATATTTTTGTATATTAATATTTGACATGTGTATTTCCTCTTTGGACCCAACTATTATAAATAAAAATGATTTGTAAGTGTCAAAATGAAAGTAATGTGGATTTACTTATATTATTATATATGTGTCACTTTATCAAAAGCTTGTTAGTTTAGAAATCTATGAATCATGCAACAAATTTGTACGATAACAAAGTCACCAAATGCTATACCAAAATTTATTGAGTCGTGGTAATTAATGGTCAATTGACGTGTAACTTTGAGCATCGTATCTTTTACTGAAGTTAACTGATTGGACTATTTCAACTTCGTGATGGATAAATATATTCATCGAAGAGTAAATGTTAAATCTATTTTGAAAAATTCTTTATTCCCAAAATACAAATTTGAAACCTCTAGTCAAAAATAAGTTAACAAATTTTATCTATCTCTCGTAGCTAACAAAATTATTATTTTATGTTGCTAAATAAGATTAATAATAAATACAAAATTTATCATTCATTAATTATTTTTAGTGTATAGTGTATACAATAATACAACACTTTAGAAAGAGAGACATGTAAACACAAATTTGTTCCTTACCTTTTCCCATTCAATTTCATTCCTCAAAAAACACTTTTCAACAACAAAATTAAAGTTGCACAAAGTCACACGTATATTTAAAAGAAAATCTACTTTAATATTGTCTTTTTTTTTTATTCATACGGGGTTAGAGCTGAATATGAAATTTGTAGAAACGAGATGCATCATTAAAAAGAAGAAGAAAAAATGTGCTAAATGGGAATCGATCCCTTCTTATTTTACTAGTTACTTTGGTAGGCGGTTACAGTAGCTTACACATAAATGATAATTTCATAGGAGATTAACATGCACATTCATAATCCTTCAAGTAATTGATTCAATGTTTAATCAAGTACTATTTAATCTTCTTATAGCATGAATACCAACAAATAAACTATATATAATTCTATCATTATTTAATCCCAACTACCTCCTTGGTATAAAAATTTACCTTTAGGTATCTAATTACAAATAATTTAATTGTATAAATATCTTTTATAACGTCCGAACATAAATTATATTCTAAATACACTTTATAATGAAGGGAATGTGGAAAGGTCGAAAAAAAAAATAGTCACAAAATGATTGTGTGTGTATACAAAGAAGATATACTTTGTCTCTCTTTTAATTTATTTGTGTGAACAAATATATATATAAAAAAGACAAATTAAAAGTTTATTACTCCATATATATGTAGTGTTCATATACTACTTTAGCCCTCTAGTCACGGCATAAATAAGAGGTTGTTTGATTAATAGGATAAAAGATAATAATTTCGAAATAAAATGAAAAATTATTTTATCCCCTATTTTGTTAGGAATATAAGTTACAACTTCATTTTTGCTTAACGTTGATTCTCTCACATACTTCTCAATCAGCGGAAGATTCAATGACCAAGAATATTAATTAGTTTTTGGATTAATTTAATAATAGAATAGATGACCCCGTAAAATAATATCTCAATGCATGATTATTTTTATTTATCTCATTTCATATATCAAACGACCCTCTATATTAAAGTCTTGCTATGATATGTCACATACACACAACACACAACAAGAGAAGAAAGAGTGAGTTTATTTGTTTTGTTAGTGTTTGACCATATATTTAGTTGAAATTTCAAAAATAAAAAAAAAGTTTTTGAAGGTTTTTAAAAATAGTTTTCGGAATTAGAAGTTGAGTTTTAGACATGCATTTTAAAAATACTAATACTTCAATTTATTTTTTTCCAAATAAAATGCATGTACGTTCAAACACAATATCAAATTCTCCAAAAATCACGACTTAAAATTCAAAGTTTTAAGTTTTGAATTTTAAATTTCAACTTCAAAATCCATAACTAAACAGAGGCTTGATTTATGAAAAAAAAAAAAAGAGCAGTTTTTTAATCAAATTGGACAGATATGAGAATGAAACAAACTGAATTTGCAGATAAAGAAAAGGTGTAAATGTCCCTTTCTATTTTTCATTCATCACCTTTGTGAAAACATCTATTTATCTTTTAGTTTATGTATTTTAGTGGCATGTATATATATAATATATAAATTTCTGAATTTCATGTATATTAACTTTATCAGCTTTGTGTTCTAACTTTTGTATCTTGACAATTGTCATGATAGATTTGTTGGCCCCCCTTGTGATATCTTTTGGTTAACTAGAGTCATGTTTATAAAATATATCAGTGTCCGATACTTGTATTATATATAATTTTATTAATTTGAATTCATGTCACGTAAAATTTATTACAAGAGAAAATGTTTTCTATCAAAAATAATAATTTCATATGCCGAATTTGAATATGATTTTATTGATGCCACCCCTAAATGAGCCCTGTAGTGCGCGATCCAATTGGGACTACGATGTCGACTTTAAACACCAAATGAACAACCAAAAAAATAATAATGAGGTCATATTCATCTCACGATAATCCTTAGTGGTAACTAAAGTGAGTCATGGCTATTTTGAAAGATTGGAATTGCGTGGGAGTTTTAAAAAAAATATACTTTTTCTTGAAATTCTTATTTCTCTTTATGTTTTCATTTTTATGATTTTTCAACCTATTTATAATTTGATATTCATCCATGATACTTACCGGCAAAAGGAAAAGTTGACTGGATGTGATTCTTTCATTTTTAATTAGAGCTTTAAGATCGATCTGTACGTGAATGATTTTTTTATCATAGGATACACTTCTCCTTTTATAGATTATGCATAATGCACATTTTCATTCATTCGATTAGTGAGTTTCAAATATTTTTTTTAAAAAGTATATATATAAATTTGTGTTATGTCCTATAAAGCAACACTCCCCTTTTCTCGATATAGATGGTATAAGGTATGCTATGCACCTTCTATTTTTTTTCAAAATCTTCCCGAAATAAAATTCTACCCGCCCTTCTTTTTAACCCATCTATCGGTCCATCTAATCATCATCGTCATCAATACACTCTCTTTAGAGATTCAACGTAATAACAATAACAAATACAATAATAATTAAGCATATTCGATATAGTCGTACGTATCGTTATAATACCACCCTCGAATGTGATTCTTCAATTTCTTTTAAGATTAAATCACACACTAAAGGGGTATCCTATGCTATTTTTAACCATCCATATTAAAATGTTTTCTCAGTTATAACTTGACAAAAACAGAGATTTAATTGTATTTATAATTTGGTCAAAATTGTCCAAATATGTTACTACAAGTAGCTATAGCCATATGGTTAATAAAAACTAGATTCTCATTGTACTTGAAAAAAAAAAAAAAGAATCCAATGTTGTCCTCTCCTTCATCGAAAGTACATAATCAAATTTTCCTATAAAGAGAAAAAATTTATGCTAATTTTCTTGGTCAAAGATAAGATTCCAAAATTATTTTGTACAACATGTCATAATAACATTCAAATTTTGATTTGAATTGATTTCAATGTGATATTATATTATATGTTCTTTATAACAGCTAAAACATATTTGAAAAAATAATGTCATTATAAAGAGGTTTGATTGTACTTTGTTTCAATTTATTTTCCACTTAGTATCCAATATCTGCTTTGATCACTTGATTAATATGAAGTTGTGTTGCGTAAGGCCCATTCAAGATGGAAATTCTCCACCAACTTTTTTTTTTTTTTTTTCAATTTGTAGGCTCAAATTTGAGATGTCCAGTTAAGAATAAGAAAATTCTATTCATCCCGACATAACTTTGATAGTGATAAACAAAGAAGAATCTGTCAAATTTATTGGAATTTTCATCAAACCTAAGAAGGCAACAAAATGCCTGCATGTCTATGACTTGGACTGTGCTTATATCTCTTTGCCCTAAACTATTTTCCCCATGTTGCTCTTCTTTGTCTTTTACTTTATTAATTTAATCTTAATTAGGTTCTACTTGTTGGATTTTGGTCATATTAATTATACTATACATGAGCATAATTGTGAAAAAGTTTGGATTAGTTGTATCTGCTTAATTAGTCTATGAGGGGAGGTAGAGGTAGGTCAACGAAATATTGAGGATTAGAGATAAATAGATAAGATATGATATATTTGTAGTTTATCGAGGATATGACCCTAGATAAAATGATATGAAGGTCGATGATTAGTGTAGTAAATTCAGTAGTTTGTCGATTGTTACAGTTTTCCTGTCAGTACTGTTTTTAAGTATTTCTCACATACTATCTTCTTCTTCGACTTCATTTTTACATGTTGTTTCCTTTACTTCACTTATTGTATTATGTATGATTGCTATTATTCTTTTCTTCATTATGTTCAGCATGACTGCTTCATTACTATAATTTTCTTTCCTTATTTGATTTCATTATGCTTAACTTGAGTCAAGGGTACTATATTGAAAACATCATCTTTACCTTCACAAGGTAGGGATAAGACTGCGTATACATCACCCTCTCGATATTCTACTTGTGATAATATTATACTCGATATGTTCTTGTTGTTATTGTTGTAGTCTATTGTTTTCCCCTATATATAGTTAAGTTAATTTAATCTTCTAGCAGATACAATAATTGCATTATGACAGAAATGATTAATTGTACTAAGATCATACTTTATATATAGCTTCTATATTTTGATATGATATAGTAACAACTAAGATCTTGGCTAGGCCAAGTGGAGTAAGTTTTGTCATTAATCAAGTCAAAAGTCAAAAAAAATGAAATTAAATTAAATCAACATGTTTGGAAAGTTTCACAATGTATCATTTTATCTCATATAAAGTATATATTGTATATTTTTGGTGTTAGAAACAATTTTTTTTACATTGACTATCTATATTGTTAGGTCTCATACATCCAAAATATTTTATGAATTTGTTTCTTGAGCTATCGCGCATCAAGTCGTGGATTACATGCATACCATATGAATTTTTGCTCGGTTTTATCTATCGCTACATTTTTTTCCTTCTCCAATGTGAATCTGCCTAACGTATCACACATATACGATATACCTAGGACTCGTCATCTATCATGGAGACATTATGTTGAACATACCTTCATTAGAAACACAACGTTTTTGTTAAAAAAAATTTCTACCATGCATTTAGAGACTGGGTTCATAATTTAAAGTTTACGGTTCTTTCAAATTCATAGTACATATTTTCCACATTGACTCAACAAACCTAAATATTATCTTTTGAGTAGCATCATATCGAGCCCATCACAACGTTTTATGTAAATTTATAATTCGAACTTATATATCACATTACCCTTAATTTTTCCTTCCTTTATATTCATGATATAAGACAAATATCACTAAAAAACGACACATAATTTGTTTTATTAGTAAAATACGTACGCCTTGTTATATATTGTGTATTGATTGAACACGTACCATACAGTCTATACTAATGTACACAAAATTTATCACATAATAAAACAAGAGGAATAAATGACAATGTGATAAATAGGGGCAAAAAAAATGAGGAAAAAAACAAATAAAATAAGGCATTTAATTAATTCGTTTGTGTTCATATATGAAAAACAAAACGGAACCAAATGAAGGTGAACCATGTATAATTATTATTGGGAAATTAATGGAGAAAAAAACAAGTATTTTTTGGAAAGAATAAATCACAAACGAGACAACATTAAAGACAAAATTGAGAAAAATAAAAGAATTGTATTTGGACTTTACTAGTTTAATTAATTTTAATTCGGAACGTATATTGGAAATCTCTCTGGTCAATTAGGTCCAAACCTATTAGATTTGACTATAAGACTTACCTTTTTAGTATTTGCTTTCTTTCATAACAAAGTCGTTATTCTTGACTGGCATAAAAGTCTCTCGCACGGACGAAGGAGATGCCGTTAGATTTCAAGTTCATGCTCTTATCATAATATCAAAATTAGATTCATTTTTAATAAATGATTTAAATATCGATGTTGGGCTTGTATCATAAATTCTACATAGGAATTTTATGTCTCTTTAAATGATCTTGGGTTATACACAAAATATGAATTATTTTTTAAACTGAGTTAGATTCACAATTCATTCTCTTATAATCAGTCTCAAATCTTATATATGCATTAAAAAATATGTCAAATATGTACAAATGTTAAAATGTGAACACAATAACTCAAACAGTTAGTGAATTTAGTACCATCTACTGATAACGTTTAAATTCGATCTTGAATCGTTATTTTACTCTCTACCATTTCTTCTCTCTTAACTCTCAAACCCATAAAAACCTCTAATAAATGATAAAAGAATCTCATCCATCCCAACACATTATACCTTTATTCTAATACTTATATGTCTCATTCCTTGAACACTTTTTGATACCAAAAGGTGCAAAGAAAATTACACACTTAAGAAAATCATACACGTCTCTTGCACGCATGCAAATAATAAAATGTCACATTTGGTTTGTCTCAATCAATATGTTTGTTTGGTTTTCTCTTTGTCACGTGGGGCTAATTAGAACTTAAAAGTTTGTCCAAATGTACATGTGGACTCATACGTAACTTATACTCCCTCCGTCTCATTTTATGTGACACCATTTTTTTTGATCAATTTCAAAAAAATATCACATTTTCTTATATGGTAAATATTTAAAGGTACAATTCATCTTTTACCCTTGTTGGTCCCACTTAATCTTAAAGATAATACTTCAATACATTTATGAGGAGAGAGAAAAGTTGACTATTTTTTGAAGGGATAATTTGGTAAATATTTCAAAGTTTTCATTTATTTCTTAAACTCCGTACCAGGTCAAATATTGCCACATAAAATGGGATTGAGAAAGTATATTCCCTCCGTATAATAGTAATAGCTTATTTTTTTCTTTTATATATTTTTTAAGAAATAATAATAATAAAAAGATGTATAATTTCTTGAGGAAATACAAAATAATACTACATACAATTAATCACTATGATCGGTACTTTCTTAAATATGTACTTAACTAGAGTTTTAATGCATCAAGTTACCTTTTATTTTTTTTTCTGTTGAATGAAAAAGACAGTAATAACCTTTTGTTGTTAGTACAAATTTTGTAATAAACATAAAAAAGACAAGGCCAATTCATGCATGCTCAAAAAGTAAATAGTTTGGTCAACTTCAGAATTTTGGTGGACTTGCTTTAATTTAAATCAACAAAAAACTACTTGTACCATATTTATATATAATTAGGAACTTGATTAAAAGTACTACAAATCATATTTGATTAGAAGTACTACTATAAAGTTTGTGGTAAAGTGTTAGGCGTACTTCTTTGTTCTTAATTAGAAATTTCGTATACAGAGTCTTGAGTATGAAATATATCGTCTTAGTTATAGAGTGTTTTAACTCCTAATAATACTAGTCTCAACAATTCTCAATGAATTGATTCAACCTAAACCTCCTAATAAAAGTACTTTTTACTAGGATTTTTTCTATATGTAAAACTTAAATTTGAATATCTGAATAAAAATAATGAAATTTTATCTATCTCACCATGATTCGTGACGGTATAAATTGAGGATAGAAAGGAAATTTTGTTGAAGAGACGCAATGTGACCACGTATTTAATTGCAGAACCAAATGTTGCATCTTGAACTTTCTAAGGGGACCATCACATAATTTTGTTTTATAGCAAACAAGAAACTTTATTTAGTGCAATATTTTTTTCTATTTTTTTAATTATTACATATATATATATAAATATTGATTTATAGTAAATCCAAAACGTGTCTGATGAAATTCTACGTTAGAGACAAACATTTGCGACAAATGTAATGTTATTCATTGAATCGAGTTATATAAGTATTTTCGATGCTTTTATAATAAAGATCGACAGATACAAACATATCTAATTAGTAATTTGTGAGTTCATTCGAATAAAATTTTTTTTGTTTGGATTCTATATAAAAACACGAATGCATGTTGAACCAAGTGATCTTATTCGACAACGCTTGGTTGGAAATTTTTATTAGATATAAGATGAGATATAGCATTGGTCGACAAAGGATAGTGGTGTGTGATCAACAATGAAGCACGGAATTTTAAGTAAACGAAATTCGAATAATTTATATTTGTAAAAAAAGATATAATTTTTACCTATATGTCCTTCTTTGTGTAGTGGAAGGAGCGGGTTGGCGCTTTCAAGCCCACAAACTTATCGGGATGGGTAATTGGACCATCACCTTTTTTGTTCCTGTATCATACATTGTTCGTGATAATTTATGAATATAATTTATTATATTCTAAGCATTCATTTTGAACAATTTAAAAATCTTACGAGAAAATGTTATGTAACGATCTTAATCTTTCTAGTCGTTGAAGAATTTTTGAAAATAAAAACAAAATTTAATAATGACCTAAAAAGGTTTATTTGCGTTGATATGCCGCACAATCCAACAACTAGAACTTTGAGTTAACAACTTATTTTGAATAGTCTAAGGGCAAAATTGACTCATTTCTTTTTATTAAGGAAAAGCAGTTAGTAGGGAAGGATATAGCTATTCGGCTAGTTGAGGAGCATTTTTTTGAGTAAAAAATGAAGTGACGAAGGCATTTCTAAACCAAAAACATAATACCAAAGGTATTGTTGAACCAAAATTGTAACGTAACGTAATGTAAATTTGACCAATTTCGAATAGTTTAAGAGTATTTTATGGCCTTGTTCCCTTAAATTTAAAACTTCTCCACTAACTACAATAGTCATATATAAAATAACATAATGACTAGACCTTAAAGAGCTTATTTGTGCTATCCTTGTTCACAGTGGCAGAGCCAGTATTTTTAATAAGGGGTTCATAATCCGTAGAATAGACACAAAAGTAGCAGAAGGGGGTTCGACATCTACTATATATACATAAAAAATTATTTTAACCATGTATAAATAATATAATTTTCCGCCGAAGGGGATTCGGGTGAATCCCTTTAGTATAAGGTGGCTCCGCCCCTGCTTGTTCATCTCAGGTCAAATATAACTTCAGATAAACGATAATAACAAGAAAGTCATTTTGTTTGATACGAGATCGCTTCACACTTTGCAATGCTTACATCTTTCACTTGTTGAAGTTTCATTCAAAAACCTTGTTCGAAAATTTGTACATGCAATTCCAACTAACAAGAAAAAAAACAACAAATTCCAAGCTCATATAACCAAAGCCACAAAGATTTCAAATAATTTGTAAGTCCCAATCAAGAAAGAGGGTGAACATAACTCAAAATGGAATAAAGTGTTTGTAGAATGGCCAATACCAATAACACAAGAGCAGCCAATGCTGAAATAAAAGACCATGGTGAACTAAAATAAGTGTACTTAAAACTTGCCCATTGAACATGCCAATTGCTCTTATAATAATCATTCACCTTAATAAACAATTCCAACAAGTAACACTCATCAATGTCAAACATAACATCTTTCCCAAGATTGTTGATGAAATTAGCAATTTCAAAATCTGTCCCAAAATAATTCTCAATTATATTGCAGTCACACAAATACTCAACATCATGTTGTGTGTTCACCAAACAATCAAGAAATGTTGCATATGTTGTCATGTGCTTTGTACAATCTACATGGCATTGCTCATATGCCACACAATTTATCAAGAATGAGCTCATGAAATCATCTATTGTAATTGTTGGCATCTCAATGAATCCATTGTTGAATTTTATAGCCAAGAATGTCTCTTCTTTCCTAGGCCTAAGCTTAATCCCTGAGCGACGAAGCTTTGAGATGCATTGTATGACATTTGTAGGTGAATCCTTTCTATTTTTAGGCTCTTCACGATCAAGAAAAATGTAACTTGATCTAAGAAAATCAAGTAAATGTTTCCCTTCAAGATTACCAAACTTTTCAAGAACTTCATTAGGCCTTTGTAATGTGTAGTTAAAGAAAGTCAAAGCTAATTTGGCTAAAGAAGGAGTACTACTTGATTGGCTAATATTGGTAAAGTCAAACAAGAATTGAAGTATGAAAAATGGGATTTGATTTTCAAGTCTAATTAAATCCCTCAAGAAAAAAGGATATATCCAAGACATTGAGATAAGTGGATCATCTGTTTCAATTGGACTTACCCCTCCAATTTTTCTAAAAAGTTCAATTATAAAACAACCATCAAGAACCAACATTTCAACAAACTCATCTCTATTAAGAACTATTGCCTCAGAGTAACATTCTCTAGCTCTCATTTCAAATGGTTGAATTGCTTCAAATAGTCCTCTAAATTAAGCCCTTTTTCCTTTGTCCTCTTAACCAAATTGCCCAAAAATCGCCATTTATGCTCTTCGATCATCTTAACATTGTCTTTTCCATGATGGTATGGACCAATTGACACTATTTGAGGCTCATAGGAGTGACCATTGACATTAATAAAACTTTGAGGTACTCGAAAAATGCAACAAGAACTCCGCCCCGCGGATTCACTTAGGAGTTGAGGTGGTTGGGAGATTTTTTGTTGCATCAATTCTAGTTGAGTCTTGTTTATTTCCCAATTGATTGTTAGAACATGTTGATCTTCAATTGAAATTTCACTCATTTTGAATTTTTGGGAGAGAGATCTTCAATTGATTGCTAGATATTTCTTATATGTAAATAAAGAGGAACTATATAATATGTGCATGTTAGCTACATTTAGTATAGTGAGTTGGAGAGTGTAATTATTAGGAACCAGAATGATTGAGAGGTTAATAATTATTTAAAGTCAATAAGTTGAGCACCTTTATTATTTTATTGTTAAAATTGGTTGGAACTAATTAGAAAACAAGTAAACATCACATGCAAGTTTTGTCAATTGATTGATAGGGAAGAGGACCATAGGTGCATTGTGGTGGTCAATTCGAGTTTAATATTCATTTATATATTACTCAAATCTTACAGATAAAATATTAAATTATTGCTAATATTTGCATAACTTACCTAAAATTTTAGATCGTAATCTCTAACATTTTCTCATAAGATTTTCTACTTAAAAAGAAATATTTAGACCATGATCTACACGATTCAAGTTGGAAGACAAACAAAAAGGACCATTTGTTAAAAGTTTCATTATTGGCTAATTTTTAGAAAGAAATAACAAAAAAACTAACAATTTTTGGGCTTTATGAATCACTTGAGCTTCTTGGGCTTCGTAAAAGCCATTCCATATGTTTGGACTTGGGCCCAATAGTGCTCCATCAAATTCAGCTGATTTCTTGCTTGTTTGAAATAGCTCGAAACTCATCTATTTATCAAAATATACCAATATAAACACAATAGTTAGAATTAATATTTTAAAAGACGATGAAATATTAAAATGTGAGGCAAATAATAGCTACATATATGTATTTGTGGCCAAACATCACTTATCATGCTTTGTTCAATAGAGCGATTAATAATATTAGTAATTTTTCCAATTGTACTACTCTAATACGTGGCGGCTGATTGTAGATTAATATGTTAACGTGAGGTGGACTCAGAATTTGAAGACAAAGAATGGAACCACTAAAAAAATTTAAAGTATTGCTAATTAACGTTAGAAATCAAACCCAACTAATCTAATAGCATAAGAACTCAAGTAACAAACTCAAAAGAATGCCCCTCAACCAACCTTAGTAAGAAAAATCCGATATTATCTAGTCAGATAATCTTTTCTGATAAAATGAAATGATTTATAAACATACAAATATCTATGTTATAATCTTGTTTTAGCACACAAATTATATAGTTTTTTCTTTCTTTCGTATACTGTATCTCCAGATAAATACTGCCACATAAATTAGAATAGAGAGTATAATATTATCGATGTTATCCAATAGAAAAAAGAAAAAGAGAGAATAGAAAAGGGGCAGAATAGTAAATTACTTAGAAGGTTAGTTGTACAAAACCGTAGCTAGCTAAAATCTAAACTTCAATGATCCTAATTGAGAAAACTTTCTAAAATTGGTTGCTCCAACTACCAAACACACAAATTTTAATGTCTCTCTATAAATATCTTTGCTTCAAGTTCAAGCTTCCAAACTTTAGAACTCATCTATGTGTAATTAACATTCTTTGATCAGCACAAAAAATTATACTGTGTAGATAGATCAAGATTTTTCTTATCACATATATGTACTATTATTGTGAATCCTTTTGACACCATGTACATGCACACACTTTTTTATATTTTGATATATTTCCCCTTAATAAAAATCTTGATTATAGAACACCATAATCATCTTTATCAAACAAGAACATATAGAAGACTAACAAAAAGAATGAAATTAAGTTTAAGTGAACATGGTTTATCCTTGTGCACACCCAAAAAGTAGCAGCTACAGACTTCCCTAGTCAACAAACAAAAAGATAATCAAGAAAGTAAAACACAAGTAGTTGCTTCCTTTGAACCAAACCCTTTACATGCAATAAAAGAACATCATGCAAATTAACACACACATCATTATAATTACATATATATCTAACTTATTTAAGTTCAACATTATGTTAAACTCATGTTGCTTGTAGAAATGGCAAATTATTAGGTATAATTCCACAAGTTTTGGTAGGCAATAGTAGTGTGATCATCATCATCATGCATATTATAAAATCTTGGTGGACTAAGTAACATCCCTTCAGCCATATTAACAAGAACATTTGGCATATCAAATATCAAATCCTCATCCACAAACTCGAAATTCTGAATTTCCATATTCTCCATTTTACCCTTTTCATTAATTACTACCTCCCTATGCACCGCAGCCGCAGCTAACAACGCGTCCCCGGCTGCCCCAACAGCTGCAGCAGCCCCGGCTGCAGCTATCTGGATGTCACGAGCAGAGCTCGTGGCAGGAGCAGGAAAAGAGGCAGCCGAGCTTGGGAAGTTGAGGTCCACCTCGGGACCTTTTAGGGCTATAGCCGCCACGTCATACGCGATAGCGGCCATTTCGGGGGTGGGAAACGTCCCGAGCCAAATCCTATTAGGGGATTTTGGCTCGCGAATTTCGGACACCCATTTTCCACTACTTTTTCTTCTCCTTATTCCTCGGTAAACGGGGTGACGCTCCGAATAAGATTTATTATCGGGGGCAGTATTAGAGTTATTACTGCCCCCAATAATGATGTTCTTTCCACCATAAGTAGTCGTCGCCATTTATAAATATATATTTTTTGTTTTGAGTATAATTAGGGGAAGGTTCTTGGAAATTAGGGTTAAGATTATTGAAATGGATTAAGGAAGCCATTTATGGAAAGGGAAAATTTTGTGGATTAGAGATGAAAATTGAAACCAGTTATTGATGAACTTGCAAGTAAGTGTGTTTTGTGTGAAGGATTTTGGGTGTAAGGCAAAAATGGTGTTGGATTTGTGAGTTGGATACTTAAGTGTTGGAGAATAATTACCTTTTTATACATTTAGGATGAGGTTTAATAGTACTAATTTATCTTTTTGTTGTTTTTGATAAGTAGTTATATTTGAGACCGGACGTCTAGACATTTCAATTTGGTCTTAATTACTTCGTCTAGACATTTTAATTTGATCTTAATTACTTCCTTTTTTATAAGACAGCCCCCACCCTCTTGCGTTCTTTCTTAAGAGATGGAGCAATCGTCACTCGACAGCTCAAAACTGACCAATACAAAACGTCCGAGTTCTTGTTCACAGCAGGGAAGGACATGACGGAACTTAACTCATTTACACTATGTTTCGTCGGCATCCGACAATGATGTGTCAGAATTTTTTTGATGGTGTCTAGATGATCATTTGTAAGTTGGAGGTGTGCATACTTAAAGTTGAAATGTTTAATAGTCAGTTGAGACCAGATTAAAAGATTTATCTATGTATTATATATTTTTATATTTATTGTGTGTAAAAACTATTATACTAATAGTTCAAATATTATGTTATAATATTATTTAAGAAGCCTTCAGTTTCTGTAAATCTTCCCATCGAAAAGATAATATTTATATAATGAAATGACAAAGTAAAACTTATAATGATTGTTTCTTGTGAATTTAATTTAGTGCTTAAGCTAAAATGCTCTAGACACTTGCTGTAAAACTCAAAAACCATTTTTTTCTAACTCTATATAATTATAATTAAAACCATCTCTATAAATTCCAAGTATCTTTCGATAGCGACAGCTCGGTGAACAAAGTATTTTGTATTTGTGTAAGGCTCGGAAAATGGTCGTATGCAAGGGGTCTATGTGATTTAGTCAGGTAGATAATTTATTGTATGCAAACATTAATGACAATTTCTATAACTAGAAGTCATGACTTATATGTCACTAGTAAAATAATTTTACTGTTGCTTTAAAACTCTCATTTTCTCTATGTAGTTATGTAATTCCTACAAATAGTAAATCAAACAAATTCAATTATTGTTTTCTATGTTTCAATTTATGTGATTTTTGTTTCCTTTTTAGTTTGTTTCAAGAATAACTTTTTTTATATTTGCAAATAACGTGACTTAAAAATCTCATGTAATTCTTAGTGATAAATTTTTATTTACACAAGTATTTTGAATATTTAAGATCATAAATTTTAAAAATATTTATAGTCCAATAAATGTATATTATATGATATATATTTTATGATATATTTAAGCTGGGGCCGAGCCATGATGTCTGTGACGAGTTTTACAGAATCCATTAATTTTGACGTAGTTTATATAATTGTATAAAAAAGTAATTTATTTAATATATACAATAATTTATTAAAACTTAATATACAAAAGTAATTATGGTTCAGACCTATAATTGAAATTCTAGTATCGTTACCATATTTAAAATCACATTTTTTTTAAAAAAAAATTACGTGTCCAACCAAATAAGTTCATATAAATTAAATCAAGGAAGTAATATATATATTGTGTATTTTCCACCTGCATGTTCATTTTTTGGTCGAATAATACAAAAGTTTAAAACAAAACAGGAAAAAAAAAAAAGGATTGCACCTAAAAGACTGAATAATAGCATCATCAAAAACAATTAAAAGATTATATAGAAAATAAAATTAGAAAACTACAAGAATAGAAACGTTGGAATAGTTTGTAAGAAGTTACATTCTTGCTACCGTCTTTTCTTAGAAAAAATTTATCTGTATCGAGTGTTTAATTCAATCTACATCAATTTATGTGTTTAATAAACTAGAAGTATTTAATAATTATTTTATAATAAGTAAGAGACGCTTTTATACAACCACGTGTTATATATATATATATATATATATATATTAATTTAATGTAAACATCCTATACAGATAATTTTTTACTTAAGTGGAAAAGCCTTCCCACTAAGTCACTAACCCTAATTTTCAGATTTGTGACACACCTTGAAGGGAACACCCAAAATAAATAGATTTGTTAAATGTATGGAAAGTTAAAAGCGCCACACAAGTTCATAAAAAAAATCTTTATTCTCTATTTCATTTAATCTCATGTAATGGTTCTTGGATATTTAGTCTTAAAAAAGCGCCACACAAGGTACTTTTACTTATTCATAACTTAAAAAAAGTTAGTACTCCCTCCGTTTAAAAAAGAATTACCTCCTTTCGTTTTTTGTCTGTTTCAAAAAGAATGAATTCTTTCCTTTTTTAGTAATATTTTAATTTCAGTTTTTCACGTGGCATGTTTAAAACCATAAGATTGAAGGGTAATTTAGTGCATTTGACATAACTTTAATTTAGGATCACAAGATTCAAAAGTCTTCTTTATTTTCTAAAATTTCGTGTTAAATCAAATCAGGTCACTCTTTTTGAAATCGAGGGAGTAATAATTTTCTTAAGTATAATGATTATACTTTTTTTTTCTTTTTCTTGGGGTTGACAACTCACTCTCCCATATAATGATAAGACAACTTTTTAAAATACAACCACTAATAATTCACCAAGAAATTTTGATAGATATAGGATTGGTTATTTATCTCTTAAATAGGACTAGTCGTTGTTCTGCGATAAAAATTATTTATTTCTAATTTTGTAGTGTTCGTCACTAATTTATCACTAAAACTAATACGATGTTTTTTTAATAATTCTTCACTAGTTTATTGTTAATATAAGATTGACTAGTGAATTTTTGTTGTTTAGCCATCGAAGTTATGTGCATTTAATTTCGATTTTAATCATAGTATTCTAGCTAATAATCATTTTTTCAACTAAACTATGCAAACATTCTCCTCACACTCTTTAGTGCAACAATTGAGTTTTCTACAAAGAAAAATTTCCACATCACAAAAGGGCACTTCTCACTAAATTAGTACTAATGACTATTTAATGATAATGACCTCTATAGTATTTTGGCAATAATTTTCTTTGCCTTCTTGATGAAATAAATGAGAAAATAATAAGCATCATTTTCAATATATGGGGCCTTTAATCGATCATGCTAATTATATATTCCATGTGGGGTCCTAAAAAATATCTTGATAAACTCAAAATTATTCATAGGTTATCTATCCTTATCAATTTTAATTGGATAAATGTAATTCCTTCGAATTTTAATGTAATTAGTAAAATTATTGTTATATGATTAAGAGGTTACAATTTTTTACATATATAAAATTATGAAATAAAATTGTACATAATAAACTCTAATAATCTGATTATTTTTAAATTCTCATATATAATAAAAGCTTAGTGTATTCAAAATCTCAATCCTCTAAACACTACATACTAAAAGAAAATTAATGATTCAGATGAATTTAGACATGATCACTTGTCGTACAATATCTTGACATGAAAAGCACTAGGTGACTTGTTCATTTTTTATTATAATATTAATTCTTTTGTGTAAAATAATTTGTTAAAGTAAAACTTTTGGCAATGGAGTATTAATTAATATTTTCTCTTTGTTCCAATATTCCCCATCATTATTTTTATATTCAAATAGGAAAGAGGGGTCTTGGACCATTATCAATGTTTTATTACTGTTTATTTCTAACTGAAACATTATCTATGGTCTAAAATTATTTATTTGTATAATCATTGGTGAAATATCGTTGATTAATTATATTTAAACCCTATTAATTATAAAATATTTAGTGACAAATTAACAACGAATGACATAACTTATTTATATATTTTAATTTGTGTAGTGAATATTAAATATCGAGCTTTTAAATATATGAATATGTCAATTTTTATTGAGCAAACAAATGAAAGCATGTTCAATTATAATCCTAAATGAATGGAGAACTTAGTATGTACTAGACGTACATAAAATTAAATTTAATCGAATTTCAATGCGGAGATCTTCCCAAATTATGTTAATTGAAAGGTCTAGGAGAAGTCAAGTGGTACTATCAACTGCAAGTTGTCTTTTTATGTATAACAAGGAACAGCCACTCAGAAGACAGTCAAAAATCAAATCCATCCATCCATCAAATTAGAAACATTGTTTTTTGGTCCCACCTGGTGTAGGTATTCATTTTATTTGGACTATTAATTTAGATTTTCGTTGGTAAAATTCTCTAAAGAAAAACAATTATTTGATGATTGAATAATTCGGAATAATTGATTTCTAATCATAAAGTTTTGTATCGAGTACTAAGTTCATAAGTAGAAGATAAGCAGACTCAAACTATGTGGTAATTAAACTGTCGTCTCTCAAATCCTCCAATTAATTCTATCATAAGAGTCAATGAACTGATAATAAAACCATCTCTCTATCTTTATAATTCACTAATTATTTGATTGTAATTGACAAATTTTTCTCTATAAAGATTATTTTTCATTCAATTTCATGATTTAACTTCAAGACCTCTAAACAATTTGAGACTTCTAATCAAATGTAAAAATTTTCTTAAATGACACTAATATTTTATCAGTTTAATTAGAAAATTGCCTAAGGAATGTGGGAGCCATATTCCTATTAAGCAAAACAAGGACTCTTAAAACCTTGCCCTTTTATATATATGAAATATGAATTAAGTATTGGTAGGTCCCACAATTATGCATCTCAATTTAATTATTGTACCAAAATTGTACCCCCTTTTTTTTCAAAATTATTTCATCTTTGAGAAGAGGAAATTAAATTATTTTCCATCATTCTTTGGTTGTCTTTCCTAGGAGAAAACCATAGGGAGTAACTGTTAAAAGCTTATTACAATTGTAGTGTCATTTGTGGTGGCAAAGTTAAAAATTTCGTTAAAGAAAAATTAAGTAATATATAAATAAATAAAGTGACATTCTTTTTAATTAAATAGACTACAAAAAATTACATAAGACAAACAAATTAAAATTGAATCTATATTAATAACACATTAAAGACTTCGAACATCTACTAGTATTGTATATGGTAATCCTTAGATATAGTCGTTATGGTAACTATTATTTAAAATGACATTTTCTTTAATAATATGTATTAATTTCAATAAATCATAAATTTTCTCGCATAAGCCAATTGAGATTGTAATGTGTATAATCAAAGAATGTGTAATATTTTTTTTATATGAGATTTATCTACATAATAGAAATACGCGTGAAAAAATCTCCAAAATTTGAGCACCAAGTGTATAACAAAAACATTTTATCATGCACACAATCAAAATGCATTATAATTCAAATATCTAAATATAATTTTCTAACAAATGAAAAAATTGTCGATGTATCGAAGCCAATATTTTTTAAAACTATATGTAAATAAAAAAAAAGGTTCACCCTTCACAAAGTAGCCACTATGCATCATAAACATCAATCTTCTATATGGTCTTGTTAGGGACTTAAAAAAAATAAAAAAATGATAGCTCGGTGCATAAATTATAGTGTTTTGCATTAGTAGTATTCAAAAAAGAACTTTATTTCAAAACACATGATATAAATAATATATCTTAATATAAATATCAATAACTATTTTTCGAATCAAATTCGTGACTTATAAATTACACAAAAGACAAAATATTGTATAAGAACTAAAATATGTAGAAGATATTATATATGTGAGTTTAAAATATGGAAACTCTGAAAAAGTTGAAAACAAAGAGAGGTCAGGGCAAGGGCAAGTCAAATTGTACAAGTAGGAGATTAAGATCAGAGCCATGCATGCCACGCCGAAGAAGAAGACACAAGAGTGTGCGTAACCCGGTTAAATCAGAAATTTCGTTAAAAATATTTAAATTTAATTTATATATATAAAAAAATTAACTTATTAACTTATATTTATAATATAATACGATTTTTTCGTCAAAAGGTATTCATTATCATTCACTATATCTGGGCTCATTCAGGACGGAACTAGGGATATCGTTACAATTTATAATTTTACGTGAACATAATAGTTCTTTTTAGATTTTGTAAATATCAAGAAATCTATTGAATGTTTATCAATATAAATAATATTAAATTTGAAATTGTTATGAAAATTAATTTAAATTTAAATTTTGAATCTATTTTTCAATCGCGATATATAGGAGACAAGCTAGAGGGAGTAGGAGTGACAGATGACACCTGAGATCTAGCAATGTATTATATATGGGCCACTCAAACTCAGTGCTGCTACTACTACTACTCTTTGTAGCTCAATAGCTAAGACTTATTTATTTATTTTTTGTTTCTTTCTCTATTTATTTTGATGTTCGATTAATTTACCTTTGCATTAAAAAAATTTATTTTGAAGTGTAAATCGCTTTTTAGAATAATTTCATATTCATGTCTCAAACTCAAGTATCTAATTAAGAAGGAGAGAATATTTATCATTTTATCACATGCACAAACTTTGGTAGTAACTAATACTACTAAAAAAGGGGTCAAAACCAATGGATAAGGTCGGTTTCGTAAGAAAAAAGCAACATCATGTAGTAGGCTCTGTGACTATATATAAATTTTCTCTGTCCAACTTTATATGACTTATTTTTTTTTTTAATTCGTTAAAAGAAATGACATGTTTCTATATTTAGTGACATACAATTTAACTATAAACCTCAATTTATTTTCACACAAACGGTTATAACTTATTTTTAAACCAATAATTTCAAAAGTCTTTATTTCTTAAACTCCATATTAAATTAAATTAACTGATATAAATTAAAACGGAGGAAATACGACTCTGCAAAACTGACAGACTATGAAAAGTAGCTAGATGTGTCATGTTTGTGTATTATTACAACATTTATTGTTACTAGTAGTAGTAGTATTATTATATATGTATGTGCATGGATGTAACACTTTGTCTTCAATTACAAGCCATCAGTATTATTTCACTATTCAGTGTGTGTCTATGTGTTGTGTTATCTTCTCATCTCTGAGCAAACACACACTCAGATGTAGTTTTTTGTTTTTGTTTCTCTATAGGAGGCATTAGGCCACTACTCACCTGCATCCCTATGATAGGCATCAATTTCTTTCCCTTTTTTTTTCATTCATTGTCCGATACCTACATTAGAGTCCTCGGATTCGTGATACAAAGTCCACATTAGGAGGTAAAACGCTCTCTAACAAAGACAATTTCGTACCCAAGATGGCTCGAACCCGAGACGTCTTGGTTAAGGATGAAGGAGAATTTCTTTTTTTTTTATTTGATTTTCCACCCGGTGTTCGAAGCCCACATTGGAGCTGTGACTAAATTCAGATCGCGCTTTGCAAGGCACATTCGGGGTGGCGCTCCCAATAGATTTTTCTCTATATCCAGGAACCAAGCCTGAGACCTCTGATTAAAGAGTGAATCAATCCCACTAGTGCACCACAATTCATGTTGATGAATTTCTTATTTTTATATCAACTTAGGACAGTGGCTTGGCTAGCTCATGGATAAAGGGTAAAATGGAGAATGTAAAGTTAATTTTTCGAAATTAAAGAGTATGTCATTCTTATTTAAACGATCTAAAAAGAACTAGAATAGAGGGATCATACGTAAAATTTCTTTCGTAAGACTCAAATGTGATAAGGCCAGTTATATATATATGGTTAGTTAGATAGGTTGCGAGGGTTGGAATGACTATGTTAGCTTTACCTTCCCTCTTTTCGAAGGAAAAAGATCGTACCCTTGTGTTATATTCAATTCTATATATATATATATATATATATATATATATCTTCTGTTCTAATTAATGTGATATTTTTTAAATTTTAAAATTCAAAAAAATCCTTTTTTTATCATAAATTATTTGACTTTCAAAATTTAAACTTTGTCGTATAAAATGGGATAGTCCTTTTAACTATCTTAGTTCTTACTGTACAACTGAAAAAAGATGCAGAGGTAGCTGGAATTTTAATAAGAGTAGTAATTAAACCATTGATATGGAAATGGGGGCAGTTTAATTTGGGTTCTTCCTTTATGTGTTGACATTTTGTAGGGCCAATTCTTACCTTTTAGTTTTGTTTGGATGTGAAGTTTCCATGGACCTATAATGCCTACTATTTTCAAGGTCGGAGATAGAGTATGACTTACGAGTTTATCCAAAAAAATAAAAAATAATTTTAGCTATCATTTTTGTATATGTATTGAAACGTTTATTTAACTAATTTAATTTAAATTATTGATTTTGTACCTAGATAATCAAATAAATCGTGATAAGATGTTAACTACAAAATAATGAGTTAACGAAGTAGGATAACTTTGTCGCTATGCTACAAAAAGATTAGGTGCTAATATTGTTTAACGATGAATTATGAATGAATTATCAAAAATCATATTAGTTATGGGATATTCAATAACAGATTAGCACCAAATAGCAAAGAGGAGGTTGCCCTACTAAGCCATTTATGTAGAGCTCGATGAATTTAACCTTTGTCTAGCCATCAAAAGAAGATGCAAGATCTAGAAAATTTTAGTATAACATAAGAGAAAAAGATCCTCCAAACTCAGATATCTCGAGCTTTAAAACTATTCAAATCCCTTCTCTTTTACAATATTAAAATTAAATACAAAATTTCTAAATTTAAATTTTGTCTTCGCTTCTAATAATTTTTGGGGAAATAACACTATTTATGTGAGTTGTAAAATACTTTTTGTTCTTATCTTGGATCCATTTGGTAGGCGCCAATTTATACTTTCAATTTTTTTCTTTGACCAACCTAATTGACAAGTCATTAAAGACGTAGTCTATATGATATCTTAAGCAATTTCTACTAATCAAAAAAGGGTGAAAAGAGCTACATGCTACGTATATTGCATAACACAAATTCTTGAGATTAGTAGAGCTAGAACGAACAATATATGTCATGAGTATTGATTGAAACTACACCAATATATAATGAGGGTTGATTTAGGAGCATGTTAACTTTTAAACTCGACGTCATAAATTTCACTATGAAAAAATTTATATCAGCCACTATAATATTATAGGCCTAGGGCCACACTAATTCTAGACAACGCTTTTAAAGTGTTGCCTAAAATATTTTTGGGGACACTTGTAAAGCGTAGCCCAAGTTTTTAACTTTTAGCTACGATAATATTGGCAACACTTGTAAAGTGTACTCTTTAATGGTATAAACTACACTTTATAGGCGTTGTTAAAGTATGATATAATTGGCAACAACTATTTACATATATGGCCACATTTTTAAAGTGTCCTATTTTTATAATTGTAAAAACAACACATTACAAATATGGCTTAAAGTTTCACTAAAAAATTATATTCCCTCCAACATTTTTAACTCTCCCTCCCATTCTTATTGAGCAAAAAAATATTTCATAAAACATTAAAATTTCTTTTCCCTCAAAAAGAAAAATCGAGCTGAACTTCTCACAGAGTTTTTCTCGCTTTCTCACAGAACTGAGAAGTACTTCTGTGAAGAACACGATTTTTCAGGTAAAAATCACTGAAGAACAAGAAAAATCCTTTCTCACAGAATTGAAGAACAAGAAAATCGAGCTGAACTGAAAAACACGATTTATCAAGTAAGTCTTCTTTTTTTCCCCCAAATCGCTGGAGAACACGATTTTCACACAGAATTGAAGGACATATTTTCGTCAACTTTCTCACAGAACTGAAGAACAGATTTAACGATTTCTTGTTGAAGATGCCTGACAGATGAACACACCTCACTAAAATGCTTTATCACATTGGAATGATTTTGTTGGAATAGGGTTTATCAGGTAAGAAATTCTATCTTTGAAAGTCTAACTTTTAGCTTTAGGGTTTTGATATTCTTGTGTCTGGAAATAAGATTTTTGTCGATTTTTGGGAGTCTAGCTCGTAGTTGTATTACCGACATCAGTTGATTAATTACTAAATAAGTATAAATCAGTAAGGAAAGTATACATGTCTGGGTGTATGGATAAACAGTAGTAAGAAGGTTCTTTATGTCTTTGAAAATTCTTGTCTCCATATTTAGTTGAACAAAGATTCTTTCATAGGTTCCAACAAATGACTAGAGGAAGAGTTTGAATCGTGAGGGGTACTACCAGTGGTGAATGAGAAAACATTATGCATAATAACATTGTTATGCACAATATTCTGAGGGGTGAGTGTTCTTTCTATCTCTTGGTTGTGGTACTAGCAGAATAACATTGTGTATAATATTCTGAAATATTGACCAGGCCGAGGTACTTATTTTCTTGTCAATCTCCATTGAGAGTCAAAAAGGGTATCTCAAAGTTAATGTTGCCTAGGCTCTGGTATTATGTATTCATTTTCTGTTTATGCTAATTCAGTTTCAAAAAAGGTAGCTCAAAGTTGTTCTTCAAATTCCCCGTTAGCTTGTTAAGAGTTAAATAGTAGCTGCTTCATAAAGTTGTTTCTGTCAGTCTAACCCCTTGAGAAATTCTCGACAAGTATGGGAAAGAGGAAGCTAAAATGAGGAGATACAAAACGAAAGAAGAATCCTAAAGGTGAAACTGGTAGATGCACAAGCCAAACTATATATGTTGCTTGGACTCTCTTAAAAAAAAGCTCGGTGTGCGCAGGATCCTTGAATAGTAGTGCAATTTTGAAGGATCTGACATACGTAAACAATATTTTTGGAGAGTCTGTGCACCATTGCTAGATAAAACTAATAACTTTTAACACAACAAAAGATTGATTCATATTATAAGTATTTTACCATTAGACGGATATAAGCTACCTCCTTTCATATTCCTCTTAGGCTGATCTTGAACACCAAGGACACTTGTATCGTTTGACTTTTAGGACAAGTCACAAGTGGAATTTGAAATTTCTTTATAACTGTACTTTGCTTGACTAAAGAGATAATAAGTAGACTATGAATATTTACTGTAAGGTTGTAATCACTACTGCCTGAAAATTAGTAAGATAACCTATGTCTGAGAGCCAATTACTAATTAAGAAGCATGTGAAGATGAACCTAAAATATTTCTAAAATATATTAAGCATCACAATCTTTTTGTTCTTCCACTTACATCCTGCATCTCTGAGTGTAATTTAAATTTCTTTGTTTTCGTTTTGGCTTATATTTTTTGGATATTTTCAACGTACATCTTACATTTTTACTTAAATCAACATATTAGGAAGACTCTAAAAAAGGTTACCATATACATAAGCAAGTAGGTATTGAAAGTTTGAACTACAAGGTCTATAGCTTGAAAGAGCACTGCTTTGCTTGTTATTTCTCTCTTCTTTCTTTCTTTTCTTCCACTTTAGTGTCATAGTAACGTGCTTTAACTGTCTTTTACGCACTAGCGATGTGCGCTGATGCTTATTCTGGTTAAAGGTTGTTTGAATTAATATATGTAAATACTTTACTTGTGTCTCCTAACTTGCATCATCAATTGACTAGCTTCTTTATACTTAGGTTATGATTTGTTTTACTGTGTAATATGGTTGGTTGGCTTAAGATCATTTCCGTACAAGACCATTATCCAATTCATGGTTTGTCTTTGCAAAGATATTGATATTCCATACAATTATTTTTACTATTTATGGGACTGTCCTACAAAAATTTTGGTTTGTATGAAACTTGGAAAGCTAGATTGAGTTTTTTGTTGTTAGTCTGCGAGGTGTTGGTGAGTCACAATGCTTATGTTTCTTTTTGACATAGTTGGACTAGTTTCCTCTTAATTTGCTAAGTTTCATGCCATTTTCACACAATTGAATTGTTCTTTATCCTTATTTTTTTTCTCAAACTAGATTGACATTAATTCATATTTGTGTTTTTGGTGAAAACTCTTGTGTAATTACACTGGTATGTTGTTGTTGCTTTGGGGAAAATTGTACGGGGCATCTATTGACCAGTGTAATAGTGGTCTTTCTATAATTAAAAAAAAAAACGTGTAATATTTTTGTGTTTTCTTTTGGCTACACTTGCTCCATAGGTTGTTGACTGCAGAGTTTGTGGTGATCCACTCTCGCCTTCGCTTTGCCTTTGTGGAGTTCGCCCATGAATGTAAGTTGGAGGGGCTTGAAGGTTTTTTTAGTATTGCTAAATATTAAAAAGTCAAAACTAACTTGTCATGTGGAATCATCCCAACAGACTCAGCAAGAGGTTCACTTAGCCTTTGTGGAACAATATTAGGGTTCTCTCCTCTGAAGGTCTTACCATCAAAAATTGCTATTCTACCCGTGAATTCTACATTCCTTCATAGGGTATGCACAGATCTATGTCATTTTATTTATTTATTTATAAATCATGTGAAAAAATATTTTCTTGTGGTTCTATCTCATCTTATAGAAGTAAGGTAATGGAACTAAATGCTTAGTTTTCCATTATGTGTACATATTATGTGCAGTCTGAGGATGAGCGTGAGATGCGTTCCAGGACATACCAGTGGTTGTTGAATCTAACTTATTTTGCACCTGTTGATGCAAGTAGCGCACAAGCTATAAGAGACCAAAATTTTTCACATTCTTCAAGGTCAACTCATGGTTCGATTATTCAAAATGTATTTTGCGTGGTTCCTTCGATTCTATGCTTGTCTTGGTGTCTGCAGTAGAGTGTCTTGGTGTTGTTGGAGTTGAGTTTCCTCATTTTCAATGCTTTGTTTGGTGCGACTGCTATCCTGATTTGCAGGACCCCTTTTTGGAGTAGAGTGTATTGATCTTGTGTGATTGTGACTGCTACCTGTTTTGGTATCTGCAGTAGAGTGCATTGATCTTATGTGATTGTGACTTTATCTTGCGGCTGCTACCTGTCTTATGTGATCTTGTCTGTAGTAGAGTGTATTGTCTGTAGTAGACTACTACGAATAGGAATTCTAGGAGCTGTAAGATAGATTAAAGCTTCATCTGAAAGTTCCATGCTACACCAAAAGTAAAACAAAAAATGTTGTGAGCCTTTTATCTTTTGGACGTGATTGTTCTTATATATAAAGCATCTCAAGTTCAGTTCTTTTCAAACTGTTTATCTACAATCTTATATAGTGTTCCACCATGTTATCTTTCTTCTATTTGAACCTGCCCTGATCCAGCTTCTCAAAATATCAGAAATGTTGTTTAACAGGACCATTTAACTCCCAGAAAGTTCCAAAACAATTGCCAAATTTGGGTTGCACAATAAAGATGTTGTCTCCACTGTTCCTGTTCCACAACACCCTCTATTTGCTTCCGCGAATCCTAATAATCAACAAAAATATGTTAGTTATAGTGTGGTATGCAGAATTTTTTATAAGAAGTAGAGTTTATATGAAAAATTACCGTGGTTTGATGGGGATTTGACCAGGTCATATAGGGGTTGGAAAATATCTAAGACAACAATCTTAAGTCCAGGAAGTTGCTTTTGTAACTGTGTTGCAGCTGAATTCATTTTCTTGTTGAACTGTTGGGCATCTGTATTGATCTTTGAAACACACCCACTTTCATGAAGTGGACTACGAATTAATGTAGTAATTCTGTAAGACAACATCTTTGGCCTGAAGTGGACTACGAAATTCTGAAAGTTTTTTAGCCGTTAAATTTAGATATGTAAATTGTATTCTGCAATCTGTAATTTGGAACCTACAATCTTGAACTATAATCTGCAATCTGGAATCGAGAACCTACAATCTGAAATTGTATTCTGTATTCTGCAATAATTTGGAATCTGGAGCTGTAATCTGTATTCTGTAATGATCTAAAATCAAAAATTGTAATTTGTAATTTGCAATAATATGTCATCTGTAATTTGCATTTTGTAATTTGGAATATGAAACCTGTAATCTGAAACTCATGTAATCTGTAATCTGTAATAATTGGGAATCCGGAACTATAATTTAGAACTCAAAAAATCTGCAGTCTGCAATTTGCAATGTGGAACTGCTGCAATTCTGAATCTGGAACTTCTTGCCTCTTCTATAACGTACTGCTGCAATCTGATTTGTTGTACATTTTAAATGTATAGGGAAATGGTGGTGATCAAATTTGAAGGGTCGCCACAAGTCAATTTGATCTCATTGAAGTGGATGATAGAAGAGCTTTTGAACTATTGTAAAAGTTTGAATACATTATGTTTGATTTTGTGAAATATATTCATTGCTAGAATATATTGAACTATTATAAGAGTACTTTTTGAACTATTGAGTACACATATTTAGAATATTGCTATATAAGTATGTGTATGTAGACGAGACATACTATCTTTTGAAGTTTATTATAAATCTATATATTTGAATTACTCATTAGCCAATTTAATGCTTGGGATTATTTATTGCAAAGCAATATTGGTGTTTTTTAATTAGAAATTGTGACATATAAATACTTTATAGCCAAAATAATATTACCACACTTAAAAGTGTAGCCATAGGGCTATAAATTGTGGTATGCGCATGGGCAAGACTACACTTCAAAGTGTTGTCATACATAAGATAGAAAAGGCAACACTTTAAAATCGTGGGCAATATGAAAGAAAAGGCCACGCTTGAAAGTGTACCTGATAAGGCAACACTTTTAAGTGTAGCTTCAAAATGTGGCCTTTTTGCCTTTTAGGCTACGCTTGAATGTGTAGCTAATTAGGAAACACTTTTAAGCGTAGCTACAAAGCGTGGCCTTTTTGCCTTTTAGGCTACGCTTATAAGCATAGCTAATAGGACAACACTTGCAAAGTGTTGTCTAAAGTCAAAAGTTACACCTCTTTAGGCTATCCCCTAAAAAGTGTTGCCGAAAGTCAAAAAGTGTAGCATTTTATCAAAGGGCACACTTTTTGCTAGTTTAGACAACACTTTTCTAGTGTGGCTGTAGTCCTAAATGTTGTAGTGAGCTAGAGGTGTCAAAACTAACATAATCCGTTCAATCTGTTTAAGTTTGGGACTTGGGTTATTGACCCGTTTATTTATTAGTTTAGCCCATTTCAATTCGTTAAAAAATAGGTTGATATGTAACCAAAATTGACTCATGAGAAATCTTGATAAAATATTTTAAAAAAAGTTTTGTTCAATTTGATATGTTATATGTAGCCATTATATAAATAAGATAATAATTTTATTAGGTACTAAAATAGTATAAAAGAACAAATAAAACAAGCTTAGTAATATTGGGTTGGATTGAGTCTTGATCCGTTATATAATCCATTACCTAACCAGTTTTGATTTGAGCAAATTTCTGTTGCTTCAATTATTGTTTTAATCCATTATGACCCACCTAAATTTGACACAACTTGTCCAATTACCACCTTTAGAATCAGCTAACAAATATTATTCGTGAATATACACAATTTTTTAATAATTCATTAATAATTTGTCACTAAATAAAATTTGTGACGGATTTTATTGTTCGACTAAAAATAGGGAAAAAAATCAGAAAAAATAACAAAAATAAGAGGAACAGAAAGTAGTAAAAGTCCCTTTGTTGCAAAGGTTTTAAGAGATAATGGATCAATTGACGTACAATTCATACATAAAAAAAAAAAAAGGAGAGGCAGGAAAAGTACTTTTTTTTTTATCAGGTGGAATTTATAATATAAAAATATAAAATATTATGTACAATAATTGATTACCACCCACTCTTTCATTCCCCAATCCACCCAGGAAGTCGAGTGGGAGTAAGGGAGTTTATTCGAACTTTTTTTATGATATATTATTGTATATTTGTTAAAATTATTTGTATATATATAACAAAATATTAGAATTTTCTAAATTTTTTGTATTTAGCTTTTTATATTTTTAACTTTTATAGTGAAAATTTTAGTTTTGCTACTGTAATCCACAAATATTTAATAATTTTTTGAACAACTTTTACATATAACAAATATAAAAATTATATTTGTATGTTATAGCTATAGTTTGTATAATTGCGCTCCATAGCAAATTTTATGTTTGCTATAGAGGTTTTGATTTGTATAATTCGCTACAAACTTCCAATTTTATATAAATTGTTCAGTTTTGTATAAATTCATTTATACATTGTAATTTGTATAATAAGATATGTATTTGTATAATTATAAGTGTATAAGACGAAACTATATGTATTTGTATTTGCATATACACTTTTCTCTCGCTTTATACAAACACAAACACATTTTATACATTTTATATCGAAATGTATAAATTGACTAATTGTATGCCGAAAATGGGTAATTGTATATCGAATCAGATGACAAAAAAAGAGAATGTTTACTGCGAATTTTAAAATAAACTATGACTATAATATTTAATTTGAATTAATAATTTGCTATTTCATACAATTTTCCCTAATTTTTTTATAAGTGCGGCCTATAACCACTCTTGTATATAATTTGGTGATAATTCTCTTTAGCATACTATAAATGCATGTACCTCTTTTTCTGGGATAAGGATAATACATAATATTTTATCGTTTTAATTTATGTAAAAATATTTAATTCAATACAAAAATTTAACATTAAAAATTGGTTTCGAAATTTATTGTCTAATTTAATAAGTCAGAGAAATTGTGTTGGATAATATAAATTATTTAATTAATGATGGTGAAATAAAATTTAAGGTTAAATTTTTATTACTACTAAATAGTAAATATAAAGAAATATTACTCTTTTTTTCAATATGACTAAAAAAAATAATGTCCTATAAATAGGGACTAATAATGAATTAAATATATATGTATGTCCTCTTTTTGCGGGTTAATAGTAGGATAATATATTCTATCTTTATGCTCTACTTTCCTCTAATGATAAGTACATATTCAAGATTTTAACTATATATATGGTTTAGAGTTTTTCACTAGCAACTTCATGTGTTAATAATTGAGTTCAAAATTTATTTTTCATATATATTTTATAAATTTTTAATATACAACAAATCTAAATCAAAGCTATTAAATTAGACTGAACCTATATATTGCCTTCTAAATTCACCCCGATATTTAATTATTCAACTGAGCAGCAAGTTATCTCTATAATTGAGAAAATAAGAAAATTATTCTTAATCAAATGATTTACTTCAGAATGAGATAAAACTGAATGAATTGTGGTTGAATGTTTGAGATCTTTTATCGATTTCAGATATAAGTTTTTAAAATAAAATAAAATATCTTTTCGAAATCGATGCTCCGAAAAATTGATCCAACTATGTCTTAACTCAACTTTAATTTAGCCTCAATATACCAAAAATATCGAGTGGGAAACTAAAAAATAGGTTAATTCATGCAAATAATAATTCGTTATGGTGAGCACCTGCAATTGGCAAAAAGAAGGTGTTAACAAAATAATTGAGAAAATACATAAAAAACCCCTTGAACTTGGCAGGAAAATTTACTTTAGCCATTAAATTATGCGGGTGTTTAAATACCCCCTTAAACATCTTTCAACTGAATTAAGTACCACCTCATACATACACTACCAATTTCATGAATGGAAGGTGATATAAACGCGCCACATAAGCGCCACCTCATTGACACGTTGACAACACGTCAGGTAGTGAACGAATTTAGTTTTTTTCATTTTTTCCCCTAATCAACATGGGCAATTGAAAATACAACTGCATAAAGGAAAAGAAAGCAAAAATAAAAGAAAAGAAGTTGGATGAGCAAAAAGAATCTTGTCCAAGAATAATGAGTAATTTTTCGGCCATTGGAGATTTATGTTATCTTTTGGAAGCAGGTAACTTTTTTTTAATTAAATGGGTTTGATATTTACAATTAATTTGTAAGACTTGTGAATTTCAGTAAAAATTAGAATTGTGAAAAACATTATGTGTTCTAAAAGAATTTCATGCTTCCTCTTTTTGAGAAATCTGAACATTTTCAACAACAATCGCCAGAGTTATTGTAGTCCTATTAGGCTAAAATATGACAAATATGAAGGTTTTTGAACCTTTCACATGTCGGTAGAGGTTCGCCTGAACAATAGAAAATACGAAAATGCATAAAAAGAAAGAAAAGAAGAAGAATGGAAGAAAGTCAGGGAAAAGTATCTGGCCGGTGTTTTGTCCATGGATGCCGGCGTGGTGAAATTTTTTAGCGAGATCTGATGGTCTCACGATGGTTGATCTCTCGAAGCTTTAGTAGTGATGAAGGAGGAACAAAAGGGGTTGGCCGGTAGGGTGAGGTCTGTCTTAGGTAGTTGACATGTCTGGCTGGTGGTGGGATAGAGAAAGAGTCAAGGTCGCAAAAAGAAGACAAAGTGGGACCCACTTACTTTTTCTCTTCAACTTTTGACAGTTTACGCGCGCATAACTTTTTTATTTGCAGCGTCAGCTGCTAAGGTGATATTTAATTCAGTTGAAAAATGTTTAAGAGAGTATTTAAACACTCGTATAGTTTAACTGCTAAAGTAAATTTTTCTCCCAACTTCAATGAGGTTTTTATGTATTTTTCCAAAATAATTTAAAAAAGCAAAAGGGTTCATAACTTATAGTTATGAAAGGAGGCACAAGTTTTGAAGACATTTTAAAAAATTAATTATTTTAAAAATATTTACTTTGACCACTACAGTCTACAACTAACATGTGAAAGCCATGATTATATTAAATTAAAATAAATTTGGAAACTATTTTCCCAACATTTCTTTTTAAGGAAACTTTCTCAAAAATTGTAAAGTTTGCTAAACTAATTTATAAGATTTTCAAGGGGACCATAGAGATCAATGTTGAGACTTGAGAGACATATTTAAATAAATCTCTCTTTTGATATTTTAAATTCTTCAAACTCTAAAATGAATTACGAACACAAGATGGAAAATTAAGAAAAAAAGTTAAAGTTTAGCATAATTACTCTCAAATAACTTAACTTTACAGTGAGATAATCATATAAAAAGATATAATGTCAAAGGTCATAAAAAGTTACGAGATTAAATCTATTAGTGTCGTTGAAGAAAAAACAAACTAGTATTAGTGTTATTATGCTTTTTAATCTTAAACACATGGGCGTTGACATATTTTACATAAATATCTTTATGGTTTGTCTGTGTCGATGTGTGATCGATAATGTAAGCAAGCTCATACAACAAATGTTGCCGTCCAAGAGAAACACTTTTTTTATATTTGGTCCAAAATATTTAATAATTTAAACGTTTAAATGAAATAATGCACATAAAATAGTTAGAAGATATAAAAGAAGTTTTAACTAACATATAAGGAGATGATACAAATTAGTAATTATAATGCAAAAGTTAATGCTCTTTGCCTCATATAATCATTGAAGCATATGGCTAATAATGATGAGCAAACCAAATATGGAAATTCTTTTGATGATTTTTGCCATAATGAATGAAATTCTTTTGATGAATTTTTAAGTGTTTTCTTAAAAAACTTTATTTGATAATAATTACTTAATTAATAAATTTGAATAAATTTAAACAATTAAGATGTAATCTATATTCAAAAAATTCTATTGAGATAACTATCGATCATTTTTCGGTCCATTATTTTCACTTATTATCACTATCACTCTATACCAAAAATAATCTTTAGTGGTAACTAATTAATAATAATAGCTTAAGTTGTTAAATATGCAGTTTTAGCGGTAATTGTCACTTTTTTGTAAATGTCTCTAAAGACTATAGCGAAATGAAATTTAATGACGATTAACTAATGTCGATAAAAACTTACCAATCTTAATTAATGTAATTATTTATTATCGCTAAAAGTTGCTTTAACTATAGTGTCACCTCAACTAGCACCATCATCGATGTCATTGTTTATCACTTTCAATTATCACCATTCACAATCACAATCACTATCATCTTCAATCACCATAATCAGCCGTCACCATTACTAGGTATTGAATACAATTATTACCGTAGACCACAGCTACCACAATAGCTATATCAATCAAATAATCACACTATCATTCATTACTATCATTAATTATCACTATCATCGACCAACCACAATTACACTACTATTAATTATCATCACCATTAATCAGTATATACTTTTTATAAAAAATATTTAATATAGTATTAACTCGATTATTATTGTTTTATTTATTATTATAATTATTTAACTACTAACATGCATCAATATGAACCATGTGAATAATTTTTTTATTTTTTTTACATGAATTCAACAAAGGCAAAAAGACAGACTGCAATATGCCTGCATCAGATGTGTTTCATCATTTCATTGACCATTCTAATCATTTTCCTTTTCCATAATATATTGTTTTTTCTTTACTTCTTGAGAAGAAAGTCATGTGCAGGAAATACCTCTCTTCTCTCATATAATATTTAATATATATATATATATATATATTAAAAAAAACAGTTTTACCAAATGTAGAATAGGCTAATTAAAGCCACAATTTTTTTGAAATTGGACATAATACTTGTTAACCCATCTATTTTAGTCTCAAATAGGACACAAATTATATATGTTATCATACAGATCTCAATCTAATAACGACATCCAGATTGTTATCATCACAATTCAAACACACCTCCTACACTCATGCACTTTTCTTGATCTGATACAACTAACATGCTATACAATTCTAATTCAAATCGATCGATAGACTTGAATCCAATTCTTAACTGATACAATAAATTCAATCAGACACTAGCCATCTATTAATATTATATATGCAAATCTTTATTCAATCAAAATTCCTTTTTTTTCTTTGGTCAATACCTAAATTCCATTATATATTGTTAGTGGACAAAGCTAAGCTAAGGGAACAAAAAGGAATTAATGTGTGGCTGGTAGAAATGCAACATCAATTTTTTTTAGCCATATATACATCTTTATCTATTACACCTAATGTTAATGTACTATATAATATAGACAACATAAATTAATTCAATATATTATCTTGATACCTAGCAACTAGACCAAATATCCTAATGAATGTTAATTTTTTTAACTTTAATTGGTGTATTTTTCTCATGTAATTAATTTATATATATAACAATATATATATATATATATATTAATTTAATATCAATCAGGCGATATTATCAGCATTAATATCTCAAAAGAAACATAAAAGAAACAAAAAAAGATATATAACATTGGTCAAATCTCAAAGGTGAAACATCCTTTTCATTATTAAGCTAACAGTACTTGTTGCCCTCTTTTTTGTCTTAAAAGTTGTCAAGCTAACTAATCAACACTATTCTGTTATTCAAATAATCTTTTTAGAAATAAAAATCATTTGGTATCAAATATATATCTTGAGGTCTTAAATACGAAATCACGTTGTGTAAGGTAAATTATATAAAAAAAAAGTGCTTCTTATCAAGATTCTCTAAATACTTGAAGATGAACCCAATTGTGTCCAACCGATAACCCTTCACTGGAATATTGCACTGCGTAGAATTCTATATGTTGAATTTTCTTGATAATTTTTTTCTAAATTTTTTTAATATATAATTTATTTCATAGTGAAAATTCTGACTCTACAACTATCGAGTGTATCTTGTTATTATTATACTATTAACTTAAGGTTTGTATAGAAATTCATAAATTTTAATTTTGAATCCGCAGTTGATAAAAACTACATATGGAAAGGGCATATTATCACACTCTTTAGGGTTTGATCCTTCTCTGAACTTGCGTGAACGCACCAAATAACTTTTTTTTGGGGTCTTTGCATAGTTAATTAACCCCACAACTCACTGAAAAAGTACTGTTAATTAGGAAAACAAAAAGAATGTAAATAAATTGAAGCTTGGAATAAAATTTAAATGCCAATAAATAAACAGTACTACTAATTAATGATTTTATTATTTTTAAAGAATTTAATTTATATGCATGCTGGTCCTGTACGTACACTGTAGTGTCATTACGTATATATATAAAATTTATATATTTTTTATTACTATAAGTGAGAGTCAGTATATTAATTCCACTGTTGTAAGTTTGAGTAGCAAAAGGTCAAAAAAGCAGAATCCAAAGCACTGTTCTAACCTAATCTAAACCCTACTGCTATAAAGCAAACTAACCCTACTTTTGAATAAGACGCGAGCTCGTCTGATAGAATGTATAAAAATAGTATTGAATATAATATAGTACTGAATATAATGTATATGTTAATTAGCTAGTATTAGTATTGTTCTAATACACAGTGTTGAAATTAGAATTTTGATTAAGGAGATTCAAAATATGAATAGGTGAACTTACAAATTAGTTGAAGGATATTCAGTATTTAGAATATATATATGAAAAATATTTTTAATCATGTATAAATAAGAGTATAATTTTCTATTGAAGGGGGTTTAGATGAATATTCCTTTAAAACTAACCTAGCTCCGCCCCTACTAATTGTACACCTTGTGAAACAACCATTGCAAAAGTGTTCACCAAGATGAATAAGATGTTGAACTCTTAATTAGCGATTTTAGATTTAAGCTTGACAATGAAGAAAATTTTGTTATGGAGCAAATGTGGAACGAATTTATATTAGTGGGCCCGCCGAAATGGTCCAGATATTGGATGAGAAACAAAAAAAAAACCTTATATACGCATTCGCCACCGATAGTTGCCCCTTTAACGAGCCTTGTGAATTTGTATTAATCGAAGTACAAAACAGACATTGATTACTGGGTGGAAAATAAAAAATATCTTACATATGTATCTATAGTATATACATATTGTTATTTTTTCAAATTACTAATCCACTCTCATAAATTACTTCCATTCAAATTTTAACAGAGGTAAAATATTAGGTGATTTTTTCTCAATTGTGTAATCTTAACAGACAGAGTTATCCATTACTTCTTGCTTATAAGAGAGATGATAAGTATACCGTAAAACTAGTCAAAATACGCACAAACTGACTAAAATACCGCAATTATAAAAGAAGAAAGTTTAAACTATAGTAGTGATTTTGTGTTCTCGTGACCTTTCCACTCTTATCTGTCCTTTCTTCACTTTGATCAAATTTGTCCCAAAAACACCCTTCACCTTACACTATTTTTTCCTGTATATCAAACAAAATATCTTTATAATCTTTTTATAATATTACTCCAATATTTTATAAAGAAAAAAGTTTCTAAAAAATAAATGGGTCCATTTTTTCCAGTACAACTCCTTTTTCATACTCAAATACAAAGCTTTTTTCTCTAGAGAACACGATCCAAATCAAACTCCGCCGCTCCCCCCTCAAAATTTCTGAATATATACAGAGTTTGAACCAAAATTACTGAATTTCAAATGAGTGACGACTCATAAGATTTGATTTGTTGAAATGGAAGATCAATATGGAATGGCAGATCTAAGACAATACATGAATGGTGGGCGTTCGATTTTCGGTTCGATCCAACAAGTACCACCAGAGCTGTTACCTGCTACTTCTCACCAGCAACAACAACACAGGAATCTCGGGCCGGGCCATCACCAATATGAAATGGTGATGGAACTGGCCCAAGTTCCTTTGTCTTCATCTGGTCACGGGCTTACTACTTCACATCACCACCACCACCAACACGAGTTCCTTACGGACTCAAGTACTCCTGTAGCTACAGCTACAGGAACTACTACTACGAGTGCCGGATTTAGCGGAATGGATCAGATGGAGAGTGGTGGTGGTGGAGACGGAAGCGGGCGGTGGCCGAGACAAGAGACTCTTACACTACTTGAAATCAGATCAAGATTGGATTCAAAGTTCAAAGAAGCTAATCAAAAAGGACCCTTATGGGATGAAGTTTCAAGGTACCATATAATAAAAATATACACACAAAACCTAATATTATTATTTTTGTGTGTTTTTTTTATTCAATTGTGTAATCTTATTGTGTCCCTTAGGGAAACTATAAGCCCAATAAAATTGGAATGATACACAGAAGATTAGCGTGATACAAATTAAATCTAGAAATGAATTCTTTCTAAAAAAACATCTTCTTCTTATGTTCTTGATATATATAATATTTTTTAATGTAATCTCCTAGTATTTTTTTTTTCTTTTACGTATAGATACAAAAAAGAGTACATAAAAAAACTACTCCTTTTTTAGTTCTAGTGAAGGAATTATTTCCAAAATCTTACTCTTAATATGTTCTTGATTTTTTATTTTTTTTTTAATTTTCCAACAAAAGCATTATTCACTTGTTCTTGTAAAAGAATTTCCTAAAAATTGTTATTTTGAGTTATTATCTTTTTTTTTTCTTTTGATTTGGAGAATTTTGGCTTATGTTGTTCTAACTTTTCAAAAACATATATCGACAGTTACATGTTGGATCCTCTAGAAATAGTACATTTTCTAGGCGATCCAACACGGGTGGTGCTACAATATTTTTGAAGAGTCGGAGCAACATAGATTTTGGGAAATCTATACATAATTTTGTGTACACTGTTGAAAAGAAAAAGGAAACAATGAGTTTTCTGGAGAAAAAGCAGCACTTTTAAGCAAAAACTCACACAGTGAATAAGTTGCCAATTTTGTGTTAGAAAATGACACTACATTGAAGTTCAGTTAGAGAATTAGGTGTTATTTTCATCTTTATTAATACATCACATACCCTTTTTTTTACTTCTTTTTACCTAGATCAAAATTCCTTTTTGCTTGTTTTTCTTTAGCAAAAATAAAAATTAAAAAATTGTGATTAACTATATATATTCCAAATAGGGGTTTTGTATAGTCTCTATCTCTAGGAAATATCAATATATCATCACGTGACACTTTGAATCATTTGGGGATTCAAAATTAGGGTTATGTCATGAAATATGAAAAAATCTTTCTGTCGGTCCATAATTTGTTGAATTATTGTTATTATCTTCCTTCCAGAGTAATCGTAAATTTGTGCACTATATACAATTTGAGATAAGAATTTTCAAAAAATTAAACTTATTTTCTTCCGAGAAATAGTTTCAGAATTAAGTTAAGGATCCTCTTAACATGATTTTGTTACAACTACTCAATTCCAAGTAAGTTGTAATTGTAGTTACCCATTTCGTATTATCTATAGATTAAGCCATTATCAATAGCCCGACCTATTCAGAAAAATTGATTTATCGTCTTATGAATGTGGTTTTGATCCTTATTCTTTGATGTCAGAAGTCATTTTGATATAAGATTTTATTTTCTTTTGTCTTAAAATCCCTATATATCTTACTTAGATCATGTCGCTCCATTTAAATTATTGATCAAATTAAACTTTCTTTAATTTACATTTTTTTACTACTAAAAAATTTCACATTAACTAATTATTGTAGGATTATGTCTGAGGAACATGGATACCAAAGGACTGGAAAGAAATGTAGAGAGAAATTTGAGAACTTGTACAAGTACTACAAGAAAACTAAAGAGGGTAAAGCTGGAAGACAAGATGGAAAACACTATCGATTTTTTCGACAACTTGAAGCTTTATATGGTGAAACAAGCAATAATATTTCATCTACTTCAACGGAAGTTGTTCATCAGGGAAGTCATTTTCCTTATAATAACAACACGAATCAAGATCCTCATAATTTTCACCACATCGATCAAGCACCTAAGATATCCGATAGCATGAGTCTATCCAATTCATCTGAATTCAATATGACCTCCTCAGACGATAGTGAGAAGAAGAGGAGGGGGAAGGCGAAGATAAAAGATTTCATTGATGGACAAATGAGGAAGTTGATGGAGAAACAAGAAGCATGGTTGGAGAAACTGATGAAAATGATTGAACATAAAGAGCAAGAGAGGATATTGAGAGAAGAAGAATGGAGGAATCAAGAGACGATTCGTATACATAAATTTTGGGCTAACGAGAGGGCATGGATAGAAACACGCGATGCTGCTTTGATGGAGGCTGTGAACAAGCTAAGTGGTAAAGATTTGAAGAGTACTCTTGATGAAGAAATGGTTCAGAATGATAATAGAAGTGGAGATGTGAGAGATAGTCTAAAAGATGATGTTGATCAGCACTGGCCTGATAGTGAAATAACTAGGTTAATACAACTTAGGACTAGCATGGAATCAAGATTTCAACAATTGGGAATAGATGATCATGTATTATGGGAAGAGATTAGTGAAAAAATGGCTATTTTGGGATATGACAAAAGTGCTACAATGTGCAAGAAAAGATGGGGTAGCATCAATAGTTACCTAATGAAGTGCAACAAGAAAAGAAAAGATCAAAATTCAACAAGTTTGTTATGTTACAATAGTAATGTACAAATTAATAATCAATATTATGAAGCTGATGGATCATCATGTTTTAGGTACTTAATGGGAGATCATCATCAAAACTTATGGGAAAATTATGAATTGAAATTAAGCAAAGGTGGTGATGGTGGTGGAAATAATTGAAGATGTGTCACAACAAGTACACCAAGACAATTTGTAAGTTTTTTTTTTTTACTTAAAAAAAAATAAAGATTGATTGACATGAAGTTATTTGTCTTGGGTTGCTAACTGTTTTTGTGGAACATATTATTGATTTGAAGTTAACTTGTTCTAGCTAGGAGGTTGATCAATTTGGCTACCTAATTTTACTGTTTTTATGAGATGTTCTATTTATATGTTTATGTTCAAAATTAAGTAATTAATGGATTGATGTGGTAATTGTTTTCTTCAATTTCCTAATTTTCTTGAAGTGTTTGATTATTTTTGCAATACAATGTTATCCTTTCTTAATTTGAAGGTGTTTCACATGTGGAATTTGAAATTTTAGGAGTCAAATAATGGTCAATGAATTATTAGTTGTTCCATTATTTTATAGGGTGTCGGGGATGAGAAATAGTTGGTGATAAGGGTATATTTGGTATGAAGGAAAATATTAAATGGGAGAAAAACACTTCTTTTCTCTTATATTGTTCTTTAATGTTCCATTAAAAATACAAGATTATGAAATTTTAGTGTGTTGGATGGTAACAAAGTTTTTATCTGACAAGTTAATTTCAGAAAATATTATTCGTCATATCGAACATGTCCTAAGTAAGCTTTTTTCAGAGTAACGCTTGCTTTTTATAATTAGGGAGATATGTCAAAACAAGTATGAACCATTAGCTCTTGATTGGGCCACACATAATTTTTCTTTCCAATGATGATTGTTTTTAATATTTAAAAGTTGATATAATATTAAATTCGAAAGACATGATTTTCGATATGCATAAAAAAGGGTTAAGTTTGTCTCATAAAACCATGTGAATTTGGGCTGTTTTCAACTAAGATTTCACATCAAATATATAAAACACATTTTAGGATATTGTAGCAAATGATTTCGTTTTTGCAAAAAGAAAACTATTTTAGCAATTAAAAAGATATTCTTTAATTAACTTTTCATTCATGATAAAGATGATGTGATTATATTCCACTCAAGTGATTTTACTGTACTTTTCTTGTTTTGTCTAACACTAATTGACGCGAATAGTAAAATAACAGCTCTCTGGAAAAAAAAAATTAAATTAATTTTATGACATTTTATATTCCTCAAATAAGCACTATGTGAGTAATCTATTATAAATTTTGTACTTGAGAATTTTGGAGATTAACAATAATGTAGATACATAGAATAAGGACACCATCCTACAGTTCTTGAAGTATATCACAGCCTTAAACACTATGTGTAGGAATAATTCCAAAATATATCTTAAACATGAAGGACCTTAATTTCTTTTAAGTAAATTGAAATCATTATTGTTGAATGACAATATTTCATTAGTAAAATGAAAATTTTGGCAAACTATTCATCCACATTCATAATGTGGACTACTGTTTAATTCATTGGGTTTGCCATACTTGTCTTGTCTTGTCTGCCACTAATTAATAAAGCGTGATATTATAAGGTTAAATTAAGCATCTTTATCTTAAAATAAACTTTTTTTCCCCTCAAAATTGCATCTTAGGATTTACATAAACTTTTTATGATAACCCTCCACCCACCCCCACCCCAACAACTTCTTAGGTCTATTACACTCTTTATACTAGTAAATTTAGCATGTATATATGGTGTTATATTAGCACTATATATTATAAACATATCTAAGATTTTGTCTCTCAAATAATGCAATGATATATGCAATAACAAGAATCATTAAAAGTTTAATTCTCAAAATATGCAGAAAAATTTAGACTTTCGTGCATTTTTAATTAATTAATAAGTTCTCTGAACTTGTCGTGATTATATAGCTGCAACCACTGGCAAAAAACCATAAATTGGGAATAAATAAGACTTGATTTTTATTTTTTTCTTTCAATATGCTAAATCCCAGAGCCATTTGTTATATATTTGGATCAACCAAAGGGAAGAAAAAATAGTTATGTAGGAGGAAGATTAGTTATGTTACTTCATTTGAAGTTCTAGATTTTGTAATTTGTTTCTTGTTTTTATGTCCAACTCGAAGCGAATCATTTAAATTCCGCTTGCATGAGCTTGATCAGATTGTCAATTTCGAATCTAGATTAAAAAAAAAAAGAAGACCTAATAGTTTGTGGGTGTAGTGACAAATTATGAGATCAATTGTCAAAACCTTTAAACTTTAAATTTTAAATCTGCCTATATTTTATGTTGTGAATTAAACTTATTATGGATGTTAAATATGCTTATTTATAGGTGATCTAATAGGGGAAAAAAATTCTTACAATCGTCAATAAATAAAAGTTAAATTCACTAGATAAATGACACGATATTTATTATATTTATGTATATATAATAAACGTTGAATTTACTTGTTTGATGTGTTTATTTCTTGTTATTTTGAATCCCTTTAGTGATAATTTTAATTTTTTGTTATTGTCTGATAGTGAATTTTGTTTTTACACTATGGTATGTTATGTGTTCTATTATAATGTTAAGAGTAATGAAACACTTGAAATAGCAAAGGTGATATATTGATTTTTTCAGAAGTATTCTCTAAATATTTCCTGTTTCATGTACTGTGTCATTGTCTTTCAGTCCTCTCCAGTTTTGTTATTTCCAAAACTTAGATAATTTACTCATTCTCTACTTTTTTTCTTATTTCGTATTCGATATTTAATTAAATTACAATTCATGAGGGAAAATCTCATAAAATATCGTAAAGAATTTTTTGATAAAGACGACTTTATACTCGAGACTTCTTAGATAATGCATTCATACTCCCAGTGCTGCCTAAATAATCTCTTAGCTAGATAATCTACGTACTCAATTCTTTTTTTTTGTTTTTTTGGTTTTCCATTCCAACATCAATATACTCAGTGATTTTTACCTCTAGCTTATGTAGATATAGATGCTACTTTCGATAAACAATCGATTTAAGTAAAACATATCAAAACAAACAAGAAAAAGGAGTACAGTGATATAAAAGTCATGATGATAAAACTCTTGGAACTAAAACTATAACGAACTGATTAAATTTAATTCACTCTAAAAGTCTTTTATTGAGGTTAAAGAAAACTCTCACAAAGATAATGTCATACATTAGATACACACCTAAAATTTCTAATTAAAAATGAAAAATAACTTACTATATTCTATCGTAACCTTTTTTCAGATTTTTTGATAAAAGAAAAAAAATCTTAATTTTTTTTTAATAAAAAATCTTGTGATGCATGATGAGGCAATTTGATATGACTAGTAACTGAGATCACAAAGCTATGTACTTGTCTAGTTTTCACTCAAATAGCCTAATTTAGAAATTCTGACCATGTATTTTGCTTAAAGTGTTTTCACTTTATAACTATGAATGGTAAATACAATTTTTTCAGACTTTATTATATGGCTTTTCAGAGATTGTTGGAAAAATAAATATTACTGTAATATTATTAGTATATTATATATGCTTCAATAAATGTACTGTTCAACACCAA
>CM073604.1:52094000-52099000 GCA_037074985.1 Solanum bulbocastanum | reverse complement strand
CCTAAACCCTAAACCCTAAACCCTAAACCCTAAACCCTAAACCCTAAACCCTAAACCCTAAACCCTAAACCCTAAACCCTAAACCCTAAACCCTAAACCCTAAACCCTAAACCCTAAACCCTAAACCCTAAACCCTAAACCCTAAACCCTAAACCCTAAACCCTAAACCCTAAACCCTAAACCCTAAACCCTAAACCCTAAACCCTAAACCCTAAACCCTAAACCCTAAACCCTAAACCCTAAACCCTAAACCCTAAACCCTAAACCCTAAACCCTAAACCCTAAACCCTAAACCCTAAACCCTAAACCCTAAACCCTAAACCCTAAACCCTAAACCCTAAACCCTAAACCCTAAACCCTAAACCCTAAACCCTAAACCCTAAACCCTAAACCCTAAACCCTAAACCCTAAACCCTAAACCCTAAACCCTAAACCCTAAACCCTAAACCCTAAACCCTAAACCCTAAACCCTAAACCCTAAACCCTAAACCCTAAACCCTAAACCCTAAACCCTAAACCCTAAACCCTAAACCCTAAACCCTAAACCCTAAACCCTAAACCCTAAACCCTAAACCCTAAACCCTAAACCCTAAACCCTAAACCCTAAACCCTAAACCCTAAACCCTAAACCCTAAACCCTAAACCCTAAACCCTAAACCCTAAACCCTAAACCCTAAACCCTAAACCCTAAACCCTAAACCCTAAACCCTAAACCCTAAACCCTAAACCCTAAACCCTAAACCCTAAACCCTAAACCCTAAACCCTAAACCCTAAACCCTAAACCCTAAACCCTAAACCCTAAACCCTAAACCCTAAACCCTAAACCCTAAACCCTAAACCCTAAACCCTAAACCCTAAACCCTAAACCCTAAACCCTAAACCCTAAACCCTAAACCCTAAACCCTAAACCCTAAACCCTAAACCCTAAACCCTAAACCCTAAACCCTAAACCCTAAACCCTAAACCCTAAACCCTAAACCCTAAACCCTAAACCCTAAACCCTAAACCCTAAACCCTAAACCCTAAACCCTAAACCCTAAACCCTAAACCCTAAACCCTAAACCCTAAACCCTAAACCCTAAACCCTAAACCCTAAACCCTAAACCCTAAACCCTAAACCCTAAACCCTAAACCCTAAACCCTAAACCCTAAACCCTAAACCCTAAACCCTAAACCCTAAACCCTAAACCCTAAACCCTAAACCCTAAACCCTAAACCCTAAACCCTAAACCCTAAACCCTAAACCCTAAACCCTAAACCCTAAACCCTAAACCCTAAACCCTAAACCCTAAACCCTAAACCCTAAACCCTAAACCCTAAACCCTAAACCCTAAACCCTAAACCCTAAACCCTAAACCCTAAACCCTAAACCCTAAACCCTAAACCCTAAACCCTAAACCCTAAACCCTAAACCCTAAACCCTAAACCCTAAACCCTAAACCCTAAACCCTAAACCCTAAACCCTAAACCCTAAACCCTAAACCCTAAACCCTAAACCCTAAACCCTAAACCCTAAACCCTAAACCCTAAACCCTAAACCCTAAACCCTAAACCCTAAACCCTAAACCCTAAACCCTAAACCCTAAACCCTAAACCCTAAACCCTAAACCCTAAACCCTAAACCCTAAACCCTAAACCCTAAACCCTAAACCCTAAACCCTAAACCCTAAACCCTAAACCCTAAACCCTAAACCCTAAACCCTAAACCCTAAACCCTAAACCCTAAACCCTAAACCCTAAACCCTAAACCCTAAACCCTAAACCCTAAACCCTAAACCCTAAACCCTAAACCCTAAACCCTAAACCCTAAACCCTAAACCCTAAACCCTAAACCCTAAACCCTAAACCCTAAACCCTAAACCCTAAACCCTAAACCCTAAACCCTAAACCCTAAACCCTAAACCCTAAACCCTAAACCCTAAACCCTAAACCCTAAACCCTAAACCCTAAACCCTAAACCCTAAACCCTAAACCCTAAACCCTAAACCCTAAACCCTAAACCCTAAACCCTAAACCCTAAACCCTAAACCCTAAACCCTAAACCCTAAACCCTAAACCCTAAACCCTAAACCCTAAACCCTAAACCCTAAACCCTAAACCCTAAACCCTAAACCCTAAACCCTAAACCCTAAACCCTAAACCCTAAACCCTAAACCCTAAACCCTAAACCCTAAACCCTAAACCCTAAACCCTAAACCCTAAACCCTAAACCCTAAACCCTAAACCCTAAACCCTAAACCCTAAACCCTAAACCCTAAACCCTAAACCCTAAACCCTAAACCCTAAACCCTAAACCCTAAACCCTAAACCCTAAACCCTAAACCCTAAACCCTAAACCCTAAACCCTAAACCCTAAACCCTAAACCCTAAACCCTAAACCCTAAACCCTAAACCCTAAACCCTAAACCCTAAACCCTAAACCCTAAACCCTAAACCCTAAACCCTAAACCCTAAACCCTAAACCCTAAACCCTAAACCCTAAACCCTAAACCCTAAACCCTAAACCCTAAACCCTAAACCCTAAACCCTAAACCCTAAACCCTAAACCCTAAACCCTAAACCCTAAACCCTAAACCCTAAACCCTAAACCCTAAACCCTAAACCCTAAACCCTAAACCCTAAACCCTAAACCCTAAACCCTAAACCCTAAACCCTAAACCCTAAACCCTAAACCCTAAACCCTAAACCCTAAACCCTAAACCCTAAACCCTAAACCCTAAACCCTAAACCCTAAACCCTAAACCCTAAACCCTAAACCCTAAACCCTAAACCCTAAACCCTAAACCCTAAACCCTAAACCCTAAACCCTAAACCCTAAACCCTAAACCCTAAACCCTAAACCCTAAACCCTAAACCCTAAACCCTAAACCCTAAACCCTAAACCCTAAACCCTAAACCCTAAACCCTAAACCCTAAACCCTAAACCCTAAACCCTAAACCCTAAACCCTAAACCCTAAACCCTAAACCCTAAACCCTAAACCCTAAACCCTAAACCCTAAACCCTAAACCCTAAACCCTAAACCCTAAACCCTAAACCCTAAACCCTAAACCCTAAACCCTAAACCCTAAACCCTAAACCCTAAACCCTAAACCCTAAACCCTAAACCCTAAACCCTAAACCCTAAACCCTAAACCCTAAACCCTAAACCCTAAACCCTAAACCCTAAACCCTAAACCCTAAACCCTAAACCCTAAACCCTAAACCCTAAACCCTAAACCCTAAACCCTAAACCCTAAACCCTAAACCCTAAACCCTAAACCCTAAACCCTAAACCCTAAACCCTAAACCCTAAACCCTAAACCCTAAACCCTAAACCCTAAACCCTAAACCCTAAACCCTAAACCCTAAACCCTAAACCCTAAACCCTAAACCCTAAACCCTAAACCCTAAACCCTAAACCCTAAACCCTAAACCCTAAACCCTAAACCCTAAACCCTAAACCCTAAACCCTAAACCCTAAACCCTAAACCCTAAACCCTAAACCCTAAACCCTAAACCCTAAACCCTAAACCCTAAACCCTAAACCCTAAACCCTAAACCCTAAACCCTAAACCCTAAACCCTAAACCCTAAACCCTAAACCCTAAACCCTAAACCCTAAACCCTAAACCCTAAACCCTAAACCCTAAACCCTAAACCCTAAACCCTAAACCCTAAACCCTAAACCCTAAACCCTAAACCCTAAACCCTAAACCCTAAACCCTAAACCCTAAACCCTAAACCCTAAACCCTAAACCCTAAACCCTAAACCCTAAACCCTAAACCCTAAACCCTAAACCCTAAACCCTAAACCCTAAACCCTAAACCCTAAACCCTAAACCCTAAACCCTAAACCCTAAACCCTAAACCCTAAACCCTAAACCCTAAACCCTAAACCCTAAACCCTAAACCCTAAACCCTAAACCCTAAACCCTAAACCCTAAACCCTAAACCCTAAACCCTAAACCCTAAACCCTAAACCCTAAACCCTAAACCCTAAACCCTAAACCCTAAACCCTAAACCCTAAACCCTAAACCCTAAACCCTAAACCCTAAACCCTAAACCCTAAACCCTAAACCCTAAACCCTAAACCCTAAACCCTAAACCCTAAACCCTAAACCCTAAACCCTAAACCCTAAACCCTAAACCCTAAACCCTAAACCCTAAACCCTAAACCCTAAACCCTAAACCCTAAACCCTAAACCCTAAACCCTAAACCCTAAACCCTAAACCCTAAACCCTAAACCCTAAACCCTAAACCCTAAACCCTAAACCCTAAACCCTAAACCCTAAACCCTAAACCCTAAACCCTAAACCCTAAACCCTAAACCCTAAACCCTAAACCCTAAACCCTAAACCCTAAACCCTAAACCCTAAACCCTAAACCCTAAACCCTAAACCCTAAACCCTAAACCCTAAACCCTAAACCCTAAACCCTAAACCCTAAACCCTAAACCCTAAACCCTAAACCCTAAACCCTAAACCCTAAACCCTAAACCCTAAACCCTAAACCCTAAACCCTAAACCCTAAACCCTAAACCCTAAACCCTAAACCCTAAACCCTAAACCCTAAACCCTAAACCCTAAACCCTAAACCCTAAACCCTAAACCCTAAACCCTAAACCCTAAACCCTAAACCCTAAACCCTAAACCCTAAACCCTAAACCCTAAACCCTAAACCCTAAACCCTAAACCCTAAACCCTAAACCCTAAACCCTAAACCCTAAACCCTAAACCCTAAACCCTAAACCCTAAACCCTAAACCCTAAACCCTAAACCCTAAACCCTAAACCCTAAACCCTAAACCCTAAACCCTAAACCCTAAACCCTAAACCCTAAACCCTAAACCCTAAACCCTAAACCCTAAACCCTAAACCCTAAACCCTAAACCCTAAACCCTAAACCCTAAACCCTAAACCCTAAACCCTAAACCCTAAACCCTAAACCCTAAACCCTAAACCCTAAACCCTAAACCCTAAACCCTAAACCCTAAACCCTAAACCCTAAACCCTAAACCC